>CM042380.1:4944168-5269168 GCA_023634145.1 Thymallus thymallus | reverse complement strand
TGTCTGCATGCCAGACCTACATAAGCAAGCCCTGAAGTCTGACCAGACTGCTAGCCAGGTGCTACTACGCTGACCCAGATTTTAGCTCTCTCTGCATCCTCCAACCCCCCTGTTGAGCGAGGTAAGGGTAATACCATAGGGTAATGCCATAGAAATAGAATCCATTGGGTAATGGTTTGATTGATTTTCAGCAGGGGAGTGCTGAGGGTACCTGAGGGTAGCAGGGGAGTTCTGAGGGTACCTGGGGGTAGCAGGTGAGTTCTGAGGGTAGCAGGTGAGTGCTGAGGGTAGCAGGTGAGTGCTGAGGGTAGCAGGTGAGTGCTGGGGGTAGCAGGGGAGTGCTGGGGGTAGCAGGTGAGTGCTGAGGGTAGCAGGTGAGTGCTGAGGGTAGCAGGTGAGTGCTGAGGGTAGCAGGTGAGTGCTGAGGGTAGCAGGTGAGTGCTGAGGGTAGCAGGTGAGTGCTGAGGGTAGCAGGTGAGTGCTGAGGGTAGCAGGGGAGTGCTGAGGGTAGCAGGGGAGTGCTGGGGGTAGCAGGGGAGTGCTGGGGGTAGCAGGGGAGTGCTGGGGGTAGCAGGGGAGTGCTGAGGGTAGCAGGGGAGTGCTGAGGGTAGCAGGGGAGTGCTGAGGGTAGCAGGGGAGTGCTGGGGGTAGCAGGGGAGTGCTGAGGGTAGCAGGGGAGTGCTGAGGGTAGCGCTAAAGCACAAAAAGCATTTTCTCATACCAACGAACCATTTGCAGCTTCAACGGTAGCCCTCCTGCGGAAGAGTTGGCTAAACCTGCTTTGAAGAACACACATTTCAGTTTCTTGTAAAACTCAGCATGTCATCATTAGCTTCTATTAGCTAGATATTCTGCTCATAGGAACAGACATTGAGGTGCATTGGAAAAAATACTAGCATGCAGACATTTCTGTCTCTTCATTTCTGTGCATCCCCATTACTCTGAAATTGCTGTATAGCCTACACTCCAATGAGACATGTTAACAAATGGACCAATGAGGTAATGCAGCTTGACTAAGCTGGGCAAGGCTTACAGAGTAGCAGGTAGAGCAGGGCAGGTGCCAGTGGAGTTGTGTAAGAATCCCTATTCAAGGAATGAGTGCCAAGATGAAACATTCCTCACCCAGGAGAGTACTAAGAAGAGGACTGTGCCGCATGACTGGCAGCGAAACTGGGCCACACAAGTAGAATTGACATGTCGTCAATGAGGCGATCAATTCAACGGACTGGGAACATGCATGAACGACACACACCAGACTGACAATTACATGTAGCTGGCTGACACCGCCACACGAGTCGAGACAGAGTTCAATTGGTGCATTCATGTCCCTTTCCTCCATTTTAAAATGTGACATTTAACGTGGAGGAAATTACAATAAGGCGATCGTTAATATGAATAAACAAAGAGCTAGCATTAGCATATTAGCCATGTGGTTTGTTTTCCCTCGGGAGAAACTCATCTCATTGACTAGAGCCATTTAAAATAGGTCAAATTCACAGTGCAAAGAACCTTCACCTCCCCTGCGGGAATAGTGTCATTTGAAATGTACCATAACAGACACACATGGAAGCAATGGCAGATGTTGCTGTCTCTTCCTGTCACTTTTATTATTATTTTTTTTTCACCTTTATTTAACCAGGTAGGTCAGTTGAGAACAAGTTCTCATTTGCAACTGCGACCTGGCCAAGACAAAGCAAAGCAGTGCGACAAAAACAACAGAGTTACACAGTAAACAAACATAGTCAAAAACACAATAGAAAATCTATATACAGAGTGCAAAATGTAGTGCAAAATGCAGTAAGGTTAGGAGGTAGGACAATAAATAGACCATAGTGGTGAAATAAATTACAGATTATCATCATTAACACAGGAATGAAGGATGTGCAAATTATGATGTGCAAATAGAGATACTAAGTCACAAGTGGGTATTGAGAGAGACCAAGGTGCAGCACAGTGATAGTTCAACATTTTATTTTACTATGTAAAACCAACTCAATGACGAACTAACAAATTGTCACGTTCGGGTGTGTAGAGAGACCAAGGCGCAGCGTATCCATAGTTCGACATCTTTATTTAATATGAATAAACTATACTGATATCGAACTATACAAAATATAACTAATGATAACACACGTAGCACGACACGAGACAATATACAACAACATAACATACGACAATGAACCACGCCAACGGAGTGGAACACAGACATATAAGTAAGATCCCTAATTAGAGGTAATGCATAGCAGCTGCCTCTAATTAGGGATCCCACACACACACACAACACCAGACAGAAATAGAAATGATAGATCTGCCAGACTCTGACCATAGAAATATAGAGAAGCAAAGCTTCTCTATGGCCAGAGCCTGACACAAATGAAAAAATTATACCAAACAACGTGAGACACACTCCAACAAACGCACTTACTTGTACCGTGACTTGAGAAATAACGACCCACACAAAGGTGTGGGACATACAAACATATGTAGGATCCCTAATTTGAGACAATGCAGTGCAGCTGCCTCTAATTAGGGATCCAACACAAGACACCACACAGAAACAGAAATAATAGACCTGTCAGACTCTGACCATGGATACATAGAGAAGCAATATGGCCAGAGCCTGACACTTCCCTGATTCTATGTTGTGAGACAGAGAAAAAAAGAGGCCATCCCTCCATAAAACAGCTTTCTGCTGACTGGGCAGCCACGGTTTTAACCCAGACACTGGCTGACTACACATCACACTCAAGCCCAGTCCATCTCCCCTCTCCGTCTTTCCAGCATATGGAAACAACCTTGGGCCATTAATGTTTTAGTGGTGGTAGTGGAACCTACTTACCTTAGTGGTGGTAGTGGAACCTACTTAGTAGGAAAACCCATTAAGTCTCTCTCCCTCTCCTCTATTCACTTTCATTAAATAAACAGTGCCATCTGGGGATCAAAGGCTCCCTGCATGTGCTGTTAAAAGACAAGAGTTTCTCCACCTACCAGTCGGTAGCTGTTAAGCCGAAAGGTGTTAGAATTTCCACAATCTGTTTCCCTTTTAACAGCTTGTCAGTTTAGATTTGGCTTTATTTACTGTACATTCTGGCTCTCGTAAAACACTTGGCCGCACTCAGCCCTCAACTTAACTGTTGTTAGGCAGGATGACAGTAAGTATGAGATCATAGCTGTCTGCTTAAGCCAAAATGGAGGGAGCCAAGAGACCTTGGAGGACATTTTGACGGCACCGTTGTTGAAATAGTATTACCGGGTATTCAGATGAATGCTACTGCAATCTTCGGTTCAATACGGTCCAGGTAACTATTTTGCATTGTCAAAATGGGTCTCCATCGTGGTTCTGTCATTACTGTAGTTCTCCTCCTCCAGACTGAAGTAGGACTTTGAGTACGTTGGGAGTGGGCCTAAAGAGATTACAGCAAACAGACACTGCAACCTAATATGGCATTGATGTATGTGATGTCAACGTGGAAGGACAGAAATCTCATCAATGCTCCGGGTAACTATGTTATAGGATGTAGCTGGCCACACTGAAGCCTGCTGTTTTCCTCAACTCTGTTGTTGGAGGTTGTCGTTGATGCACTGCCTGTGTTCCATCCTGGAGAAGAGGGTGTGTGCATGATAGCAGGATTGGTTATAGAGAGCTTAGAATTAGAAACCTTTCTAGGTGATTTGTACTAGAGTGCAGAAAAAAGCATTTATTTCATACATTGCCAAAATATACACTGAACAAGAATACAAACGCAACAATTTCAAAGATTTTACAGAGTTACAGTTCATATAAGGAAATCAGTCAATTTAAATATATTAATTAGGCCCTAATCAATGGATTTCACAGGACTGGCAATACAGATATGCATCTGTTGTTCACAGATACCTTTAAAAAAAAGTAGGGGCGTGGATCAGAAAACCAGTCAGTATCTGGTGTGACCACCATTTGCCTCATGCGGCACGACACATCTCTTTTGCATAGAGTTGATCAGGCTGTTGATTGTGGTCTGTGGAATGTTGTCCCACTCCTCTTCAATGGCTGTGCAAAGTTGCTAGATATTGGTGGGAAATGGAACACGCTGTCGTGCCGGTGGCCATCGAAGGTGAGCATTTGCCACTGAAGTCGGTTACAACGACGAGCACGCAGATGAGCTTCCCTGAGACGATTTCTGACAGTTTGCGCAGAAATTATTTGGTTGTGCAAACCCACAGTTTCATCAGCTGTCCGAGTGGCTGGTCTCAGACAATCCCGCAGGTGAAGAAGCCAGATGTGGAGGACTGGCGGGGTTAAACATGGTCTGCAGTTTTGAGGCCGGTTGGAGGTACTGCCAAATTATCTCAAACGGAGTTGGAGGAGGCTTATGGTAGAGAAATGAATGTTAAATTATCTGGCAACAGCTCTGATGGATATTCCTGCAGTCATCATTCCAGTTGCACACTCCCTCAAAACATGAGACATCTGTGGCATTGTATTGTGGACAAAACTGCACATTTTAGAGTGGCCTTTTATTGTCCCCAGCACAAGGTGCACCTGTGTAATGATCATGCTGTTTAATCATCTTCTTGATATGCCACACCTGTCAGATGGATGGATTATCTTGGCAAAGTAGAAATGCTCACTAACAGGGATGTAAACACATTTGTGCACAAAATTTGAGATAAATACGTTTTTTTGTGCGTATGGAATATTTCTGGGGTGTTTTCTTTCAGCTCATGAAACATGGCACCAACACTTTACATGTTGCCTTGATATTTTTGTTCAGTGTAGATAAATTGTCTCTCCCTCTTTCTCTCCATTTCTCTGTTCTAAGACCAAACAGCACAGTAGATAGCTAGAGTTGTTTTTTCAAGACAAACTGTGGAAGCCATGGTTCAGGGTATGAGGGTAGGGTAGGGCGTGGTCCTTGGCAGCTGTGCCCAGGCAGATGGTCGAAGCTGTGCTAGAGTCTGTCCACGTCGGACCCCCTTCATTTTACCTTCCTTCCTCCCTCCACCCCTCTTCCTCCCCACTACATTGCACTTCAAAGCAGAATGTCTCCTTTTTTCCATGCTTGTGGAAAGGCACTGTGAGAGAGGTGGACGTGAAATAGCCTGCTAAAGAGTTTTTTATAGCATTAGAAAATATTGGCTGAACTGCTAAAGAGAGAGCTGAGGGCTATTGGAGTAGAGGAGGAGAGGAGGAGGAGAGGAGGAGGAGAGGAGGAGAGGAGGAGAGGAGAAGTACAGGAGAGGAGGAGAGGAGGATGGTGTACGTCAAACCATTTAGAGTATGAATCAGCAAGTCTTGGTCATTATAGTTCTGACCGCTGGCTTTACAAGAATAGGTAATTGTGATATGGAAATTTTACCCTTGTGGTGGCAAACACCAATGTAACATGATCTACGATCTAGGATCTTTGTTGATGGTACTTAACATCTGTCCCCATACTCGAATAGCAATGATGGATGTCAAGATATTATAGCTAATGAAAAAGCAGCTTCCTCTATTTGCGTCTTGGGCACCGTGCCACCAACAGGGCTTTCTCCACTTGAACGGCTGCCCAGAAGGTTTTCATTTCACACTAGATGATCTTTGGTTGCACCTGGTGGTGTGGCACTGTGGTACAGTTGGCACTATGTTATGTCTAGTGTTAGCCCACCTAAAGTCATCAACTATAAGTATGAAAAACAACCAAAAACAATGTATTGGGATGGGTCATATAGTATAAACCAATCACTGAAGACCATATGCTTTAAAGTATAATATAAACCAATCACTGAAGACCATATGCTTTAAAGTATAATATAAACCAATCACTGAAGACCATATGCTTTAAAGTATAATATAAACCAATCACTGAAGACCATATGCTTTAAAGTATAGTATAAACCAATCACTGAAGACCATATGCTTTAAAGTATAATATAAACCAATCACTGAAGACCATATGCTTTAAAGTATAGTATAAACCAATCACTTTTCTTTACTTCCACAATGTTTATAGATTTGTTTTCAAAAACAATTATTCATTGTAAGTAGAGCATTCCTTAATAAATCCTTCTTTACATCCAGCTCCTATCAGAATATACATGGGCTTCTGAGTGGTGCAGTGGTCTAAGACACTGCATCTCAGGGCGTCACTACAGTCCCTGGTTCGAATTTGTTCTTGACTGACTTGCCTAGTTAAATAAAATAAAGGTTACATTGTGACTCCACACAGTTCAACATTTCCCTAGTTCCTCTAGCTGAGCATGGCAACAGGGGAGAAAGAGAGAGTAAAAAGAGCTGAGTCACAGTCTGGTATCATGTCTGCTGCCTCCTCTCCACACCTGCTCTGTCCATCCTCCAGGGGGGGGATGGGGGTGAAATCTGCTGCCTGAAGACAGCTCTTTCCTTCACTGGTTTACACACAGTTCCACTCTAATGAAGACTCTGTACTATAATCCTCTAATGAAGACTCTGTACTATAATCCTCTAGATAGATAGATAGATAGATAGATAGATAGATAGATAGATAGATAGATAGATAGATAGATAGATAGATAGATAGATAGATAGATAGATAGATAGATAGATAGATAGATAGATAGATAGATAGGTACTTTATTGATCCCCCGGGGGGGAAATTCCATTGTCAAGCAGCTACAACAAAACACAGGGCAGGTGCAAAATGCCACAACGAAAGTACACAAAAGACAGATACACGGTACATGATACATAGAGCGGCAGTATGAAAAAGTATAGAAATACAAGATATCTGGAGTGCAAAAAAATAAAAGCTATAAAAAAGACATTGCATAGTATGGGTGGTTGGCTGAATATGTACACTATACATTGGTGGATGTTGGATGGTTAACTATACTATACAGGTCGATGGCAGAGAAATATTTCAGTAGCTAAAAATGCGTATGATATGAGCGAGGGTAATAATAGTTTACTTAATAGACAGACTGGCTAAATGAACAGGTAAGTGAAAATTTTGTATGGTTAAATTAGCTGTACAGTTAGGTATACAGTTATATTTACAGATAAGTGAATACTTGCATGGTTACACAAACTGTACAGGTAAATGACAGGAAGAGATACTTTAATAGCTAAATGTGTGTATGATAACATTAGTGCGCAGGGTTTAATTACAGACAACTGCACGTATTGCACATTCGATATACTAAAAGCAATGAGAAAAGGTGCAACTGGCAGGATACTAATATGCATTCCTGAGTGAATGCCTACGTAAGTTAAGTCCAATAATTACTTACAATATTGCATGTGATATGATACAACAACTGTACATGAGTATGTATATACAGACCTGTATGAATAAATAGGTCCAGAGTGGATGAGTGCTGACGGACCAGAGTTACTCACGGATGGATGCATAATTGTTAAACTAGGTCCTAGCACCCCAACAGTTCCAGATCTATGTTGCCGACGGCACGGCACCCCGGTGAGGCATTATATAGTCTAATAGCCGCCGGCAGGAAGGACCTCCTGTAGCGCTCTCTGGCACACCGTGGTGGGATCAGTCTGTGACTGAAAGTGCTCTTCTGCGTCATAACCATAGCGTGCAGAGGGTGGGTGACGTTGTCCATGATTTGTGTGTATTGTTGTGAATTGCTAGATATTACTGCACTGTTGAAGCTAGGAACACAAGTATTTCACTACACCCGCAATAACATCTGCTAAATATGTGTATGCGACCAATAACATTGATTTGATTTAATGTCAGACTGGGAAGACTGCACATTATTAAATGGGGGAACTTCAGTATGAGAAAGAGGGTTGTAAGGCCTGTGAGGAGAGGAAGAATGGGGGGGGGGGGGGGGGGTCGGAGAGGGATGTAGCCACAGGGGGTTCTGGGTAACAGCCAAGAGGGTCTTATGATTCCAAGGAGGCGGGGGGTGGGAGACCAGGGGCTGTTGGGTCCAAGCTGTCTTTGAGCTCTGCTCAGGCATTAGAAAAGACTCACAAATGCAACAAAAACACACTATATTCTCTCTCTCTCTCTCACTCTCACTCTCACTCTCACTCTCTCACTCTCACTCTCTCACTCTCTCGCACTCTCTGCCCAGAAATGACCTTTTACTGCATACAGACCCAAACTTACCTCCTGACTAGTTTCACTAAATCCCAATCATAGCAATCTTCTGGAAGGAAAACATGGGCTTTTGTGAAAGCCGCTACGGTTGAAATGGTTGGAACGACTTCTGTAGTTATCACAGACGTTCCGCACCGTGATGGACTCCACAACACCATTAACCCTGATGGACTCCACAACACCATTAACCCTGATGGACTCCACAACACCATTAACCGTGATGGACTCCACAACACCATTAACCCTGATGGACTCCACAACACCATTAACCGTGATGGACTCCACAACACCATTAACCGTGATGGACTCCACAACACCATTAACCCTGATGGACTCCACAACACCCAGAGACCTTGAACAGCTCACAACACCTAGAGACCTTGAACGGCTCACAACACCCATTTACAGCAAATGTAAATGAGTGAAAACATATACTTCTCCTCATGGTGTTATCACAGACCAAATATTGACCCAAGTTCCCACTGGACATTCAAGTGAAAATATATGCAATTCAACTTCGAGAACAAAGCCATGAAACCAAGGCAGAAAAACATGCGTAGGGAAACATGTACAGTATATGGAAACATGCGTAGGGAAACATGTATATGGAAAAATGCATAGGGAAACATGTATATGGAAACATGTGTAGGGAAACATGCATAGGGAAACATGCGTAGGGAAACATGTATATGAAAAAAAGCATAAGGAAACATGTATATGGAAACATGCATAAGGAAACATGTATATGGAAACATGCATAAGGAAACATGTATATGGAAACATATATACTCTGTATAGTCGTAGACCTCTCTATTTGCAAACAAGAGAGTATGAAGTATCCAATACCAAGAGCGTCTTTAAATAGCTATTAACAGCTATCTACAGTCCCAGCTAATGATAGGGCTCAGAACTCAATGCCAGTACTCTTTCTCTGCTGCCCTGAAGCCTCTTCCTGCTGTTCTGTTGTTTCACATTCATTCTTTAACAAGCTAAGCATTATACTCAGAGTCATTCTAGGGGGTTGCTTCTTTAACTCTGCTTTCTGAGAGGAAGGAGTGGGTAAGCAGGAGGGAAAGTAGTTGAGATGTGCAGTGAGTAGAATGAGTACCGGACTGTCCCCACTCCAGAACAATGCTGAATTGTGGCTGTGGTGATGTCATCTTGTCACAGATCTGACAGTGTCGTAAAATCTCCTTCCTTAAGGGCTTCCTGTCTGTTGACTGCCATTGTCAGAAGTTCCCCTTTACCACAGACCTAGGATCTATTTACCCTGCCTGATTTATCATCAAGCATTAGTGGGACAAACCACAAAACTGGCCTTGGATCAGTGTCTAAGGGCCACTTCATCCTGCTCCTTTCTCATCTAGATCTACACCTGTGGTTAGGCCTAGTCTGACCCAGAAAATATATATATTGCACGCTGCATGGCAGGAATTTGGTCAATACATGCTTGTGGGCAAACAAAAGTAGTGGTTTGAGTGGTTTTATGGAGTCAACCACTACCTTGGCTGTGAAGTGAAGTGGCTGGCTAAGTGTTTTGTAAGATTTTGTGGGTCCAAACCCAGAACATTTGCATCAGAGAGGAATAATTTAATGGGAGCAGCCTCCTTGTTAGTAGTTGTGGGGGTTTTCTGACTCAAATCACTTGTGAGGGACTGCTCTTGTCTATTGTTCTTTACTTGAAAATACATTCTATATTATGTGAAATATCTTCTCATGGAATTGAACATTTGACAAACGTTTCACTCTCTGACTGACATGGGATTTAAAATTCCTCTGCAACTATAGCGGCGGACAGAAGGGATTTGGAAGAAAACAACTCTTTACAATCTTTACTGATGGGGCTTTCTCTAAGGATTTTAGAACAGCAATCTCAAAGATAAAGGAAAACTATCTTTTGGTATTTGTTTCATTAGTCCATTGTTGACATAGTCCCAAAATGTTTTGCTTGTCAGCAATCAACTTTCAAAATACAGAAATCATCTCTGTATGATGCATTTTGCATCATATGACTCAAAACGCAGCATCATATGACTCAAAACGCATCATACGGTGATTTCTGTATTTTGAAAGTTGATTCCTGACAATCAAAACATTTTATGGCTCTGTCCTTTAATACTCTAATGATCATTTTGTGTTTTTCCCAAAATAATCCAAATATGTTCAGAGGCATAACGGTGTCAGGAACGTGGTGAGTGTCAGACCAAGACTGGCACAAAACAAACAAGAATAAACCGTAACAAAGGTCGGCAAATAGCACTAAAACAAAACAATGATCCACAACAGACAGACAGGTGGAAATACATATGGCCACCAATTAGAGACAATGCAAAGCAGCTGCCTCTAATTGGGGACCAACATTAACCAGCATAGAAACATAAAACCTAGATCTGTCAGGCTCTGACCATAGATCACTAGAGGAGCAAAGGCTTCCCTATGATCAGAACCTGACATGCTGATCTCAGCTATTAACCATGAATGCCCACTAACCTGTCAACTAAACAGCTGCCCTTCTGCTCACATTGACCAGCATATAACCGGAAAAACACCATGTCAGCACATTGAACATGATAGAACAGCAACTAACTGGTGCCTTCAATACAGCCCAGTGCTGGTGTTGCAAAAACTCCTTTCTGAACATCCCTCCTTAATATCTCTCTGTTTCTTTTCCATTAGATGTCATGGCGTCCGACATACCGAAGCTCCAAGTTTCGAAACGTCTACGGCAAAGTGGCCAACCGGGAGCACTGCTTTGACGGCATTCCCATCACCAAGAACGTCCATGACAACCACTTCTGTGCTGTCAATGCCAAGTTCCTGGCCATCGTTACGGAGAGTTCCGGTGGAGGGTCCTTTATCGTTATCCCTGTCTCCCAGGTAACCATGGCAGCAGGCCAACAGTCAGGCTTTACCTTCTCTGGGCTGCATATCTCTCTGAAACATCTACTCTGAGAATGATTTGTATTTATGCACTTTAGGTTGTCCTTTTCTCAAAGTCAAAGCACTTTACATTGTTTCACCCCTTCCACCATCAATGTGTAGCACCCACTTGGGTGGTGCCACGGAAGCCATTTTACACAATAACAATCACCACATGTGTGATTGACTCCTAATATAACCCTGTAAAGACCAGTGCCAACCCTAACCCTAACCCTGTAAAGACCAGTGCCAACCATAACCCTGTAAAGACCAGTGCCAACCATATCCCTAACCCTGTAAAGACCAGTGCCAACCATAACCCTGTTAAGACCAGTGCCAACCATAACCCTGTTAAGACCAGTGCCAACCCCATATTCCTCAACCAGATACCAAGTCTAACAATGTAGCTAACAATGGCACTCAAGACTTGCACTTTAAAATGTGTAGCTTTCAAAGACCTTAAAAGTATGGACTGTGGTGGGAAAATGTTGATCTACCTGAAGAGGAGTCTGGTTTTCATTAATGATTCCAATGATTACTGGAAATAACTTTGGATGACGTATGATATTTATATTTTACTGTTCTACAAAGCAAACCTTTTCTGGAGAGCTTTGAACATTCACCTTTAGTTATGATAATACTGTATTGTATTTTTACTACTTATATAATGGGTTGGTCTAATCTTGGATGCTGGTTTGGTTAAAAACACATTCCAGTTGGTGTCTATTCCACAAGTTACCACCGGCTAAATCTATGATGTTGAAATGTCTATTTACTCTGTTCCATCTGACTGCGCAATCCAGTGACTCATCAGCCCAGCCAGGCAATGTATATACTAGATCACACTGTAAAAAGCATCTAGACGTTATCTCACATTTCTTCTAGACTAGCATTTGGTTTTTAACAGCAGAGATTTGTAATAACCTTGCTGTCTGTCTCTCCGCAATTTGCAACATTGTTTCAATATTGAAATTGGATCTCCTGCTGTCCTGTAATAATGAACCTGTCGGGACGAGACAGACAGGTTGGCAAATCATGAATCAGCATCATTTTTATGGATATATACGAAGAAATGTCAATAGAAAAGACTAAATGCAGCTATTTTGCTGTCATTCCAGCTTCAGTTTGAAGTGATTGTGTTAGCTATGTAAATTGGCTAACTCTTCTGAACAGTGGCCTGGCGAGAGAGAAAATGTTCTATGCCAGGCAAAATCTCACATCATTAGCTCATTGTTATGGATGTATCCCAATCTCAAGAAAACAGATTAAACAAACGCAAATGCAGCTACTTTGCTGTTATTCTGGCCACACTGTTTGATGTAACCGTATTAGCCAAAGTTCGCTAGCTAGCAAGCAAGGGATAAGAACATTGCCAGCCATCATGGCAACAGAACATTTAGAACGAACGACTGGGTCGTGTCATTAGATTTAGAACAAAAATACTTAACTACTGGGTCGAGTCTCTGGCAACCGAACCGATAGAACGAACGACCAGCCGGCTTGAGTAGCAGCCCTAGATTTGTGTCGGGCTATATCTCGTGGAATGAAGAAATGAATAAATTAATCAAAATATATTTTTTTATGAAAATATGTCAATCATTATTTGAATATGTTGGTAACCCGTTTGTATAAAAGTGATAATACCCTCAAAGCCGGTGTTTGGAGGATATATTGGCACGGTTTGCAGGTGCCTCGACTTCGTCTCGTGCCAATATATCCTCCAAACACTGGCTTCTCTCGCATTATCGTTTAAGTAGATGTTGGGTCTCAATCACATCCTCTCTTTGAGACTAATCAAAATTGTTATAAGCCCTAATGGCTCTAAATCTCAAATCACTCATCAAAGCCAATCTTATTGATCAACTTGGACTAATTCGTTTTCTAGACTAGCATCAATTGTTGTCAGTGTATACAGATGATGTCACTCATTGTTTATTATGAAACCTATCTGCACCCTGGGATATAAAAGATCAACTACTATTTACTGAGTCCTGCCTCTTTAAGACGGACCTTGCCAAGATACTTCCATTGCTTCTGGCTGCAAAGCCTTTCATCCTGAGTGCAGGCCAAATCAAGCTGTTACCAGAGGCCAGTGCACATCTGAGTGCAGGCCTTGAGATGGTAGTTGAGCAAGATGCCGTTATCCAAAGCAACTTTCTGTAAACATATAGCAGATAGATAGATAGATAGATAGATAGATAGATAGATAGATAGATAGATAGATAGATAGATAGATAGATAGATAGATAGATAGATAGATAGATAGATAGATAGATAGATAGATAGATAGATAGATAGATAGATAGATAGATAGATAGATAGATAGATAGATAGATAGATAGATAGATAGATAGATAGATAGATAGATAGATAGATAGATAGATAGATAGATAGATAGATAGATCTTCATCTAAAACACAGTGTACTTAAATTAATAACACACAAATTATTGTATTTTTCTTCTCTATATTGAATACATCATTTAAACATTCACAGTGTAGGTTGGAAAAAGTATGTGAACCACTAGGCTAATCACTTCTCCAAAAGCTTATTGGAGTTAGGAGTCAGCTAACCTGGAGTCCAATCAATGAGACGGGATTGGAGATGTTGGTTAGAGCTGCACTGCCCTATAAAAAACACACAAAATGTTTGTTTGCTATTCACAAGAAGCATTGCCTGAAGTGAACCATACCTCGAAAATCTTAGTGTCAGCTAAAGACTTACAGAAATCTCTGGAACATGCTAACATCTCTGTTGACGAGTCTATGATACGTAAACCACTCAACAAGAATGGTGTTCATGGGAGGACACCACTGAAGAAGCCACTGCTGTCCAAAAAAAAAACATTGCTTCATGCAAAATATTCTGTAGACAGTTGAAACTAAAGTTGAGTTGTTTGGAAGGAACACACAAAACTATGTGTGGAGAAAAAAATGCACAGCTCACCATCAAACCCTCATCCCAAATGTAAAGTATGGTGGAGGGAGCATCATGGTTTGTGGCTGCTTTGCTGCCTCAGGGTTTGCACAGCTCGTTATCATCAACGGAAAAAGTTTATCAAGACATTTTGTAGGAGAATGTTAGGCTATCTGTCCACCAATTGAAGCTCAACAGAAGTTGTCAGCTCGGGGATTCAATCCAGCAACCTTTCAGTTACTGGTCCAATGCCCTAACCACTAGGCTACCTGCCATGATAATGTGTTACGTGGCTGTTGCCAAATGACATCATGAGAATGTCTGTGATTGGAAGTCTTTTGTCTTCAACACTTAAAGGGAGCCAACCAGTGTACTGAATGCCCAGAGGGCCTGGTTCAACCCAAGGTTTAATTCACACCATCTCAGAATTGTGATCCAGATTCACCCTGGCTTCTTCCTCTTGCCCTCCTGTTGACCTCTTTTTATTAATGTTCAAAGACTTCCAATTCCAGAACCAATTTAATAATGACAAAATCCTGTAAGTCTTACACTGAGGCCCAATATGCTTCTACAAGATAATCTCATGCTTTCTCCACCTTCCCTCAGCTAATGAGTAATAAATATTTCTGATTAAAACTGTGACATCTGAAAGTCTGTCATGTCTGTTGAGTATTGAGGACCTATGGGAAATCAAACAGGAGATGATGAGTTTAGCTAATGGAATATCTCTCTGGAAGAAAGTCTAAATTAGAAAATGACACACTAATTGAGAATAGTTGGTAAAGTTTTACTGTGGGAAGCAGTTGAGATTTGACTCTTTTTCTGAAAAGCCTGGGTAGGGACTTCTGCCACACACAAATAAAGTATATCTAAAAGTATTCAGACCCCTTGACTTTTTCCACATTTTGTTACGTTACAGCCTTATTTAAAAATTGATTAAAATTGTATTTCCCCCCTCATCAATCTACACACAATTCCCCATAATGACAAAGCAAAAACTGTTTTTTAGAAATTGTTGCAAATGTATTACCAATAAAAAACGGAAATATCACATTTACATAAGTATTCAGACCCTTTACGCTGTACTTTGATGAAGCAGCTTTGGCAGGGATCAGGCCTTTATGGTAGAGCGGCCAGATTGAAGCCACTCCTCAGTAAAAGGCACATGACAGCCCGCTTGGAGTTTGCCTAAAGTCACCTAAAGGACTCTCAGACCATGAGAAACAAGATTACCTCGTCTGATGAAACTCTTTGACCTGAATGCCAAGTGTCACGTCTGGAGGAAACCTGCCACCATCCCTACGGTGAAGCATGGTGGTGGCAGCATCATGCTGTGGGGAAGTTTTTCAGCGGCAGGGACTGAGAGACTAGTCAGGATCGAGGGAAAGATGAACGGAGCAAAGTACAGATGATGAAAACCTGCTCCAGAGCGCTCAGGACCTCAGACTGGGGCGAAGGTTCACCTTCCAACAGGACAATGACCCTAAGCACACAGCCAAGACAATGCAGGAGTGGCTTCGGGACAAGTCTCTGAATGTCCTTAAGTGGCACAGCCAGACGGACTTGAAACCGATCGAGCATCTCTGTAGAGTCCTGAAAATAGCTGTGCAGCGACGCTCCCCATCCAACCTGACAGAGCTTGAGAGGATCTGCAGAGAAGAATGGCATCTTACCCAAGAAGACTCAAGGCTGTAATCGCTGCCAAAGGTACTTCAACACAGTATTGAGTAAAGGGTCTGAATACTTATGTAAATGTCATATTTCCATTTGCCCTTCTTATAAAAAAAAAATGTTTTCTCCTAAAAAACAGTTTTTGCTTTGTCATTATGGGTTATTGTGTGTAGATTGATGAGGGGGAAAAAATAATTGAATCCATTTTAGAATAAGGCTGTAACTTAACAAAATATGAAAAAAGTCAGCAGGTCTGAATACTGCACTGTATATGTATATATAAATATAAAATGCACAAACACACACACAGCCAGTTCCACTGAGCCATGGCCTGAAGCTCTCAGCCATATGTCTCAGGAAATAAGAAGGAGGTCAGTGCATTGAAGTGACATCAAATATTCATGACCAACATTGAGAGATCTCAGCCATGATCCGGCAAAGTAATACAGCGCCTCACTGTGGAAATATAGGTACATTGCAATAACAATCCTTTGGTTGTTGCTGGTTCTTAAACAAATGATGTGATGTTATTTGTGTGTATTTCTTGGCTGCTTTTTGTTTACGTTGATTGTTAATATTAACAGGCAAGTGTTGAGTTTGTTTAGTAATTGAAGGATCAGAAGGGATAACATTGTTACAGTTTCAGTACACTTTCCCAAGTTTTAATTAATACCCAAAGGGTTTAGTTACGCTAAGTCAACATTTCTCAGTAAGGGTGAAAGAGACATTATTTGACTGGGGTCATCAAATTATCCAATCAATTCTGTAGGGTTGTGTTAAACTGTTTACAAGGCTAGTGTTACTCAGTGATGTGCTCTGACCTTGACATATGTAGGGTTGTGTTAAACTGTTTACAAGGCTAGTGTTACTCAGTGATGTGCTCTGACCTTGACATATGGCCTATATGTGTGATGTCATAATTTGGAAAATCCATAGTCATGTACGTATGTATCAATAATGGGGATAGAGCACCATTGAAGCCTCATCTTTACTCAATATATGATCAATATACAGTATGCTCAGTATATGATCAATATACAGTATGCTCAGTATATGATCAATATACAGTATGCTCAGTATATGATCAATATACAGTATGCTCAGTATATGATCAATATACAGTATGCTCAGTATGTTTGTCTGTTTGTTGTTTCGTTTCAGGCCGGCCGCATCGACCCCCACCACCCCAAAGTGTGTGGTCACCAAGGCAATGTCCTAGACATCAAATGGAATCCCTTCTTTGAAAACATCATAGCTTCCTGCTCTGAAGATTCCTCTGTAAGTGCACACACACGCATGCACACACAGTAAAGTGCTGTTTCTGCTTCCTCATTGACTGTTCTGCTATGTTAGTTCTGCGTCCCATAGTCACTTATTATGGGATAATCTCCTCAGTACATCACAGAGCTCCATCACTGCTGTAATCCACTTCAATCCTAATACCACAACATTGATTGTATGGCCTATTTCCCATCAAGTGTACAGCAGCTCTCTATGCTGACATCTTCAATACACACATACAAACTGGCAATCTGATCACAAACAGGAGCATGATTACATTGGAGAGAGGAGTGTATGACTGGCTAAAGTATCAAAGGTCTAAACGTTAGGTTGACATTGAGTATCAAAGGTCTAAACGTTAGGTTGACATTGAGTATCAAAGGTCTAAACGTTAGGTTGACATTGAAGTGTCAAAGGTCTAAACGTTAGGTTGACATTGAGTATCAAAGGTCTAAACGTTAGGTTGACATTGAAGTGTCAAAGGTCTAAACGTTAGGTTGACATTGAGTATCAAAGGTCTAAACGTTAGGTTGACATTGAGTATCAAAGGTACTCTAACAGAGAATGAAACATTTAGTTACTTTTTGTGAATTGGTTTACTAAAGATTAGATACATGCTAATTTGTTTACTAAAGATTAGATACATGCCAATTGGTTTACTAAAGATTAGATACATGCTAATTGGTTTACTAAAGATTAGATACATGCTAATTGGTTTACTAAAGATTAGATACATGCTAATTGGTTTACTAAAGATTAGATACATGCTAATTGGTTTACTAAAGATGAGATAGATGCTAATTGGTTTACTAAACATTAGATAAATGGTAATTGGTTTACTGAAGATTAGATACACTGTAGATGCTAATTGTGTTTGTGTGTGCGTGTCTTCATACATGCATGTGTGTGTGTATGTGTATGTGTGCCAGGTACGAGTATGGGAGATCCCCGAGGGAGGGCTGAGGCGGAACATGACAGAGGCCATGATGGAGCTGTATGGACACAGCAGACGTGTTGGCCTCATCGAGTGGCACCCCACCAGCAGTGGCATCCTCTTCAGTGCTGGCTACGACTATAAGGTATCATCACAGATCGCTGGCTATGACTGTAAGGTATCATCACAGATCACTGGCTACAACTATAAGGTATCATCACAGATCACTGGCTACAACTATAAGGTATCATCACAGATCACTGGCTACAACTATAAGGTATCATCACAGATCACTGGCTACAACTATAAGGTATCACCACAGGTCACTGGCTACGACTATAAGGTATCATCACAGATCACTGGCTACGACTATAAGGTATCATCACAGATCACTGGCTGCGACTGTAAGGTATCATCACAGATCACTGGCTACAACTATAAGGTATCATCACAGGTCACTGGCTACGACTGTAAGGTATCATCACAGATCACTGGCTACGACTATAAGGTATCATCACAGATCACTGGCTACGACTATAAGGTATCATCACAGATCACTGGCTGCGACTGTAAGGTATCATCACAGATCACTGGCTGCGACTGTAAGGTATTATCACAGATCACTGGCTACGACTATAAGGTATCATCACAGATCACTGGCTTCGACTGTAAGGTATCATCACAGATCACTGGCTTCGACTGTAAGGTATCACCACATGTCACGAACGTGGTGAGTGTCAGACCAAGACGCAGCGCTGAAGTAATGCGACGTGATTATTTATTAAATCAATATCACAAAATAACAACAAGATACACAAACATAACACAAGGTAGGCTACACAGCACTAAACCAAAAGCAACAATGATCCACACAGAACAGACAAAACACTTTAACTTAAATTGGCCCGCAATTAGAGACAATGCAAAGCAGCTGCCTCTAATTGGGGACCAACACAAAACCCACATAGAACTATAAATCTAGATCTGTCAGGCTCTGACTATAGATAACTAGAGGAGACAAAGGCTTCCCTGTGACCAGAGCCTGACACCACAGATCACTGGCTACACAACAGGGTCATATTCATTAGAGCACACCGTAGCACAACCTAACAAAACGATTTGCAATAGAAAACGAAAAGAAAATGTGTTTCTCATTGGGCAAGTTCAGGTAGTCTTTCCCCATTTCACTCCATTTTCTCCTAAGATAAGATCTGATCTAAGATAAGATCTGATCTGACAGTTCATTTGATTCCCTGCCCATCCCATCCAGATCCTGATCTGGAACCTGGAGATAGGTGAGCCGGTGAAGATGATCGACTGTCACTCCGACGTCATCGTGTGTATGTCCTTCAACACAGACGGCAGCCTGCTGGCCACCAGCTGTAAAGACAAGAAGCTGCGTGTCATCGAGCCACGCTCCGGGAGAGTCTTACAGGTTAGTCTTACAGCGAGCAGAGAAAGTTTCACTATTTACCTCGTTCACAGAGAAAGTTTCACTATTTACCTCGTTCACAGAGAAAGTTTCACTATTTACCTCGTTCACAGAGAAAGTTTCACTATTTACCTCGTTCACAGAGAAAGTTTCACTATTTACCTCCATCACAGAGACAAGGTTTCACTATTTAGCTCCTTCACAGAGACAAGGTTTCACTATTTACATCCTTCACAGAGACATTTCAATATTTACCTTGTTTACAGAGTACATATGGCACATAAACGATCACACACACACACATACACATACACATGCACACACACACAAACACTAAACACATATTCAAAACAGCATTTATCACATACTGTATATTTAACCCTAGACTTTCCTTTCATCTGTTTCATGCTAATGATTTGATTCATGATGTGATCCCTTGTGTGTTTGTTCCCCACATTTAGAGTGATTATAATGCCCCATTACAGTAGAGTCTCTGTGTAATTGTTCCCCACATTTAGAGTGATTATAATGCCCCATTACAGTAGAGTCTCTGTGTGTTTGATCCCCACATTTAGAGTGATTATAATGCCCCATCACAGTAGAGTCTCTGTGTGTTTGTTCCCCAGATTTAGAGTGATTATAATGCCCCATCACAGTAGAGTCTCTGTGTGTTTGTTCCCCACATTTAGAGTGGTTATAATGCCCCATTACAGTAGTCTCTGTATGTTTGTTCCCCACATTTAGAGTGATTATAATGCCCCATTACAGTAGTCTCTGTGTGTTTGTTCCCCAGATTTAGAGTGATTATAATGCCCCATTACAGTAGAGTCTCTGTGTGTTTGTTCCCCACATTTAGAGTGATTATAATGCCCCATTACAGTAGAGTCTCTGTGTGTTTGTTCCCCACATTTAGAGTGATTATAATGCCCCATTACAGTAGAGTCTCTGTGTGTTTGTTCCCCACATTTAGAGTGATTATAATGCCCCATCACAGTAGAGTCTCTGTGTGTTTGTTCCCCACATTTAGAGTGATTATAATGCCCCATTACAGTAGAGTCTCTGTGTGTTTGTTCCCCACATTTAGAGTGATTATAATGCCCCATCACAGTAGAGTCTCTGTGTGTTTGTTCCCCACATTTAGAGTGATTATAATGCCCCATTACAGTAGAGTCTCTGTGTGTTTGTTCCCCACATTTAGAGTGATTATAATGCCCCATCACAGTAGAGTCTCTGTGTGTTTGTTCCCCACATTTAGAGTGATTATAATGTCCCATCACAGTAGAGTCTCTGTGTGTTTGTTCCCCACATTTAGAGTGATTATAATGCCCCATCACAGTAGAGTCTCTGTGTGTTTGTTCCCCACATTTAGAGTGATTATAATGCCCATCACAGTAGAGTCTCTGTGTGTTTGTTCCCCACATTTAGAGTGATTATAATGCCCCATCACAGTAGAGTCTCTGTGTGTTTGTTCCCCACATTTAGAGTGATTATAATGCCCCATCACAGTAGAGTCTCTGTGTGTTTGTTCCCCACATTTAGAGTGATTATAATGCCCCATTACAGTAGAGTCTCTGTGTGTTTGTTCCCCACATTTAGAGTGATTATAATGCACCATCACAGTAGAGTCTCTGTGTGTTTGTTCCCCACATTTAGAGTGATTATAATGCACCATCACAGTAGAGTCTCTGTGTGTTTGTTCCCCACATTTAGAGTGATTATAATGCCCCATCACAGTAGAGTCTCTGTGTGTTTGTTCCCCACATTTAGAGTGATTATAATGCCCCATTACAGTAGAGTCTCTGTGTGTTTGTTCCCCACATTTAGAGTGATTATAATACCCCATTACAGTAGAGTCTCTGTGTGTTTGTTCCCCACATTTAGAGTGATTATAATGCCCCATTACAGTAGAGTCTCTGTGTGTTTGTTCCCCACATTTAGAGTGATTATAATGCCCCATCACAGTAGAGTCTCTGTGTGTTTGTTCCCCACATTTAGAGTGATTATAATGCCCCATTACAGTAGAGTCTCTGTGTGTTTGATCCCCACATTTAGAGTGATTATAATGCCCCATCACAGTAGAGTCTCTGTGTGTTTGTTCCCCAGATTTAGAGTGATTATAATGCCCCATCACAGTAGAGTCTCTGTGTGTTTGTTCCCCACATTTAGAGTGGTTATAATGCCCCATTACAGTAGTCTCTGTATGTTTGTTCCCCACATTTAGAGTGATTATAATGCCCCATTACAGTAGTCTCTGTGTGTTTGTTCCCCAGATTTAGAGTGATTATAATGCCCCATTACAGTAGAGTCTCTGTGTGTTTGTTCCCCACATTTAGAGTGATTATAATGCCCCATTACAGTAGAGTCTCTGTGTGTTTGTTCCCCACATTTAGAGTGATTATAATGCCCCATTACAGTAGAGTCTCTGTGTGTTTGTTCCCCACATTTAGAGTGATTATAATGCCCCATCACAGTAGAGTCTCTGTGTGTTTGTTCCCCACATTTAGAGTGATTATAATGCCCCATTACAGTAGAGTCTCTGTGTGTTTGTTCCCCACATTTAGAGTGATTATAATGCCCCATCACAGTAGAGTCTCTGTGTGTTTGTTCCCCACATTTAGAGTGATTATAATGCCCCATTACAGTAGAGTCTCTGTGTGTTTGTTCCCCACATTTAGAGTGATTATAATGCCCCATCACAGTAGAGTCTCTGTGTGTTTGTTCCCCACATTTAGAGTGATTATAATGTCCCATCACAGTAGAGTCTCTGTGTGTTTGTTCCCCACATTTAGAGTGATTATAATGCCCCATCACAGTAGAGTCTCTGTGTGTTTGTTCCCCACATTTAGAGTGATTATAATGCCCATCACAGTAGAGTCTCTGTGTGTTTGTTCCCCACATTTAGAGTGATTATAATGCCCCATCACAGTAGAGTCTCTGTGTGTTTGTTCCCCACATTTAGAGTGATTATAATGCCCCATCACAGTAGAGTCTCTGTGTGTTTGTTCCCCACATTTAGAGTGATTATAATGCCCCATTACAGTAGAGTCTCTGTGTGTTTGTTCCCCACATTTAGAGTGATTATAATGCACCATCACAGTAGAGTCTCTGTGTGTTTGTTCCCCACATTTAGAGTGATTATAATGCACCATCACAGTAGAGTCTCTGTGTGTTTGTTCCCCACATTTAGAGTGATTATAATGCCCCATCACAGTAGAGTCTCTGTGTGTTTGTTCCCCACATTTAGAGTGATTATAATGCCCCATTACAGTAGAGTCTCTGTGTGTTTGTTCCCCACATTTAGAGTGATTATAATGCCCCATTACAGTAGAGTCTCTGTGTGTTTGTTCCCCACATTTAGAGTGATTATAATGCCCCATTACAGTAGAGTCTCTGTGTGTTTGTTCCCCACATTTAGAGTGATTATAATGCCCCATCACAGTAGAGTCTCTGTGTGTTTGTTCCCCACATTTAGAGTGATTATAATGCCCCATTACAGTAGAGTCTCTGTGTGTTTGTTCCCCACATTTAGAGTGATTATAATGCCCCATCACAGTAGAGTCTCTGTGTGTTTGTTCCCCACATTTAGAGTGATTATAATGCCCCATTACAGTAGAGTCTCTGTGTGTTTGTTCCCCACATTTAGAGTGATTATAATGCCCCATTACAGTAGAGTCTCTGTGTGTTTGTTCCCCACATTTAGAGTGATTATAATGCCCCATTACAGTAGAGTCTCTGTGTGTTTGTTCCCCACATTTAGAGTGATTATAATGCCCCATTACAGTAGAGTCTCTGTGTGTTTGTTCCCCACATTTAGAGTGATTATAATGCCCCATCACAGTAGAGTCTCTGTGTGTTTGTTCCCCACATTTAGAGTGATTATAATGCCCCATTACAGTAGAGTCTCTGTGTGTTTGTTCCCCACATTTAGAGTGATTATAATGCCCCATCACAGTAGAGTCTCTGTGTGTTTGTTCCCCACATTTAGAGTGATTATAATGCCCCATTACAGTAGAGTCTCTGTGTGTTTGTTCCCCACATTTAGAGTGATTATAATGCCCCATTACAGTAGAGTCTCTGTGTGTTTGTTCCCCACATTTAGAGTGATTATAATGCCCCATTACAGTAGAGTCTCTGTGTGTTTGTTCCCCACATTTAGAGTGATTATAATGCCCCATCACAGTAGAGTCTCTGTGTGTTTGTTCCCCACATTTAGAGTGATTATAATGCCCCATTACAGTAGAGTCTCTGTGTGTTTGTTCCCCACATTTAGAGTGATTATAATGCCCCATTACAGTAGAGTCTCTGTGTGTTTGTTCCCCACATTTAGAGTGATTATAATGCCCCATCACAGTAGAGTCTCTGTGTGTTTGTTCCCCACATTTAGAGTGATTATAATGCCCCATTACAGTAGAGTCTCTGTGTGTTTGTTCCCCACATTTAGAGTGATTATAATGCCCCATCACAGTAGAGTCTCTGTGTGTTTGTTCCCCACATTTAGAGTGATTATAATGCCCCATTACAGTAGAGTCTCTGTGTGTTTGTTCCCCACATTTAGAGTGATTATAATGCCCCATTACAGTAGAGTCTCTGTGTGTTTGTTCCCCACATTTAGAGTGATTATAATGCCCCATTACAGTAGAGTCTCTGTGTGTTTGTTCCCCACATTTAGAGTGATTATAATGCCCCATCACAGTAGAGTCTCTGTGTGTTTGTTCCCCACATTTAGAGTGATTATAATGCCCCATTACAGTAGAGTCTCTGTGTGTTTGTTCCCCACATTTAGAGTGATTATAATGCCCCATTACAGTAGAGTCTCTGTGTGTTTGTTCCCCACATTTAGAGTGATTATAATGCCCCATCACAGTAGAGTCTCTGTGTGTTTGTTCCCCACATTTAGAGTGATTATAATGCCCCATTACAGTAGAGTCTCTGTGTGTTTGTTCCCCACATTTAGAGTGATTATAATGCCCCATTACAGTAGAGTCTCTGTGTGTTTGTTCCCCACATTTAGAGTGATTATAATGCCCCATTACAGTAGAGTCTCTGTGTGTTTGTTCCCCACATTTAGAGTGATTATAATGCCCCATCACAGTAGAGTCTCTGTGTGTTTGTTCCCCACATTTAGAGTGATTATAATGCCCCATTACAGTAGAGTCTCTGTGTGTTTGTTCCCTATCAGCACGCCAGCTGTAAGAACCACAAGGTGAACAGAGTGGTGTTTCTGGGCAACATGAAGCGGCTGCTGACGACAGGTGTGTCCCGGTGGAACACCAGACAGATTGCACTGTGGGATCAGGTGAGGTAGCCGGGGACCCCATGCTGGGCTATGGGGCTTGGGTGGTGTGTGTGGGTGTGGTTGGGTGTGCATGAGTGTGTGTGTGTGTATATATATATATATGTGTGTGTGTGTGTGTGTGTGTGTGTGTGTGTACGTGTGTACGTGTGTGTAAGTGTGTACGTGTGTGTAAGTGTGTGAGTAAGTGCGTACACACTTGTGTATATATCCTCAAGAAAGGATCGTGTTTCCTCAAGAGATGTGTGTTCAAGAACAACGTCTGATCTGTGTGTGTGTGTGTGTGTGTGTGTGTGTGTGTGTGTGTGTGTGTGTGTGTGTGTGTGTGTGTGTGTCCAGGAGGACCTGTCTATGCCCATGGTAGAAGAGGAGATAGATGGTCTCTCAGGACTGCTGTTTCCCTTCTATGATGCGGACACACACATGCTGTACCTGGCAGGAAAGGTGAACACCGCCCTCAGACACCACAATGAATAGTCTGCACTCATGTAGTGGATCTGTTTCAAAAGACAAATTAGTAATTTGATTGGTTTAGGTACATGTGAGACGTCATTTGATTGGTTTAAGTAGATGTGAGACCATAGGATATCCAAAATGTTAACTTGTTAACCCCAAAAATAATATCTTACATTCCCTGATTCAATGATGATATTCCGTTTCTGTTTCATTAACAACCCCTGTTAGTAATAGTAAAGGTAAAACACAGAGGTGTATGTATTGGAAGACACCTTGATCAGATAGTTAACAAAATCCATTCCATTCACAGGGCGATGGCAACATCCGTTACTATGAGATCACCACAGAGAAGCCATACCTGCAGTATCTCATGGAGTTCCGCTCCCCTGCCCCACAGAAAGGCCTTGGTAAGTGACAGACTCACCGGGGGCCGACCCCTACAGACAAAGACCAAGGGTTTGGGTTTGTTTGCTCAGCCACATCTTAGCTTTCATTCAGTAATGTTGTTACTATTTTTCTGAGTGAAAAATCATGTTTGAAAAATCTATGGAAATGTCATCAATGATAAAAAAAGTAATGTTATACAGTAACATCAATATGGTGATGTCTAAGGTAATGTTATACAGTAACAGGACTATGGTGATGTCTAAGGTAATGTTATACAGTAACAGGACTATGGTGATGTCTAAGGTAATGTTATACAGTAACAGGACTATGGTGATGTCTAAGGTAATGTTATACAGTAACATCTCTATGGTGATGTCTAAGGTAATGTTATACAGTAACAGGACTATGGTGATGTCTAAGGTAATGTTATACAGTAACAGTATGGTGATGTCTAAGGTAATGTTATACAGTAACATCAATATGGTGATGTCTAAGGTAATGTTATACAGTAACAGGACTATGGTGATGTCTAAGGTAATGTTATACAGTAACATCTCTATGGTGATGTCTAAGGTAATGTTATACAGTAACAGGACTATGGTGATGTCTAAGGTAATGTTATACAGTAACAGTATGGTGATGTCTAAGGTAATGTTATACAGTAACATCACTATGGTGATGTCTAAGGTAATGTTATACAGTAACAGGACTATGGTGATGTCTAAGGTAATGTTATACAGTAACATCTCTATGGTGATGTCTAAGGTAATGTTATACAGTAACAGGACTATGGTGATGTCTAAGGTAATGTTATACAGTAACAGTATGGTGATGTCTAAGGTAATGTTATACAGTAACATCACTATGGTGATGTCTAAGATAATGTTATACAGTAACATCTCTATGGTGATGCCTAAGGTAATGTTATACAGTAACATCACTATGGTGATGCCTGAGGTAATGTTATACAGTAACATCTCTATGGTGATACCTAAGGTAATGTTATACAGTAACATCTCTATGGTGATGCCTAAGGTAATGTTATACAGTAACATCACTATGGTGATGTCTAAGGTAATGTTATACAGTAACAGTATGGTGATGTCTAAGGTAATGTTATACAGTAACATCACTATGGTGATGTCTAAGGTAATGTTATACAGTAACAGTATGGTGATGTCTAAGGTAATGTTATACAGTAACAGTATGGTGATGTCTAAGGTAATGTTATACAGTAACATCCCTATGGTGATGTCTAAGGTGATGTTATACAGTAACATCACTATGGTGATGTCTAAGGTAATGTTATACAGTAACATCCCTATGGTGATGTCTATTGTCACGCTCGGGTGTGTATGTAGACCAAGGCGCAGCGCAGCGATAGTTCGACATCATTTATTTAAATAATTAAACTAAACTTAGCATCGAACTATACAAAATAACAATGAATACAATAACAAAGGGAAACACACTTACATCGACACGGGACTGAAGACAATGAACCACGCCTATGGAGTGGGACATACACATATAAGTAGGATCCCTAATTAGAGACAATGAGTAGCAGCTGCCTCTAATTTGGGATCCTACACACAACACCACACAGAGATAGAACATATAGAACTGCCAGACTCTGACCATAGAATATTATAGAGAAGCAATAGGCTTCTCTATAGCCAGAGCCTGACAGTACCCCTCCTCAAAGGCGCGGACTCCCGGCCGCAAGAAACCAAACACAATTACATGAGGGGAGGGTTAGGGAGGGAAAAACAACAAAAACTATAACTATCGCAGGTGGCGGTTCTGGCCCCGGCGAAGTGGATAGCTTCCTCCTTAGTTCTTCTCTGTTGACCGGGCCCAGACTGGGCACCGGTGTGGCGAACGACTCCGGCCATGGAGCGGGGCAGATAACCGGGCCAGGACTGGGCACCGGTGTGGCAGGCAACTCCGGCCATGGAGTGTGGTGGACAACTGGTCCTGGAATGGACATCAGTGGGTTAGGGGACTCAGGCCATGGAGCGGGGTAAACCGGGCCAGGACTAGGCAGTTAAAGGGGTAGACAACCGGTCCTGGAATGGGCACCGGTGGGGCAAAAGATTCAGGCCATGGAGCGGGGCAAATAACCGGGCCAGGACTGGGCACCGGTGTGGCAGGCGACTCCGGCCATTTAAAGGGGTAGACAACCGGTCCTGGAATGGGCACCTGTGGGGCAGGCGACTCCAGGCTGTGGACCATCACGGGAGGCTCCGGGCTGTGGACCATCACGGGAGGCTCTGGGCTGTGGACCATCACGGGAGGCTCCGGGCTGTGGACCATCACGGGAGGCTCTGGACTGGAGAGGCGCACCAGAGGTCGGGTGCGTGGAGCCGGCACTGGAGGCACCTGGCTGGGTGCACGCACTGGAGGTCGGGTGCGGGGAGCCGACACTGGACGTACCGGACTGGAAAGGCGCACTGGAGGCCTGGTGCGTGGAGCCGGCACAGGTGGCACCGGACTGGTGACACGCACTTCAGGGCGAGTGCGGGGAGCCGGCATGGAACATACCGGACTGGAGAGACGCACTGGAGGCCTGGTGCGTGGAGCCGGCACAGATGGCACCGGACTGGTGACACTCACTTCAGGGCGAGTGCGGGGAGCCGGCACTGGGCTTACCGGACTGGAGACACGCACAGGGGGCCTGGTGCGTGGAGCCGGCACCGGTGGAGCGGACTTCTCTGGCACTGGAGTGTAGCAGACGGCCGGTCCCGGACTGGGCACCGGTGGAGCGGACTGCCCTGGCACTGGAGTGTAGCAGACGGCCGGACCCGGACTGGGCACCGTTGGAGCGGACTGCTCTGGCACTGGAGTGTAGCAGACGGCCGGACCCGGACTGGGCACCGGTGGGACGGACTGCTCTAGCACTGGAGTGTAGCAGACGGCCGGACCCGGACTGGGCACCGATGGAGTGGACTGCTCTTTCACGGGTGTGGAGAAGGCGACCGTACCCGGACTGATCCACTTCCTCATTTCCTTCTCAACCTCCTCCTCTATCTCCCTCATTTCCTCTAATATTCCTCCATAGTATGCCTCTAAATACTCCTCTTCCTACTTACTTTGCGCCCCCCAATAGCTCTCCGGTTTCTCCATATTCCATATGGGGAGTGGTACTGGCGCGTCTTCTTCGCGGCCAGACCACCCCCATAGCCCCCCCAAAAAATTTATTGGGGTTTCCTACGGGCTCCTTTACCTCCTGTTCCCCGATTACAACGCTGTCCTCTTTTCTCCTTTTCTCCCAAATTACGCTGCTTGGTCAGGTGGTGGTTCATTCTGTCACGCTCAGGTGTGTATATAGACCAAGGTGTAGCGCAGCGATAGTTCGACATCATTTATTTAAATAATTAAACTAAATTTAGTATCGAACTATACAAAATAACAATAACAAAGGGAGACACACTTACATCGACACGGGACTGAAGACAATGAACCACGCCTAGGGAGTGGGACATACACATATTAGTAGGATCCCTAATTAGAGACAATGCGTAGCAGCTGCCTCTAATTAGGGATCCTACACACAACACCACACAGAGATAGAACATATAGAACTGCCAGACTCTGACCATAGAATATTATAGAGAAGCAATAGGCTTCTCTATGGCCAGAGCCTGACAGTTATACAGTAACAGGACTATGGTGATGTCTAAGGTAATGTTATACAGTAACAGTATGGTGATGTCTAAGGTAATGTTATACAGTAACAGGACTATGGTGATGTCTAAGGTAATGTTATACAGTAACAGGACTATGGTGATGTCTAAGGTAATGTTATACAGTAACAGTATGGTGATGTCTAAGGTAATGCTATACAGTAACAGTATGGTGATGTCTAAGGTACCTCCATTCCCTCCCCAGGTGTGATGCCTAAGCATGGGCTGGACGTAGTGGCCTGTGAGGTGTTCCGCTTCTACAAGCTGGTGACGCTGAAGGGGCTGATCGAGCCCATCTCCATGATAGTACCAAGGAGGGTCAGTGTCAGTGGGGATGCCCTTCTCCCTCTCACTTCATATAGCAGTGTTTCTCAATCCATTCCTGGAGGACCTTAGGGTGTGTGCACATATTTGTTACAGCCCTGCACTAACACATCTCATTCATCTAATCAAGTTGAATAAGATTGAATGTTGAATCAGTACAGGGTTGGAACAAAAATGTGCACCCTTAGGAAGAAACAGATATCTAAGAGTATTGGAACAGGCTCTCAATCTGTCTCTTCTGGTGTTGCAGTCAGAGACGTACCAGGAGGACATCTATCCAATGACGGCAGGGACCGAGCCTGCCCTCTCAGCCAATGAGTGGTTGAGTGGGATCAACCGAGGTACAGTGTATCCCACATGTGCCTTTAGTTTGAATGTTCAATACATCTTATGATATAGTCCTAGTAGTGGGAAAGGAAATTAAATGTTTACATCAATATATATATAGTGTGTGTGTGTAGTGTACCTAACTTCATTGCCATGACGTTTGTGTGTGTGTGTGTGTCTGCAGACCCAGTGTTAATGTCCCTGAAGGAGGGCTACCAGAAGCCCAACCAGCTGGTGTTCAAGGCCCCGCTGAAGGAGAAGAAGAGTGTGGTGGTCAACGGCATCGACCTGTTGGAAAACATGCCGCCCAGGACAGAGAACGAGGTGTGTTCATTCGTCACTGTGGATGGAGCGATGGGTTTAGGGATGGGTGGGTGAGTGGGTGGGTGGGTGCTTGGGTGGGTGGATCGGTGGGTGGGTGCTTGGGTGGGTTGGGTGGGTGGAGGGAGGGAGGGAGGGAGGGAGGGAGGGAGGGAGGGAGGGAGGGAGGGAGGGATGGGTGGATGGGTGGGTGGGGGATGGAAAGAAAAGGGAGAGAAGGAGCAAGGAGGAAGGAAGGTTGGATGGATGGATGCCTGTTCTGGGTTTATTAAACACTGATTGGCATGGGGTGCAAATGCTCAAATGACTTCCCAGGCACAATTACACACTATGGTCTATAGCCTGTTATCTTCGTGGACCTGACCCTTCTGTTCTGTAGCTACTGAGGATGTTCTTCAGGATGCTATGTGACCCTGATCTCTCTGTTCTGTTCTGTAGTTCCTGAGGATGTTCTTCAGGATGCTATGTGACCCTGATCTCTCTGTTCTGTTCTGTAGTTCCTGAGGATGTTCTTCAGGATGCTATGTGACCCTGATCTCTCTGTTCTGTTCTGTAGTTCCTGAGGATGTTCTTCAGGATGCTATGTGACCCTGATCTCTCTGTTATGTTCTGTAGCTACTGAGGATGTTCTTCAGGCAGCAGGAGGAGCTGAGAAAGCTGAAGGAGAAGCTGAACACCAAGGACGTTACAATACGCCAGCTGGAGCTGGAACTCCACAACCTGAGAAACGTCAGCCCTGTTGGAAACAATGTCTAACCTCTGACCTCTGGCCTATGGCACCACCACCACTACGCCATATCCAGCTTCCTTCCTCCCTCCCTTTCATCGCGTATCATTTGTACTTCCTGCTGCGATTGATAATGTAATAGCCACTGGATAATGTAAATAATGATTATAACGTTTGTGTAACAGTTTTTGTTATCGATAACGTAATCACGTCGACATCACTACAAAACCCCTCAATTGATAACATAATAACCAACTGGTAATATAATTTATTGTTATAAGATTTTTTTTTATACTGTTCCGTTGATGTATCCTGATATCCGGTTTGGTTTCATTATGATTAGTTATTACATCATCAGTCGCAATACGCCCCTCCACCCTACTGCAGAGCACCATCAGTGTACCCCAGGGGTCCTCACACCCCATCTGCCATGTAATGCCAGTCCACGTGGCAAAGCTTTTGTCATCACCCAGAAATGCCACCTCCAAATCCTCCTATCTCTACCCAGTCATCACCAGAGACTACCTTGGGGAAAGAGATTGACAACCCCCTTCTCCACCCTCCTCCAACCTCCACCCTGCCATCGCCAGAGACTACCCTGGGGAAAGAGATTGACAACCCCCTTATCCACCCTCCTCCAACCTCCACCCTGCCATTGACAGAGACTACCCTGGGGAAAGAGATTGACAACCCCCTTCTCCCTCACTCCTCCCCCATGGCCTTAGTACTACCCACTGCAAACCAAATCACAGCAAAGCTGCAACATCTCAACCTCCCAATGGCAGAGTCTACTAGTAGTTCCACCTACTGTGGATGATGAGTGTTACAGGGACATAAATGAGGATGATGAGTGTTACAGGGACATGAATGAGGATGATGAGTGTTACAGGGACATGAATGAGGATGATGAGTGCTACAGGGACATGAATGAGGATGATGAGTGTTACAGGGACATAAATGAGGATGATGAGTGTTACAGGGACATGAATGAGGATGATGAGTGTTACAGGGACATGAATGAGGATGATGAGTATTACAGGGACATGAATGAGGATGATGAGTGTTACAGGGACATGAATGAGGATGATGAGTGTTATAGAGACATGAATGAGGATGATGAGTGTTACAGGGACATGAATGAGGATGATGAGTGTTACAGGGACATGAATGAGGATGATGAGTGTTATAGAGACATGAATGAGGATGATGAGTGTTACAGGGACACGAATGAGGATGATGAGTGTTACAGGGACATGAATGAGGATGATGGAGTGTTACAGGGACACGAATGAGGATGATGAGTGTTACAGGGACACGAATGAGGTGTATTTCAAGACTGTTCTTTTTTCTTACTTAATCTCTCCTAGTAATGTGTTGTCTGTACAAAGCTGCAGCTCTGGCTCAGACTGGCATGCAGCAACCCAAATGTAGTCTTAACAGGCAGTTTGTCTGTCGCCTCAGTCATATTCTTGTAAATTGTATTATTGTTACTATTTATTTGTAATATTTTATGTTTTTAGCTAACTCTTTATGTAGAAAAATTCATCTCATGTCTTTGGGAGAAATCGTGGTCATGAAAATGATGGCTGACACGCTTGTGGTTGAACGATGTTCTTACCCAAATGGTGGCCATTTGGCCGCGATCGTATACTCAAACAGGTCCTTTATTTTCACAATACTAAAATCTGGTAAATTGGAATACTAGTCAACATGAAATTAGGTTATGTACGTAACAGTATTTGTCTTTATACCTTTTAGCTATGAAAATATTATATTTAAGAAAGTTACCAACGTTGTTCATCTGTGATATTCCACATGATCCATTCCACTCAAGTTAAGACGCTGTGTGATATTTCCTGTAGTTCAGGTTAACTATACTATACAGTACATCTAGAGAGGAATCATTATTAGAACCATTGTCATAATATTGTCATAATCGGTAACACACTCTGCAGGGGTTGGCTTACTAAATGAATGAAACAGCAATATTACTTACACAAGGTAATTATTTACATCTTTATCCTAACATATACCTTGTAAAGAACCCCCCCCCATTCACTGTCATGCCATATGTGTGGCTAGCACCAGGCTATAGGCACAGCGCCCTGTGGGCATGTAGAGTGGCAACAGTGAAGGTGAGCATGGTGGACTGATTGATTGAATTTATTTGACAATTTGTAAAAATATATACATATAGGCTGATGACGCCTCCACATACAATTTAAGAAAATCATCAAGGATAACACAATAAAGCTTAACAGCTTATTTCCTTTGTGGTCCTCTTGAAGAGGGAAGGGTTAAGGGAATACAGTTAGGTTAGGCAGCGATTATAATGACAACAGACAATGACAATGTTTCATAACATTCGATAATTAATACAAATTCCTTTCCTAATAGCAACTATGGACAGGCAACTTGTCTCACATACCCTTAATATATAAACAATCAATCCCAAATATATATATATATATATAAGACAATCACAATATAATAAACAACAGGCACCATAAAGCCAGACCATATACTATCCCGGGCATGTCCCTCTCCGCCACCTACTTTAATCATACCACTTATCACTTTTGAGACATGCTACTATTTAGACATTTTTTCAGTGAGAACTTGAAACTACCTATGGAGGTTTTAAGTTTCAAATTCTTCTTAAGATTATTCCAAAGAATGGCAGCTGAGTATAAAAACGTTTCTTTCCCCATACCAATTTTAAACCTAAAAGAAACAACGTCAGTTTCACTCCTTCTTGTTGTATATTTATGGTTATCCCTTACTAAGTTAAAGTAGTTACATAAGTACCTGGGGACCATACTGTGGACAATCTTATGTACAAGGTCAGGTCAGCCCAGTAGAGAATGACAGAGGCCTCAAGTGGCCTCTAAAGGAGAGGCTGATGATACTAGATAGACTTGGCAGGTTTGGAAAGGTAAATTAACGTGGGAGCTGTGCTTTACCAAGGCTTTTCACCATTAATTTATTAGATGGGTATTCTTGGCCTGGGTGCTTCCACACATAGTGTCAAAACATTAGGACTGCTCTTTACATGACAGACTGACCAGGGGAACGCTACGATCCCTTATTGTCACTTCAATGAATATAGATGGGGGGGGAGGAGACAGGTTGGATTGTGTATGGGTGCCATTCAGAGGGTGAAAAGGCAAGCCAAAATATTATGGGCCAGCTTCCCTGTGGAATGCTTTCGACATCTTGTATGAGTCCATGCCCCAACCAATTGAGGCTGTTCTGAGGTCAAAGGGAGTTGCATCTCAATATTAGGAAGGTGTTTTTATACACCATTTTGCTCTGGTGAAGATGCGGCAGAATGCAAGGTGAGTGAAAACCGCTGCAGTATTGTTTCAACGGGAGGATAACTAACCATGTGGTATGTTGGTGCACATGATGATTGGCTACAGACCTATAGGTGTAGTAAATACTGTGAGAAGACCATCTAAATTGTACCCTGTGCTGATGAAACTGTGCAAGACTGACAACTCTCTCAGAAAGACATAACATTGTACGGTGTCAGTTAGCCTACAATACATCCTGTTTCACCTCATTGACCTACAACTCCAAAAAACTAATATACAATTTGTCAAGTTAATGCAACGAGTGCATAAAACAGATTACTCACTCTTTTACCATGCACTACCTGGTTTCTCCACATGATGTCAGTAGTAGGCTATAGTACAAGGTAACACACCCATCTGGGATTCACAAAAATTCTGTAAACTATTAGTTGATCATGTAAGCCAGCGTTTCCCAAACTAGGTCCTGGGCCCCCCAGTGGTGCACGTTTATGTTTTTGCCCTAGCACTATAAACTGATTTAAATAATCAAAGCTTGATAAAGAGTTCATTATCTGAATTAGCTGTGTAGTGCTTGGGCAAAAACAAAACGTGCTCCCAATGGACCGAGTTTAGGAAACACTGATGTAAGGCATTCAAAAGACCACAAACCACAATTGGTATAAAAAAAAAAAAAAAAAAATATTTATTGAAGTGAATGGGAGAAAATCCAAAGTTTGTCTCATGGTAAGGGATTAGCTTTGATGACAGTGGGTTAAACATGTAAGGGGAACATGACTGAGGCAGGCCTATCTGACCATGAACTGCCCTATGGTTTAAGAAAAGAAAAACGCAAAAAGGTGTTTTCTTTGCACATTGCCCAGCGGTGTATTACATGGGTGGGTAACGAATTTGGATATATATATATATATATACACACACACATTTTCAGTAAATATAATTCAGTGAAAATGGTGTACCAAATTCAAAGCCTATTTTAGGTAGAGCTGCACAGATTCAATATCTTACTACAGTTCATTGTTACAATTAATTAAGTGTAAATGTCTGCCATTATCAAAGAGTAACAGAGGAAAAAAAAATAGATTTGGTCAGTATTTACAAATAACACGTAATTTCCGAACTATCAAAAGCTAGGGGTTAAGGAACAAACTTCTGACAAGGGCAGACATTCTTTACTGTGCTTAAAAAGATGACCTGTATACAGGCCATTCTATTCATGTTTAAACACACCATTTCAATGATGAAAACAACACATACTGTAATGATATAGGGAAGACACCACAAAACACTTAAAAGAAAAAGACAGTGAATAAGAAAAGGGTATAGGAAACTGTCATACTTGAAATCCAGTAGTCGACTTTAAAATCTATTATTTCAGACATGCATTTCTAAAAGGTTTTTTGGTAGTTTGTCTCTTTAAATACATAAATCATCATCATTAGAAATCTGTATACACAGAAGGTATCAATATCAGTGAGAAAACAAAACCTTTGCAAAGGTTAGAGCTAATAATATTGGACTTTTAGGAAATGTTCTCTTCTGCCCTTCCAGTGGTTTGGACATAAGAGTACAATACAAGGAATCAAAAAGTACAAAAAAAATGTATACAGAAAAAAAATCTGTCAACTTGTTTCCTTCCACCAGCAACCCTTTACCCAGCTGGCCCATGACACTACCCATGCCAACTGCAATATATGACAACTGACAAATACAGAGGGGTGGGGGGGGGGCAGGGAGGTTAAAACAGTCTGATCAGAACATAGTTTGGTGGTGAGCACATCTTTAGTCTTCTTCATCCTCCTCTGCTTCCTCGTCTTGATCCCTTTTCCTTTTCTGACCTCGCTCCTCTTCTAGAAAAACAAAAGTCATGGGTCACATTCAACAGGAAAGCATTCAGCTTGGTTTAAGTAGATGTGTTATTTTAAAATCAGCCCCAACATTAAAGCTACACACGATACTGGGACGATGCGTATTTTGTGGCAGCAGTGAGATTCCACCCCACTCACCTTCATTATCCTCATCACTCTCCTTGCCGTCCAACTCCTCCTCTTCCTCCTAAGAGAAGACAAATGCAGCTCAGAATCTCCCTCGTCATGGGCCCTTGGTCACATTCAAACAATGATGTCATAGTGCAGTGGTTGAGATGCACCTTCTGGGGGGTGAAGAGCACCATGCCTTTGCTGGTTTAGCAGACATTAACCCAGTCTGCATCACTTAACACAAGCAGGTGAGTGATCATTTTGTGTGGCCTTTTTTTATTTTCATTATTGTACATAATTTAACTAATCATGCATCCCCTTCCTCAAAGTCTCACCTCTCCACTTAGGTCCTCCTCTTCCTCATCCTCATCATCCTCCTCTTTTCTTGGTGGGGCGTCTTCATCCTCATCGTCATCATCTTCCTCATCTACCTCTGCAGTTGAAAATAGAATTAGCCTATTAGGGTGATCAAAAACACCTAAGGGCTATTACAAAGTTACAATAGCCATGTTTCAACATACACCACAATCAGAATATTATTAATTTGTCAGAACCCTATGGGCTTATATCCATGTTTCAAGTACACCAATATTATTTATTTGGCAACATTTTAAATAGTATGGTTGTCTTAATCGTACCATCACTGTCATCATCATCATCATCATCCAGTCCCTCCACATAGGCCTCTGCGTCCGAATCTGGCGCTTCCTTGTCGTCTTTGTCATAGCCGTCGAGGTACGTCAACTGGGGGAGGAGCTTGAACACGTTGTCTCTGTAGTCGTTGAGGTTGGTCACCTCGCAGTTGAACAAGTCTAAGCTTTTGAGGGTCTCTAATTTTTTCTGTGAAAGAGAAGGATGATGAAATATGGAGATTTAGGCTTTGTTTGTTTTTCTTTAATACAGTCTACTCCAACTAGATCAAAAGATACACTATGGAGGTTTAGTTGCTAATGGTTTACCTCAAAGCATTAGACATAAGTTATGAGGTACATTTGTTGAATGAGGTATTTTCTGGACAATGTTAAATCCATTTAGGGGCCACTTTTAGACTCAATAGCACCTTGAGAGGCAAAGGTTATTTATAGTATATATACACACACAGAGCTGCTTCGTTGTCATGACACCTGCTGCCTACCAGAGGTTCTATCGTGCTGAGGTCTTTAATTTTGTTGCCGCTGAGGTTGAGGTGTGTAAGGTTTGGGCATTTCTCCGCCAACACTTCCAGCCCACCTGAGATCCTGTTGTCGCTGAGTTCAAGCTGAGGAGAAAATAATGCAATAATTGTATGAGCAGAGAAATCATAACAGAGACATCCATAAAACATATTTTAGCACTTCACAAAAAGTGGTAATAGCATGGCAACAATAATACTTTGTTTTTTTGAAAAAATTAGAAAACCAACTTTTTTCAGCTTGTTCAGCTTGGGCAAGTTAGAGAGTGACGTCAGCCCAACATTGATTGTGCTTAGAAATTCCAACTCTTCAAATTCGTCTGTTAGGCCCTCGATTTTGCCTTCGTTTGAGCGACAGTTATCAAGCACCAGTTCTTTCACCTGGAAGACAATCGAGGAATAGGACATGTGAAGGGATGTCTTACTGTAACTACAGTGTGCCTGTCAGTCCATCTGGGGGAGGCCAGTCCCAAAGCAATGAAGTCTGCAAAAAGTTAATATCTGACACCAGAGGAGGCTGGTGGGGGGGAGATATAGGAATGGCCAGAATAGAATAAAAGGAACTGTATCAAACCCATGGAAAGCACGTTTGCCTCTGTTCCATTTCAATGAGCCCACCCCCCTATAGCTCCTCCCACTAGCAGCCTCTGTCTGACACTGGTCTGGTGCAGAAAATGTTGCATAACTGATTGTGTGTTGCTTGGGCTTTAATTAAATTGATCATTTATTAAACATATAAGCCAGAATCTGGGTTGTAGTTTCAGGTAACTAATTTCTTCCACTGATCATGAATTACAAATACATGGACATGGTGATTTCTTATAGGAATGTACATGTAGTAATGCATACACATTTAGATTTAACTCGCATTAAACATATCTGATACTACCAAACTTGTACACGCCTCAGCAATTCACACATTTATGGGATACTATGCAGACTAATGTTTTGCACAGGATTCACCAGGATTCCCATTAGTGTCCTAAGAGGACAGTGACCAATATTCATATCTTAAACCAGCTCATAGGCAAAACGCAGACACCTCTGGTATATTAAATTGGGCATTAAAACTTCTGTTCACGGTTGAAATTAACATTATGTTGAGTGGACACCATTGGCATTATATTACATCCTGGATTAGGCCATCTGTGCTGCTGGTGAGAGCCAAATCTGCAAATGATGCACGTATTACTACGCAGGTAACAAATTGGACTAATAATGGGTAAACCACGCACAATGGACGACGTGTGGGTGCACTTGTCGACTTTCTTTGCTCTAAAAGCGAATACAACCTGCTACGAGTCGTGCAATGGGTCATCAAGCGAGCAGGAGGGGGTGCCGATTACAAGTTGGTTGGGTTGGCAGTAGACGCAAGAAAACCAAACGTTACTTTATCGCTTGCTCATAAAGAGTTGACGATTTGGATTGTAGCCTACTGCAGTATGTTTAAAGGTATGCAGGAAAAGGCTGTTATCGTTCGTGTTAAATGAACGCACAGCAATTTACACTGTATATTCGATAGAAACCGTTGCCTTTGTTTCTCGGTAAAATGGCGGCTTGTCCTAGATCTTGAAACTGGAGCACCGCAGGCCAAAATTGCCTGTTGGTTTTTATGTGCTTGGCTTGATAGACAATTATTCTCTATTGTTTGATATTGAAACCAGGGTCAAACTAATCGTTTTATACGTGGAATCCAAGCATGCGTATAGCCTAAGCCACAACGTAAAACAACAATGTAACATGCTTTTTTGATTGCAGTCGGCAGTAGTCTGTCAATGCATGATATTCTCGGAATGTGCACCTTGTTTTGAAAATGTGTATTTCTTTACGTGATACCCTGTACTAAACCTCGTTCTTATAGTAATTTCTGAAAAACGGACAAAACCATTTAATTGCGGTTTTAAACAGGCTAACACCAAATGTAGGCTATGTACTTACTAATACGTAGGCTATTATAACAAATACAAAGTAGGCCTAGCCTACTTAATACAGCCTACCCACCGATACGTCTATTTGACAGTCTTTGGAATTAGCCAATCTTTGGATAAAAGACCGTAGACAGACCATTGAGATCGGTTACCAAATCATTTCCAATAGGTATAGCCTGTGATGCGTAATAAATTGTGATCGCCAGCGTACAAAAATCAAGGACATTTTGTAGCCTATGCATGCGCTAAAATAGTAATTGTTTGAGAACTGATAATTAATTAGTTGCAAAGAGGCCACGAATGAGTCTTGTTGATGGAAATGAAAAAGGCGCGTTCAGGACTAGAAAGTTAGTAATAGGCAATATGGCTCGTGCTTGCCTTGTAAATACAGATCTGAAAATGAGGAGCATTGGTGCATTCTCACAAACTGCACTTCCAGACATGCTTCCTTCCAATCGTTTTAAGTTGGCTACGAAGTCTAGAGCGGCAATTAAGGTGATAAATATCGTGAAACAATTGTGAAACAATGTAACAAACTGCTCTGGTGATGGCAACATTTCTAACTCGCGAACGCGAAAAACTTTGTAACCCTTTGCATATCACACCATCATTAAAACAATTTCAAATAATACGATCTCAACGTTCTTACATCAGATGGCGTGCGATTCCGCAATTCTAGATGAATTCTTTTCTTCATATCCATCTTGAGAAAACCAGTCCACCGATTTTATAAACAAAGTATACAGACGTAAAAGTATTTTACTGAAATTGCAACTACTACTTCTTGAACAGACTGCTGTTGTTCATTCAAACTTGATCTCCTCGGTAGGCGGGAATGTGAATCGGGATTGTCGTCACCATTGGCCAATTACAATCACCAACAAAAGGGGGAACGGATTTACACAAGATGCCCGCCAATAAAAGGCGATTATAAAATTGGGTGGGGTTTTCTTCACAAGGTTTGGTTGTATATTTAGTATTTAAGATGACATCCAAAGTATGTACACATCAACATTGAACTCTGCCCATCGTGATTTACTAAAGCCCAGAATTAAATAATGAAATTATAGCAATCAGTTTAGATATTATTGTATAAATGTTGCCTTATTTGTGAGGTAGGTTATGTACACCTTCATTATGGACTAATTACGCAGGTGCGGTGTTTAAAACCTTTCAATCGAAGTTTTTTTTAAATCGTCGTCATTTTATCACTTATCATTTTATCACTGTGAGTGTCGGCGAGTCTGCTGCCAACAAAATTTGGCATTGGGCCTTGGCCACAACATCATAGATATAAGTACGCCTTTCTGCACTACACCAATAGAAAACTCAAAGCGCAGTTTCTCTATACAGGCTAATGAAGAACGAGCATCATGACTATCCATATTAGTTTATGCATTGCCAAACTCCTGTATTTTAATCTCCAAGAATGTATTGGAAGCAGGATCGTTGGCACTAAAATGTATTGACACAACAAAACCACATTATAAAGTGGTCAGAGACCCCCATTGCCGCCATTACATGTGCATGATTGAAACAATGGTCTCACCATATGTCCCAACCAGCTACTGCAATTGTGTAGGTAGTCTACAATAGGCTACATCGACTTCCGCATCTCTTATGACCCAACACTCATGCATTGCTGATGGAGAAAACAAGGTCACCTGACTAGGCTTCTCCGGCGCCATCTTGCCAGTAAAATACAATACAGTGAAATGTAATTTATTGATGATTATAACGAACAAAAATCATGAACATTACCTATCATTGAGGTCAGTTCTGTATGGCGCTCCGACATTGCTTTAAAAAAGCATGGAAAACGTAAAGCTTTGCGCGCTACTATTTTTTTTCTCTCAAATGCACCGACTTTGCTGCCTTGAGAGAACACATTTCATAAGAATCTCTGTCGCTCATGTCATGTACATTTCAGGTAATTTCGTTCTTGACAGTCTTCTTCCACTTTCCTGGCCAGTTTCCGCACCGTGCCCGCAGGATCATTTGGAACCATGTTAGGGTATTGCTGTTTGTCGCATTTGCCAGCACCATATTTCCGCTGGGTGTGTCCCTCTTTCTATATGCCCTTGTTCTGCCTTGAATGTGAGAAGAGAACTGCATACTGCGTGTTTCTTGTGCGCAGAGCTGTTTTCCACGTCGCTCGACCTTTCCCGCCACCATCTCCCCCTCCCTTGCTCCGAATCGAGCTGAAACGCAAACATTTCGCTTGAGACTAGGAGGATAGGCAGGGTCGTTTGTAGGCTAGGAAAATAGAAACATCAGGTCAGGATGCTCTGATGGTGTGTACATTTGTAACAACATTGTATTATTATCATGCTGTTTCATAGTAGCCTACTTTTGTAAATGCATTACTAATAGCCTCCTTGCCTATGAAGAGGAGTGGCCGGTTTCGGTTACACAAGAGGAATATGTAGGTTAATATATATATATCACTTGTGTAGCTAAGGCTACGCTATAGCCAATCATTCTCAATTCAAGGCTTCTATTACTATGCAGTATAACTCAAGTAGGCGACTTTGTATGAATTAAAGTGTAAATACACAGGTATAAGACAATAAGAGAAAATATAAAGTGAATTCACAGGGATACATAATGTAGCCTGTATGTTATCTTTAATGGCACTCCATCTATTTTGGTTTGAACTGAAACAATTTTACAGGGGTAGCACCCTGGCACAATATGAATACAGGTTGAATGGTGGGCTTGGGTAACACGTTAACATTTATAAGTACTACATGTGGAATGAAAGATGCCACTAGACCAATGTAATGTTTAACTTCTAAATGCCCAGATACATTGCAGTCCTTCCTCCTACCTAGCAGGTAATATAACTTGAGTATGATGTGATGATTTTGATCAAAGTTGATTCAGGACCTACACAAATACAGTCTTGTAGCCTATAGGCCTATACTAATAGTATCCTATAGTCCTATACTAATAGTATCCTGTAGGCCTATACTAATAGTATCCTGTAGGCCTATACTAATAGTATCCTGTAGGCCTATACTAATAGTATCCTGTAGGCCTATACTAATTGTATCCTGTAGGCCTATACTAATAGTATCCTGTAGGCCTATACTAATAGTATCCTGTAGGCCTATACTAATAGTATCCTGTAGGCCTATACTAATAGTAGCCTATAGGCCTATAATAAGAGTAGCATATAGGCCTATACTAAGTGTAGCCTATAGTAAGAGTATCATATTTTTATGTAAGTAAGAGTAGCCTATAGTCCTATAGTAAGAGTAGCCTATAGGCCTATAGTAAGAGTAGCCTATGGTTCTATACTAAGAGTAGCCTATAGGCCTATAGTAAGAGTAGCCTATAGTCCTATAGTAAGAGTAGCCTATAGTCCTATAGTAAGAGTAGCCTATGGTTCTATAGTAAGAGTAGCCTATGGTCCTATAGTAAGAGTAGCCTATAGGCCTATAGTAAGAGTAGCCTATAGGCCTATAGTAAGAGTAGCCTATAGTCCTATAGTAAGAGTAGCCTATAGTCCTATAGTAAGAGTAGCCTATAGTCCTATAGTAAGAGTAGCCTATAGTCCTATAGTAAGAGTAGCCTATAGTCCTATAGTAAGAGTAGCCTATAGTCCTATAGTAAGATAGTAAGAGTAGCCTATAGTCCTATAGTAAGAGTAGCCTATGGTTCTATAGTAAGAGTAGCCTATGGTCCTATAGTAAGAGTAGCCTATAGGCCTATAGTAAGAGTAGCCTATAGTCCTATAGTAAGAGTAGCCTATAGTCCTATAGTAAGAGTAGCCTATAGTCCTATAGTAAGAGTAGCCTATAGTCCTATAGTAAGAGTAGCCTATAGTCCTATAGTAAGATAGTAAGCGTAGCCTATAGTCCTATAGTAAGAGTAGCCTATAGGCCTATAGTAAGAGTAGCCTATAGTTCTATAGTAAGAGTAGCCTATAGTCCTATAGTAAGAGTAGCCTATAGTCCTATAGTAAGAGTAGCCTATAGTCCTATAGTAAGAGTAGCCTATAGTCCTATAGTAAGAGTAGCCTATAGTCCTATAGTAAGAGTAGCCTATAGTCCTATAGTAAGAGTAGCCTATAGTCCTATAGTAAGAGTAGCCTATAGTCCTATAGTAAGATAGTAAGAGTAGCCTATAGTCCTATAGTAAGAGTAGCCTATAGTCCTATAGTAAGAGTAGCCTATAGTCCGACATTGCTTTAAAAAAGCATGGAAAACGTAAAGCTTTGCCCGCTACTATTTTTTTTCTCTCAAATGCACCGACTTTGCTGGCTTGAGAGAAAACATTTCATAAGAATCTCTTTTTGGCTACTAGTAAGAGTAGCCTATAGGTCTATACTAATAGTAGCCTATAGGTCTATACTAATAGTAGCCTAAAGGCCTATATTAAGAGTAGCCTATAGTTCTATACTAACAGTAGCCTGTAGTCATATACGAAGAGTATCCTATAGTCCTATACTAAGAGTAGCCTATAGTCCTATACTAAGAGTATCCTATAGTCCTATACTAAGAGTATCCTATAGTCCTATACTAAGAGTAGCCTATAGTCCTATAGTAAGAGTAGTATATAGGTCTATACTAAGAGTAACCTATAGTTCTATAGTAAGAGTAGTATATAGGCCTATAGTAAGAGTAGCCTATGGTCCTATAGTAAGAGTAGTATATAGGTCTATACTAAGAGTAGCATATAGTCCTATAGTAAGAGTAGCCTATAGTCCTATACTAAGAGTAGCATATAGTCCTATAGTAAGAGTAGCCTATAGTCCTATACTAAGAGTAGCATATAGTCCTATACTAAGAGTAGCCTATAGTCCTATACTAAGAGTAGTATATAGTCCTATAGTAACAGTAGTATATAGGCCTATAGTAACAGTAGTATATAGGCCTATAGTAACAGTAGTATATAGTCCTATAGTAACAGTAGTATATAGGCCTATAGTAACAGTAGTATATAGGCCTATAGTAACAGTAGTATATAGGCCTATAGTAACAGTAGTATATAGGCCTATAGTAACAGTAGTATATAGGCCTATAGTAACAGTAGTATATAGGCCTATAGTAACAGTAGTATATAGGCCTATAGTAACAGTAGTATATAGGCTATAGTAACAGTAGTATATAGGCCTATAGTAACAGTAGTATATAGGCCTATAGTAACAGTAGTATATAGGCCTATAGTAACAGTAGTATATAGGCCTATAGTAACAGTAGTATATAGGCCTATAGTAACAGTAGTATATAGGCCTATAGTAACAGTAGTATATAGGCCTATAGTAACAGTAGTATATAGGCCTATAGTAACAGTAGTATATAGGCCTATAGTAAGAGCTTGGAATATTTTGTTTTTACATAGGCCTAGTTTCCATGTTGCAACTAGTTTGACTAAATGCCCTTTTCACTAGATACCTTCTGCTTCGATAAACCTATCAAGCTCATGTATTCACATTTTGTTGAGTTAGTTTAGGCTGTTCAGTCACAGCTGCACAGCTCCATAGCTGTACACCTTTTCCATCTAGTGGTGGATAGAGAGCCCTGCCTACTTAATTTCTTAGCATGTGGCAGACTGGCAGCATTACATAATTATTACAGATCAGCAGGGCATGAGATTTCTTATACAAGAGCTGGAAACACCAGAAGGAAATATGCTAGCCCAGTATGGCTGCAAGAGCAGAACTTGAAATTGTTAGTTGTTTGGGGTGACATAGCAATTATTAGTGAAGTGGCTAATGCAGCTGTGGGTTGGAAGGGAGAGGATAATACAGCCGTGTGTTGGAAGTGAGAGGATAATGCAGCCATGTGTTGGAAGTGAGATGATAATGCAGCCGTATGTTTGGAGAGTGAGAGGGTAATGCAACCGTGTGTTGTAAGTGAGAGGGTAATGCATCCACGCGGTGGAAGTGGGAGGATAATGCAGCCGTGTGATGGAAGTGATATGACAATGCAGCCGTTTGATGTAAGTTAAAGGATAATTCATCCACAAGTTTTGAAGTGAGAGGATAATGCAGCCATGTGTCTGAAGTGAGAGGATAATGCAGCCGTGTGTTGGAAGTGAGAGGATAATGCAGCCGTGTGTTGGAAGTGAGAGGGTAATGCAGCCGTGTGTTGGAAGTGAGAGGATAATGCAGCCGTGTGTTGGAAGTTGACCTGCTGGTTTAGAAATACTTTTAGTCTAAAACTGAAACATTACAATCCTGAAATCAGAGAGATTTCATACATAAGGTCTAACTTATTTATCTTTCACTACCAATGTGGGTTAATTGTGCCAAACCTTGAAAGTATGTTGTCCTTTTTTATGCACTAGACCAGTGGTTCCCAACCTTTTTCGGTTACTGTACCACCAACTGAATTTGTCTCTTCCTGGTATACCCCTGATGTACCCCCTCATGTCCATTTACCAGTAAGCCTATGGTCTCATGAGTCTTCTCAAGCACCCCCTATGGATAGGCCAAGTACCCCCAGGGGTCCTAGTACCCCCGGTGGATAGGCCAAGTACCCCCAGGGGTCCTAGTACCCCCAGGATAGGCCAAGTACCCCCAGGGGTCCTAGTACCCCCAGTGTATAGGCCAAGTGCCCCCAGGGGTCCTAGTACCCCCAGTGTATAGGCCAAGTACCCCCAGGGGTCCTAGTACCCCCAGTGTATAGGCCAAGTACCCCCAGGGGTCCTAGTACCCTCAGTGTATAGGCCAAGTACCCCCAGGGGTCCTAGTACCCCCAGTGTATAGGCCAAGTACCCCCAGGGGTCCTAGTACCCTCAGTGTATAGGCCAAGTACCCCCAGGGGTCCTAGTACCCTCAGTGTATAGGCCAAGTACCCCCAGGGGTCCTAGTACCCCTGGTTGTGAACCACTGCACTTGACCATATGTAGGCAATATTTCTATCCACTAGATGGAACTTTAGGGTAGAGAATAGTTCTGAACATTTTGATACCTTACAAACTATACTGTTGTAGTAAAATTATTTTACCAGAAGAGGGGGGTGTCGATGAGGTAACGAGATTATGAACGCACAGGTGCTGACTAACGGAAATAGACAAAATAAAGTCACACACTATGGATAGTCTACTCCCAAACATGTAATGGGGTTAACCAGTGAAAGTGAAGTGTCCTGCAAAAGCTATTCAGTAAATTTAGAAATTAATGACACAGTTGTGCCGTTGTGCCCTTTAACCCCAAAACTGGTCCAGGCTGTCCCTGGTTCTGAATCATATTATACACAGAGAGAAGTAGGGTTCAGAACCAGCGACAGCTTGGACCAGTTTTGGGGTTAAAGGGCACAACGGCAGTATTTAGCTCATGGGATTTTGAAGGACCCTCCAGATTCCAGTACTGTATGTCTACTATGTGTACTATGTGTACTATGTGTACGTCCACCGGGGTGGATGGGATTTGCAGTAGACAAATCTCTGTTGCTCATGTAGTAAATGGACCAGTAAAGTTATCTCTTATAGGTGGAGGAGAAAAGTCTATCTTGTCTGGTAGCATATATTTCAACTATTTTAATGTTATACCAAGACAAAAAAAAATATTCTGACCCCCATTTTGCTAAATAATTAGCTGAGGATTCTATTCTGCTCTCCTGCTAAATTAAAGTGATGTGCATATCTGAGTTGCTTTACATTCATTATTCATGTTAATTGATTCTGGCAGTTTTGAGGACAGGGCCTTGTAATGCAACACCCATGGAGGACAGGGATGATAAATGCACACTAATCTCCTTTGACATGAATACTGAAGAGCACATTTAACAGTCACATGACTAACTTGTGCCCAAGACCCCAGTGAAAGGAAATGTATATAAACATAAAAATGGTTATAACCAATTAAAAAAATAAAATAAAAAATATTTCTTTAATATAACTAGGCAAGTCAGTTAAGAAGACATTATTATTTACAATGACGGCCTACACCGGCCAAACTCGGACGACGCTTGGCCAATTGTGCGCCACCCTATGGGACTCCCAATCACGGCTGGATTGTGATACAGTCTGGATTCGAACCAAGGTCTGTAGTGATGCCTCTAGCACTGAGATGCCGGGGTAGGCCATCATTGTAAATAAGTATTTGTTTTTAACTGACTTGCCTAGTTGAGTTTTAGCAGGAAAAACAGATCTCTCTCTCTCTCTCTCAATTCAATTCAATGCAATGACTTTATTGGCATGGGAAACATATGTTAACATTGCCAAAGCAAGTGAAGTAGATAATAAACACGTTCTCTCTCTCTGTCTCTTTGTGTGTGTCTATCTCTGTCTCTCCCCCTCTCTCTGTCTCTCTGTCTCTCTCTGTGTCTCAATTCAATGTAAGGGCTTTATTGACATGGGAAACATATGTTAATGTTGCCAAAGCAAGTGAAGTAGATAATAAACAAAAGTAAAATAAACAATACAAATGAACAGTAAACATTACACTGAAGTTCCAAAAGAATAAAGAAATGTAAAATGTCATATTACTGTATGTATATACACAGTATCTCTCTGTCTCTCTCTGTCTCTGTCTCTATCTGCCAAGCTGTGCTTTTTTGTCTCCCTCACTGTCTTATCCCATCCTTCACTGGCATCCAGTCTCCTGAATACTATTTATTTAAGGAATATTTTCAGAGTATGATTGTTGGAACATTACTTATGCTATTTTTATTTAAGGGGCTTGGCTTCTCATGGTTAAGATGTTATTTGACCTGCTCACATATTAAATACGGGCTTCTGGTGCAGAACTGTTTACGTTATACATAGCCGTTTTAGGATTTTGACTCCCCAAAGCTTATTCTTCTTTAAAATAAATCCCAGAAATAGGTTAAGCATAGTCTTGGACTAAGAATCACTTTCAATGGAGAATCTCCATTGAACATGCCTTCTAGTCTAGGACTGAGATTAATCTGCGTCCAGGAAACCAACCCATGATGCGATTCCCACTGTTCAAGATAATCCCCAACCATGTGTGCCTCAGCATCCCTTCACCCCTCTGTAAATGACTGCACTGACCCGCCCATCAAGGGTTCATCCTATTCATACTGAGCTGTATCCAGAACAGTGGACCACTCCCTGGGACTAATGTTTAACATTCATTAACCTTCCTGAGATCCTCTTCATCAAGCTCAGCTGGCTGCCTGCTTGGTGTTCTCCCCCCGCCCCCAAACACACAGACACAAACACACAGACACAAACACACAGACACAAACACACAGACACCAACACACAGACACAAACACACAGACACCAACACACAGACACAAACACACAGACACAAACACACAGACACAAACACACAGACACAAACACACAGACACACAGACACAAACACACAGACACAAACACACAGACACAAACACACAGACACAAACACACAGACACAAACACACAGACACAAACACACAGACACAAGCACACAGACACAAACACACAGACACAAACACACAGACACAGACACAGACACAGACACAAACACACAGACACAAACACACAGACACAAACACACAGACACACAGACACAAACACACAGACACAAACACACAGACACACAGACACAAACACACAGACACAAACACACAGACACAAACACACAGACACAAACACACAGACACAAACCCTGCCCTGTGGCTAATCATAATGCAACACAGTGGAGGAGGAATGCATAATTACATATTTACCGCTCACCAATCTGCAGTAGTGCGATCACTAAGTGGACCGTCTTCATGTTAACCATAAGGTTGAGTGGCGTAGTCACAACCGACATCTGCACAGGGCCGGTAACAAATCCCTGCAGCAAACCGCCACTATCTAGCCTGGTCCCAGATTTGTTTGTTCGGTATAGCCAACTCCTATGGTCGTTGGTGTGTTTGGCATGGCATGATAATGACCATAGGAGTTGTCAGGACAGCACAAATAGATCTGGGACCAGGCTAGCCACCATCATCACAGGGAATCAAAAGACAGTGTGAATATCCTATAATTATCATGTTTAGACTGATAGGCCCATTCTCTAAACTATTCAATTGTTGAATGGATACTATTTATGTGTAATGGTGTGTCAAATGAGCCACCGTACAAATATGACTTATGGTACATTTGCACACGTTTTCTTTCAGTTTTCTAACTTGGCCCCACAGCAGCTTTACCACTCTGCCCTATCATGATGGCATGATTCACTTTTATAAGCAGCCTGATTCACGTTTTGGAGAGAGAGTCCTGTAAGTTGCAGCAATGGAAGCATCAAATCTTCAGCCTCATAAAAGAAAGATGCCTACTCTTCTCACCACTTTTGGTGTGAAAGAATTAGGCATACTCTCACCGCGTTTGGTGTGACCGTTTCCCCAAACCTTCCCTTTAATATTTTAAATCAATATGAATGAGGGCCACGGGGGTAAACGCCATTAAAATGCTCTGGTATTAAAGGGCTTTCCTGATTTGCATGGCTTCTCCCTGTGTCATATTTTCACTGCCAGACTTAATTTGCATAATGTCCATTATACTTTTTTAAAAGGAGCCTAACTTTGCCAAACCACAATTATTTTCTATTTTTTAATCATTCATTAATTCCCCCACACTCTCCCATTCTTCTCTGCAGATCCTCTCAAGCTCTGTCAGGTTGGCTGGGGAGCGTCGTTGCACAGCTATTTTCAGGTCTCTCAAGAGATGTTAGATCGGGTTCAAGTCCGGGCTCTGGCTGGGCCACTCAAGGACATTCAGAGACTTGAAGCCAATCCTGCGTTGTCTTGGCTGAGTGCTTAGGGTCGTTGTCCTGTTGGAAGGTGAACATTCGCCCCAGTCTGAGGTCCTGAGCACTCTGGAGCAGGTTTTCATCAAGGATCTCTCTGTACTTTGCTCTGTTCATCTTTCCCTCAATCCTGATAGTCTCCCAGTCCCTGCCGCTGAAAAACATCCTCACAGCATGATGCTGCCACCACCATGCTTCACCGTAGGGATGGTGCCAGGTTGTGACGCTTCGCATTCAGGCCAAAGAGTTCAATCGTGGTTCCATCAGACCAGAGAATCTTGTTTCTCATGGTCTGAGAGTCTTTTACTGAGGAGTGGCTTCCATCTGGCCACTCTACCATTAAGGCCTGATTGGTGGAGTGCTGTAGATATTTGTGGTTGTCCTTCTGGAAGGTTTTCCCATCTCCACCAAACTCTAGAGCTCTGTCAAAGTGACCATCGGGTTCTTGGTCACTTCCCTGACCAAGGCCCTTCTCCCCCGATTGCTCAGTTTGGCCGGGCAGCCAACTCTAGGAAGAGTCTTGGTGGGTCCAAACTTCTTCCATTTAAGAATGATGGAGGCCACTGTGTTCTTGGGGACTTTTCAATGTTGCTCTGACATGCACTGTCAACTCTGGGGCCTTATATAGACCGGTGTGTGCCTTTCCAAATCATGTCCAATCAATTAAATTTACCACAGGTGGATTCCAATCAAATTGTAGAAACATCTCAATGATGATCAATGGAAACAGGATGCACCTGAGCTCAATTTTGAGTCTCATAGCAAAGGGTCTGAATACTTATGTAAATAAGATATTGCTGTTTAAAAATATATATAAATTGGCAGAATTAGCAAAAAAACTGTTTTCGCTTTGTCCTTATAGGGTATTGTGTGTAGATTGATGAGGACATTTTTCTATTTAATCCATTTTAGAATAAGGCTGTAACGTAACAAAATGTGGAAAAAGTGAATGGGTCTGAATACTTTACGAATACACTGTATATCATAGTGGAGTAAGGTTGATTCAGTTAACAGTAGCACTAACCAAGCCCTTTACATCTACAATACAAGTTATAGAATGAATTTCACAAAAAATACAGTTACATCTTCTAAGTGTTATCCAATAGTCTTTGAAAAGCTTACTATGGTATTATTTTTCTTTAGTGATGTCTCTTTATGTGCAGTTCGGAATCTTGGCGACTATACTTGGAACATTGCCATAGAAGATAGTTCTAATTCATCAGAGAGCTATTTTATGGTCCTAATTTCCTACTTTATGAAGCTAATTTCCTACTGGGCTCAGAATCTATTTTAAAACTCCTGTTGCTGTAATTCAACAAAATGGGCAGAAGAGTGGATTGTGTTTGAGGCTTGAAGCACTGAGACACAGATGGACTCAACTAAAAGACGTGAGGGGGATTTCACATTTTCATTGTCAGCTGACTGTAAAGCTTCTTCTATCTGGAGGCCATGTCTTATTTAAATTATTTAATTCTCCTCCCGCTGCCTGTCTGCATAGCTACTGAGAACAGTGAACGTCAGCAGTGAGATCACACCAGTGGAGGCTGCTGAGGGGAGAACGGCTCATATTAATGGCTGGAATGGAGTCAATGGAATGGTATCAAACACATGGAAACCCCGTCTTTGATGTGTTTGATGCCATTCCATTGAATCCATTCCACCCATTATTATGAGCCGTCCTCCCCTCAGCCGCCCCCACTGGGTCACACAGTATGGATAACTCTCTCTCATCTGTACACAAGCAGTGAGAATCCTCTTTGACACACCTTCCACATCACCCCGTTTACCTCCTGCCTCGGAGGAGACAAACATCATCACCCCGGTTACCACCTGTCTCGGAGGAGACAAAGTCATCACCCCGGTTACCGCCTGCCTCGGAGGAGACAAAGTCATCACCCCGGTTACTGCCTCGGAGGAGACAAACGTCATCACCCCGGTCACTGCCTGCCTCAGAGGAGACAAACTTAATCAGTCCCGTTACCGTCTTACTCGGAGGAGACAAACTGAGGAGCGGTCAGACACCCCAGTGGTCCTAGGAGACTCAGCCCTCCTCCAGCTGGCAGGCAGGGTGGGTTAGGCGGGTGGGCCCAGCAGGGTAAAGGATGACTGATCTGAGGAGTAGGAGGAGGACATACGGCTTTTGAGGAGCTATGTGAGGCTGCGGAGCCAATCCCCCTGACACTACCACCTCTGCCGCCTGGATCTCAGAGGCATCCCCCGGGGAGGCTAATGGAGAAGCGTTAGTGCAGCAGGCAGCTCTCTGGTTTAACATGCGCTGGTTGTGAACTGATTCTAAACCCCCACTCACCTCACCTCCCCTCCTAAGGTTATGATGCTCTGCGAGTCAGTAGAACAGTTAACTGAATACTGTCATTTACAGGGCTATTTGTATGAATTCAGCGAGGCCAAACACCCTCACACAGTCAGGAGTAGCCCACTTATTTACCCATGTATTCCTCCCTAGTTTAGCATCTTCCCTCTTTATTGTTGTTGTTGTCACACCTGGCTGCCATCTTGTCTCCACAACATCATTTATAAGGGCTGTCCTGGTAAACAGGGCTATCTGAGGGGAATAAGAGGGAGGCATTGTAAATATTTATAAAGCCTCCGCACCGTTGCTGTCTGTCCCAAGCAATGCTCTGCCTAAAGTACATTAACAAACACTGTAAGCACGGCATATTAATCTTTTATGACTTCGGAGGCTAGATAAAATGAAAGACAACAGAGGGTTGTAGCAGTGTGCACATGGTAACACTGGAATCAATCAGCTGTCAGCCCCAATGTGTCGAAAGCCAAGCTGGGCTGAGTTGAACTCTCTCTCTCCTAGCGATATATCCCCCCCCTGGGTGTTGTGTTAGTGTGTTTGGGTGCTAACGGGAAGGAAGACCCTCAGGTGTCAAGGCAAACTGGAGTGTTTGCTGGGAAGCGATGAGATGCTTGCTTAGGAGGCAGGCACAGTCTGACTGCGTTTAGGGGATGTCGGATAGGGCTTGTGGGAGAAAACTGTGAAATAGGATTTATGGAGGGATGAGGTCAGTTTTATGAGGCATGTTACAGTGACCGTATTACCGCCACACCGGTGGTCACGAGTAGGGCTGTTATGCTGACCGTATTACGGCAGTCAAATTCCAGGTGACTGTTTAGTCACGTAACTAGGCTTCTCCAAGCTCTGATGCTGCTGATGATCATTAGTAACCTACCAAACTTGCTAACTGCCTGGTACTCAGCACTCTATTGTCCCTCTAATAACTCTGACATCAATGTAAATGTAATCGAAAATCTAATCAAACACTTCATGAGAGCACATGAGCTCATGTTGCTCAACATTTTTATAGGCTGTGCAACTGCATGAGAAAACAGAGTGATGGCCTCTATTAAAAAGAAAGGGAAAGGGAAAGTGGTGATACTAGTCAGTTGTACAACTGAATGCATTCAACTGAAAGGTGTCTTCCTCATTTAACCCAACCCCTCTGAACCAGAGAGGTGAAGATGATCCCATCAGCTTCCTATAGGCTAGGCCTACTATTTTTATTTATCAACTTTCCTAATATTAAGCACATAGCCTACCTGGCAGGCATGAAAATGAACCATGGAAAAGTGTCCTACATTTAAGTGCATAGATTGCATATATTTGCTGTTGGCATGCTCAACCGGTGTCGCTCATTCAGCCGACAGAAACTTTCAACCGGTTCTCCCCATTAAGCAAAGACTCGGAGTCAGAGGTTGAGTCTCTCCTCCACCCGTTACGTGGTCTGAGCCGCCGAAGCCTCCCACCATTAGCTCTGACACATTAAAAACATTAATTGGCGACTCCATTACACGCAAAATTAGACTTGAAAATAATCATACACTGTTTACCAGGAGGCAGGGCTACCGACGTAAAGGCTAATCTGAAGAGGGTGCTGGCTAAGGCTAAAACTGGTGAGCATAGAGAGTATAGGGATATTGTTATCCATGTCGGCATGTTGTTGTTAGGATGAAACAGTCAGAGGTCACCAAGCGCAACATAGCTTCAGCGTGTAAATTAGCTAGAAAGATGTGTCGGCATCGAGTAATTGTCTCTGGTCCCCTCCCAGCTGGGGGAGTGATGAGCTCTAGAGCAGAGTCTTACAACTCAATCGCTGGTGGAAAACTGTTTTCTGCTCCTCCTAAAAGATAGAATTTGTAGATAATTAGCCCTCTTTCCCTCAAATAATCTGCTCAGACCCCAACCAAGGAATGTCAAAAGCTGTGCTATAAATTCTCAGACAACCCAAATATTCCTAGATGCCCTTCCAAACTCTCTCCACCTACCCAAGGACGTCGGAGGACAAAAATGTGTTAACCACCTAACTGAGGATCTGAATTTAACCTTGCGTAATACCCTAGATGCAGTCACACCCCTAAAAACTAAAAACAAGAAATGTGCTCCCTGGTATACAGAAAATAACTGTAAGGTTCCAGAAAATTGGAACGGAAATGGCACTCCACCAAACTGGAAGTATTCTGACTAGCTTGAAAAGACAGTACCGTGCAATATCGAAGACCCACTGCTGCTTGATCATCCTATTTTTTTTATACTGTTTCAAAGCTAACTAAAAAGAGAGGATGGCTTTCACTTCAGCAGTGATGAATTCATGAACTTCTTCGATGAAAAGATCATGTCAGGCTCTGGCCATAGAGAAGCAATAGGCTTCTCTATGTAGCTATGGTCAGAGTCTGACAGTGTCGTTCTTTTCTGTTTCTTTGTGGGTTTTGGGTGGATCTCTAATTAGAGGCAGCTGCTACCCGTTGTCTGTAATTAGGGATCCAATATATGTTGAGTCTGTCCCTCACGCTGGTGTGGGTCGTTATCGTTACATGTTGATGTATTTCGCAGTCACGGGTGAAGTAAGTGTTTTTTTTGGTTACGTCCGTTCAGTCGTGTTTGCTTTCGTGAACGTGACGTTATTGTCTTTCGTGTTTGTTTGTAGTGTAGTAGTTCATTTGTTGTGTGAATTTATTACATAGTACAATTCTAAAATAAATCATGTCGAACTACTATCCCTGCGCTGCGTCTTGGTCTCTCCAAACCCCATTTCGTGACAGATCATGATATTTAGAAAGCAGATTACGGACTCCTCTTTGAATCTGCATATTTCTCCAAAGCTCAGTTGTCTACACAGAACTGCGCGGACCTAGGATCAATGGAGACACAAGTGTTTTAATCCTGTATCTCTTGACACATTCATGAAAATGGTCATGGCCTCTAAAAGTTCAAACTGCATACTGGACCCTATTCCAACTAAAGTCCTATGTTGATCATAATAAATGGCTCCCTCTCCACCAGATGTGTACCAAACTCACTAAAAGTGGCAGTAATAAAGCCTCTCTTGAAAAAGCCAAACCTTGACCCCGGAAAATGTAATAAACGCCTATATCGAATCTCCCGTTCGTCTCAAAACATTTTAGAAAAAGTTGTTGTGCAGCAACTCTCTGCCTTCCTGAAGACAAATAATGTATACGAAACACTTCAGTCTGGTTTTAGACCCTATCATAGCACTGAGACTGCACTCGTGAAGGTGGTAAATTACCTTTTAATGGCGTCAGACCAAGGCTCTGCATCTGTCCTCGTGCTCCTAGACCTTAGTGCTGCTTTTGACACCATCGATCACCACATTCTTTTGAAGAGATTTGAAACCCTAATTGGTCTACACGGACAAGATCTTGCCTGGTTTAGATCTTATCTGTCAGAAAGATATCAGTTCGTCTCTGTGGATGGTTTGTCCTCTGACAAGTTTCAGCGTTCCTCAAGGTTCCGTTTTTGGAACCACTATTGTTTTCACTGTATATTATACCTCTTGGTGATGTCATTTGGAAACACAATGTCAACTTTCACTGCTATGCAGACGACACACATCTGTACATTTCAATGAAACATGGTGAAGCTCTAAAATTGCTTACCCTGCAAGCCTGTTTTTCAAATATAAACTCAAAGACAAAAACATGTTAGTTCTAGATCCCAAAAAGCAAAGAGATCTGCTGTTGGATCTGACAACTAATCTTGATGGTTGTACAGTTGTCTCAAATAAAACTGAAGGACTCTGGACCCTGATCTCTCTTTTGACGAACATATCAAGATTTTTTCAAGGACAGCTTTTTTTCATCTTCGTAACACTGCAAAAAATCTGAAACCTTTTGTCCAAAAATGATGCAGAAAAGCTTTAGATTAGACTACTGAAATGCTCTATTCTCTGGCTAGCCGGAAAAAGCACTAAATAAACTTCAGTTAGTGCTAAACACGGCTGCTAGAATCTTGACTAGAACCCAATTAGATCATATTACTCCAGTAATAGCCTGGCTTCCTGTTAAGGCTAGGGCTGATTTCAAGGTTTTACTGCTAAACTACAAAGCATTACATGGGCTTGCTCCTACCTATCTCTCAGATTTGCTCCTGCTGTACATACCTACACGTGCGCTATGGTCACAAGACCAGTGACGGCTGGTGATAATAATTTTTGGGGGGGTGCATGCAGTACCAAAAAGCATGTTGCCTACTTTTTTTTTTTTATAACAAATTTTTATTATACAGACAAAGAAAAGTATAAATTCAAGCATTAAATAGAAAACTGTGTCTGCACTTTTATGTTTTTACACATTCCTTTCCCACATATAACTGAATGAGGAAAAACAAACAGCAACAACAGAGTAGCATGTTGACTACTTGAACATACATTTTGCTCTCCTTTCTTTCTGGCCAGCAAATTTCTCAATGACTCTCTGATTAAAGTCAGTCATCTCAGTAACAAGTCTCTTTTCCATGGACAGCAATGCCAGTGCATTCAGCCTCTCCTGGGTCATGGTGTTTCTGCGAAAAGTTTTTATTCTTTTCAAGGTTGAGAAGCACCTCTCAGCTTCAGCTGTTCAGCAATGCTAACTCTGCCCAAAAAACGGTAGTTTCATGCTATTATCAAGATGGCTGCGGCTACTGTCATGACGTTTGCATTTTTCAGATAGATGTTTGAGGTCTCTTACCCCCGTTGTTGTCCACTAAACTTCAGTGCCGACACTTTGGTTTAACTGCTGCCATTTATCTCTACGACAGTGATCAGCCTAGCAAGGTTTTGGCGGACTCGGAGTGACGGTGTGTCGGTGTCGCCCGCGCACTCGCAGTAGTGGCCAAGAGCGTAAAGTTGAATGACAGGTGACGAGAACCAATCGGATTGGATAAAATAACATGTATCCAATTCTGATTCGCCAGGGACGCAGCGACCTGCGCCCGGGGGAGGATCTTTAAGAAACCAATTAGAGACCAGCTTCAGGTCACATGCTGCCCGAAGATTTATGGACTCAGATAGACATCCATTTGTCCGGCGTCCCTCGCCCATGAAACCGCATGAAACATATTGAAAAACATATAAAATACTAAATAGTTAACCGATTAAATGCTGAGGCTCTTACTACCAGCCGGCACATCGTATGAGTAATCTATTTTATTTTTATTTCATTTTTATATCATTTTTGTATACATGTACATTTCTGGAATTTTGATGCGCCCTCTATTGACAAGCCGCTACTGCCCGAGAGACTGTCTTCTTCTGAGAGACTGTTTACTTCTGAGAGACTGTCTTCTTCTGAGAGACTGTTTACTTCTGAGAGACTGTTTACTTCTGAGAGACTATCTCCTTCTGAGAGACTGTCTTCTATTGAGAGACTGTTTACTTCTGAGAGACTGTCTTCTTCTGAGAGACTGTTTACTTCTGAGAGACTGTCTTCTTCTGAGAGACTGTTTACTTCTGAGAGACTATCTCCTTCTGAGAGACTGTCTTCTATTGAGAGACTGTTTACTTCTGAAAGACTGTCTTCTTCCGAGAGCGTTTACTTCTGAGAGACTGTCTACTTCTGAGAGACTGTTTACTTCTGAGAGACTGTCTCCTCCTCCTCTATGTTGGAGATGGACAGGACTTCCTGTGGGAGAGCACACACACACACACACACACACACACACACACACACACACACACACAGATACACAAACACACACAAAAATACATTTCACACACACACACACACATACACACACAGATACACGCACAGATACACACACAGATACACAAACATACACACACAAAATGACATTTCACACACACACACACACACACATACATACACACAGAAAATAAAATCGATCCAAACAACAAACACACAACGCCCATTTGATTATTCAGCTGACTTAAAAAGCCACTCTTGTAAATGGTGCATCCTATTGGCATGCTGTTCCTATAACACCCATAGCACCCTGTAGCCTGGAGCCTGTTTCCTTTCCTCACTTAGTAGAGTGGAATAGGACTCTGACCCCAGTGACACATCCAAAAAACATGACCAGCCATACACATGGCCAAAGCTCGTTACCCAGTGTGGAGTGAAGCTCTTCATCGCAGGTCAGGAACCCTTTCAACAGGGGGGCTGAAAAGACTACGGCTCGCAGGAACATAGTGAATAATGCATGGAGGTGAGTAAGGGAGCCTGATCAAAGCATACTCTATGAGCTGATGAATATGAGAAAGAGCTTGACAACGGCCTCCAAAGGGTTGTTGTTTTGTGAATAAAATGAATCATACTGCTGTGTGTTTGTAAGGGCGGAAAGCACCTGCGGAAAGTTCCTGGATGTGCACTTTTATACATAACTGAGCACCACCACAGATTGTTTTATAATGCAAGAAGTCATGCCCTTATGAGAACCTGCTTCATTATCTTAATTATAGCCTGCAGTCTACACACACACACACACACACACACACACACACACACACACACACACAGTCCCCTAATGTGCAGTAAATACATTTGTTATTGATTTGCTTCATGCATTTTACATTGTGAATGTTTAATCTGGGGTAAATATGTCTGAAAATACCACAATTACCTAGCTGTTTCTCAGGTTAATGAGTACAGTTCCCAGCCCTGGTTGTACGCAAACAGAGTAGAATGACACACTTAAACATAGGTCTACTGCTCCTTTTTTAGAAATGGGATTCTGGTACTGCTATCATTAAATCAAATGTGTTGTAAGTCTTCAGTCAGGTCTAGCCTATGTTGAACAGGGATGACTTGAGCCTTTTTAAAACAGGCCAAAAAAGACACAATAACTCATATCACAACACAATAACTCATATCACAACACAATAATTCATATCACAACACGATAACTCATATCACAAAACAATAATTCATATCACCACATGATAACTCATCACAACACAATAATTCATATCACAACACGATAACTCATATCACAACAGGAGAACTCATATCACAACACGATAACTCATATCACAACCCAATAATTCATATCACAACACGATACCTCATATCACAACACGATAACTCATATCACAACACAATAATTCATATCACAACACGATAACTCATATTCCAACACAATAATTCATATCACAACACGATAACTCATATCACAACAGGAGAACTCATATCACAACATGAGAACTCATATCACAACAGGAAACTATCACAACACGAGAACTCATATCACAACTTGAGAACTCGTTGTGATATGTTGAACATAAGTTTAGTCTAATTCTGCAGAAATTCAACGTTAGTGAGTGAATACAGCAGACTAGATCTAGATCTTGGTCTCTGGATAGCAGGTAGTCATCCCACCTCTGCTAATTTTTTATTTTTTACCTTTATTTTACTAGGCAAGTCAGTTAAGAACAAATTCTTATTTTCAATGACGGCCTAGGAACAGTGGGTTAACTGCCTTGTTCAGGGGCAGAACGACAGATTTTTACCTTGTCAGCTCGGGGATTCAATCCAGCAACCTTTCGGTTACAGGCCCAACACTCTAACCACTGGGCTACCTGCCGCCCCTAATAAAGTACCTATCTATCTATCTATCTATCTATCTATCTATCTATCTATCTATCTATCTATCTATCTATCTATCTATCTATCTATCTATCTATCTATCTATCTATCTATCTATCTATCTATCTATCTATCTATCTATCTATCTATCTATCTATCTATCTATCTATCTATCTATCTATCTATCTATCTATCTATCTATCTATCTATCTATCTATCTATCTATCTATCTATCTATCTATCTATCTATCTATCTATCTATCTATACACAGTTGGAGCATCCATTCATATTCCACAACATACCTTGTAGCCTATAGTTGTAGTCATAATGAATCAAAACCTCCTTACCAGAAATTATCATTTAAAACTGATAGCCATATATGATCACAATTTATGTTTTTACAACTGTTTTTCGTTTGAAACATATTGAATGACACATACTTTTATCCCATTTAGCGAAAATAACAGACATATCATTTTAAATGACTGTAAATGTGCAAAACTGTGACCCCTAACGTCAGATATCTGAATTTGCCAATGAAAAAAAATCTTCAATTTCATTGGCCATTGCCTTTCTCACCGGGGCCTCTCATTGGTTCATAAATTTTCCACCATCTCGTTCTGTCTCGCGGTGTCAGAGTGCTGGCAGTGAGAAGCAGATTCTTGTTCACATTAGATGTTGCGCTTAGGTAAGGCAGGCTAGTTCTTGTGAAAATAAACATTCTGGGAGAAGCTAGCTATCTACCTAACCTATACGCAAGTCATTGGTTTCAGTATCCCTGGATATTCAAGCACGATGTCTGAACAGGACATTTATTGAGCTTCGTGGCAGGTAAGTGAATCACACGCCTTTCAGCATTATCCAATGTTCATTCTTGCCCGTGCACACGTCTGTCTGCAATAATTTCCCATTCTCCACAGACACAGCCTGCTGTTAGTTAGGACAACCTTCATGTGTAGTGCCTAGTTCAGATAGTATAGAGAAATTCGAAACTGCCTTACTAGCTTGTTTGCTAGCCTTGTAGCTAGGTAGCTATCATTGCATTAAATACGATGCATTAAAGTTACATTTATTAGTTACCTAGCCAGCTAGCCCGCTAGTTAACGTTCAGTAGTGGACTATCTAAAAAGGTTTCAAGACATCAGCTGTCATCTACGTTAGTTTCTTCTGGTAGACAAACTCGTAAAGCCACTGCAGGTAACGTTAACTAGTTAGCTGTATGTTTTGCAAGTTGCACAAAAGCATTAATTAGCTATGTTGTTTATTGTAAAGGTATTTTTTTTTTAAAGGAAAGTCACGTAATAATGATAATTCTGTAATTTATGTCACCACTATAGTCTATTTATTGTTCTACCTCTTAACCTTACTGCATTTTTGCACTACATTTTGCACTCTGTATATAGATTTTCTATTGTGTTTTTGACTGTTTGTTTAATGTGTAACTCTGTGTTGTTATTTGTCACACTGCTTTGCTTTGTCTTGGCCAGGTCGCAGTTGCAAATGAGAACTTGTTCTCAACTGACCTACCTGGTTAAATAAAGGTGAAATAAAAAAAATAAAAAAACGTTTGGGTAGCTTCGCAGGGTTTATGCACGAGCCCGTTTCATGTTCACCCCCTTGACATTCTATCAAGCTCGTGCTACGTGGCCAGTCTCTCATGCAATCATCGCTGAACGTCTGAGTTTAGGCGTTAGTTAACTATTTCTACCAGATAGGATAGCTCAAGTCTTCATGTTGTGCTGTCTGTATAACCCAACCACAATCAACGTAGATGTTACCCTCAGTTTTAGTTTGGCTATGCCACCATAGTATAACATTTGTCAAATTCATCTAAGGGTGTTCTCACATAGTCCTCTTTAAAATAACTGATCTCAGTCCTCTTTAAAGTGAACTCTGGGGATGCAAAACAACTCAGTTCTCTTTGTATTCACACTGCCCTTGCATTTGAATGAGGACTCCACTATTTTGCCAGGTTTTTATTTATTTTTATTTAACATTTATTTAACTAGGCAAGTCAGTTAATTCTTATTTACAATGATGGCCTACCAAAAGGCAAAAGACCTGCGGGGATGGGGGTTGGGATAAAAAAATAAATACAAAAAAATAAAATATAAATATAGGACCAAACACATCATGACAAGAGAGACAAAACAACACTACCAAAAGATAACGAAGACAACAACATAGCAAGGCAACAACACATGGCAACGTAACATGGTAGCAACGTAACATGGTAGCAACACAAGCAGCACAGTAGCGGCACAAAACATGGTACAAACATTATTGGGCACAGAGCTTCACTACACCTCATTTGTGGTCTGAGTGAGTCCTCTTTAAATTTACATTGCTATGTTTAGAAAGGAACAAAATATTTTTCCAATATTAATTCAATGCACTCTGGGATATGAGTTAAGTGCAGGACAGTATTATCTTCTCACACTATTCAAACCCCACAATCGAATAAACAGTCTGAAGTTCTTAGCCTATAGATCACATATTGCAAAAAAATGATCTGATCTAAACTCTACATGTGTGACTCACCTCCTGTATTCGGGCTTATGTAGTCTACTTTGGATAAAAGTAGACTCGGAGCTACAAAATGTTATCATACACTGCATTTGAGGAAACAATGGGAAAGTAATTCTGCTTTGAAAGTTGATCGACTTGTAAACTCACTTTTGAGAAGTCTTTCAATGTTTTGGTACTACTAGAGCCATTCTTTGTCTACATCCATTCAGTATTGTTCACACCCGCTTAAGCCTTAGCCCCACCCATCTCTTTAAGGGTTGATCTCAGTGTTCTTTACTAACTTGCCAGCTACTTCCAGACATCTAAGAGGGAGAGAACAGCTCACTGAACATTACTCGACCTAGCAGAGCTGGTTAGGCTGTTATGTTATCCACAGCGTTGGTGACTGCAACTGTGCTGTCAGATTTTCCGTTCGTAAATTCAGAGCGTTTCGCGTTCATAGCACACACTGGACGCTCTGGCCAATAAGTAGGGTTGATCTGAAAGTTCTGACCTCACAATGACAGTCACGCACCCAAGGTAACTGGCTAGCTACTTCCAGACACATAATGAGCGAACACCCCACTCTGACCATTTTACTCACCCTAGCAGAACTGGTTAGACTGTTTTCATGTTATCCAGATCGTTGGTGACTGTAATTGTGCTGCTGGCAACATTGAATTACTCTTTGTTGCCGACGTTTACTGACACCGGCCATATTCAACAGGTGCTGAGCGTTCATAAATTCATCAGTTATTCTATGCTCTAGCACGAGAGTCTTTTGTTAAGAAATGTAGCTAGATAGCTAGCTAGGTAAATGAATCCCAATGCATGACGTAACGTTAGTTAACCAGCAAGCTAACGTTAGCTAGCTAGCTAACAGTACACTTTAACTTGAAATGAAAATAATTTGTCAAAATTAGAAACTCATATCTGAAAATGTAGCTAACTAGATTATCTTACCCGTGGTCTGAAATCGGAGTAGATAACCAGAGCGAATTTACCAGCTAGTACAAAAAAAAGTAAAAAAAAAAAAAACCCAAATACAATTCAATTTGCAGATAAATAGTTAAGCAGTTACATTAAACAACTCCTTTGTAAGATAAATGTTTTAAAATGAAACATTTATGGAAACAGGCGAATTAACACCTCAGTTAGCAGGCTCAAGCAAGCGAAAACCCACATGGTAGCAAAAAGTAACTAGCAGAAATTGTTGAGTTAGAAATGATTTAAACACACTTTGCTGTAGGCTACTATTTACTAGTTAACCAAAAATCTGTCATAAAATATATTCACCCCACCCGTTATTGTAATCCAAATTTACCAGAAAGCATGTAGTCCTTGGCTCAGACAGTGTAGTAGTGTGGGCTCAATAGCATCTCATTAGTGTGCAAGATCTTGACAATCAGCTGTACATGATGGAAGAGTGCACTGCACATGTGATGGAAGAATGCACTGTGCATGCAGAGGGTTGCAGTTCCATTGAATTGGGGATAGTTTAACCAAAATATGCCACAAGACCTAGAATTGCCTTATGTGTATCCCACAAAAAAAGGTTCACTGTTATAAGCTAACCTTTTTGATGAATTTAAGTAAAATTCCCCAAATTCCAGGGCTCAACTTCCCATGTAAATTTACCGGAAAGTTTCCGTCCCTTTGCAACCCTAGTGAGGGGTTATGTCAGGGGAAACGGTGTTGCGGTAGTCTAATGTGAGGGGTTGTGGCAGGGGAAACCGTGTTGCAGTAGTCTAGTCTTTGGTGCCGGAATAATTACAAGTAAACCTGGGGGGGCTTTGTGTTCACATGACCCCAAAAAAGTGAACCGAACGACAGAATTCAAGCGAACCGATCTTGAATGTGTATGTTTGGCTCCCCATATCTTAAAAAATAAATAAACGGTCACACACCCCAGTCAATTTTATTCTATCCCACCTCTTCACCAATTAAAGGATGTTCGTATAGCTTCAACTTGTCCTGTCAAACTGTTTCTGCAGTCTTGGATACAGGGACTTTTGGGGGCTTTTATGTGCTCAGGCTGAGCCCACTAGTTAAGTGTCTCTGCATCTCTTTGGTCTGAGAAGCATTCTTTGCTCTGCGTGTTCTAGCTTGCCTAGTGCCTTCAGAAAGTATTCACACCGTTTTTACTGTTTCCACATTTTGTTGTGTTAGACTGAATTTTAAATGGATTAAACATAGATTTTGTCTCACTGGCCTATACACAATAACCCATAATGTCATTGTTTAAAAATAAATGTTTATATACAAATGAAAATCTGAAATGTCTTGAGTCAAGCATTCAACCCCTTTGTTATGGCAAGCCTAAAAAAGTTCAGGAGTAAAAATTTGATTAAATAGTCACATACATTTGCATGGACTCAAATCATGTTTAAAATTATTTTTGAATGACTGCCTCATCTTTGTACCCCACACATACAATTATCTGTAATGTTTCCCAGTCAAGCAGTGAATTTCAAACACAGATTCAACCACAATGCCTCACAAAGAAGGGCACCTATTGTTAGATGGTTAATAAAAAAAGCAGACATTGAATATCCTTTTGAGCTGGTGAAGTCATTAATTACGCTTTGGATGGTTTACACCGTCACTACAAAGATACAGGTGTCCTTCCTAACTCAGTTGCTGGAGAGGAAGGAAACCACTCAGGGATTTCACCATAAGGCCAATTGTGACTAAAACGGTTACAGAGTTAAATGGCTGTGATTGGTGAAGAAGGATCAACAACATTGTACATACTCTGCAATACTAACCTAAATGACAGAGTGAAAAGAAGGAAGTCTGTATAGAATAAAAACATCCTGTTTGCAATAAGGCACTAAACTATAACTGCCAAAAATGTTGCAACGAAATGAACTTTATGTCCTCAATACAAAGCATTATGTTTGGGGCAAATCCAACACATCATTGAGTACCACTCTTCATATTATCAAGCATGGTGGTGGCTGCATCGTGTTATGGGTATGATATTCATCGGCAAGGACTAGGGAGTTTTTTTAGGATACAAATTAACTGAATAGAGCTAAGCACAGGCAAAATCCTTCACGAAAACCCGCTTCAGTCTGCTTTCCAACAGACACTTGGAGACACCTTTCAGCAGGTGTAATGTTATATATATATACACACACACACACACACACACACACACACACACACAGCGGGTGAAATAAGTATTGAACACGTCACCATTTTTTTGTCATGTCAATAGCACCTATTTCCAAAGGTGCTATTGACATGACATTTTCACCAGATGTTGTTAACCCAAGTAATCCATACATACAAAGAAACCAAAACAAATAAGTTCAGAAATTAAGTTGTGTAATGTGAAATGACACCGGGAAAAAGTATTGAACACACTTACTGATATTTATTTAATACTTTGTACAAAAGCCTTTGTTGGTAATGACAGCTTCAAGACGCCTCCTATATGGAGAAACTAGTCGCATGCATTGCTCTGGTGTGATTTTGGCCCATTCTTCCACACAAACAGTCTTCAAATCTTGAAGGTTCCGTGGGCCTCTTCTATGAATCTTGATCTTCAGTTCTTTCCATAGATTTTCAATGGGATTTAAGTCAGGTGATTGGCTGGGCCATTCTAGCAGCTTTATTTTCTTTCTTTGAAACCAATTGAGAGTTTCCTTGGCTGTGTGTTTGGGATCATTGTCTTGCTGAAATGTCCACCCTCGTTTCATCTTCATCATCCTGGTAGATGGCAGCAGATTTGTCAAGAATGTCTCGGTAAATTTGCCCATTCATCCTTCCTTCAATTGTGAAGTTTGCCAGTACCATTTGCTGAAAAACAGCCCCACACCATGATGTTCCCACCTCCAAACTTCACTGTTGGTATGGTGTTTTTAGGGTGATGTGCAGTGCCATTTCTCCTCCAAACATGGTGTGTATTATGACATCCAAACAGTTCAATTTTGCTCTCATCTGACCACACTATATTCTCCCAGTATTTCACTGGCTTTTCCAAATGTTGTGCAGCAAACTTTAAACGAGCTTCAACATGCTTTTTTTTCATCAATGGAGTCTTGCGTGGTGAGTGTGCATACAGGCCATGGCGGTGGAGTGCATTACTTACTGTTTTCTTTGAGACAACAGTACGTGCTAATTGGAGGTCTTTTTGAAGCTCTCCATAAGTGGTCCTTGGCTCTTGGACAACTCTTCTGATTATTCTTTTCACTCCTCTGTCAGAAATCTTGCGAGGAGCACCTGGTCGATGCAAATTTATGGTGAAATGATTGTCTTTCCACTTCCGTGTTATGACCCCAACAGTGCTCACTGGAACATTCAGAAGCTTAGAAATGCGCCTATAACCAATGCCATCATTATGTTTTGCAACAATTAGGTTGCAAGGTCTTGAGACAGCTCTTTGCTTTTACCCATCATGAGATGTGTCTTGTGTGACACCTTGGCAATGAGACCTTTTTGTAGGCCATCAGTTGGGACTGAACCAGCTGATATTAATTTGCACTGACGGGGCTGGATTGCTTTTTAATTACTGATAGTTTTCAGCTGTTGTCTTGGCTTTCCATGCCTTTTTGCACCTCCCTTTCTTCATGTGTTCAATACTTTTTCCCTGTGTCATTACACATTATTACACAACTTAATTTCTGAACTTATTTGTTTTGGTTTCTTTGTATGTATGGATTACTTGGGTTGTTACAAACATCTGGTGAAGATGTCATGTCAATAGCACCTTTGAAAATATATTTACTGAGAAACATGGTGACGTGTTCAATACTTATTTCACCCGCTGTATATACTGGAGTTGCTTACCAAGACGACATTGAATGTTCCTGAGTCGACTAGTTAGTTGACTTAAAATTGGCTTGAAAATCCACGTCAACTTCAAAATCACTTTCTAGCAATAATCAACAACCAACTTGACAGAGCTTGAAGAATTGTACAAATAATATGAAGATATTATACAATCAGATGTGCAAAGCTCTTAGACTTACCCAGAAAGACTCACAGCTGTAATTGCTGTCAAAGGTGATTCTACTATGTATTGACTCGGGGGTTGAATACCTATGTATTATATATACAGTTGAAGTTTAAATACACCTTAGCCAAATACATTTAAACTCAGTTTTTCACAATTCCTGACATTTTAATCCTAGTAAAAAATTCCCTGTTTTAGGTCAGTTAGGATCACCACTTTATTTTAAGAATGTGAAATGTCAGAATAATAGTGATTTTATTTAAGCTTTTATTTCATTCATCACATTCCCAGTGGGTCAGGAGTTTACATGCATTCAATTAGTATTTGGTAGCATTGCCTTTAAATTGTTAAACTTGGGTCAAACGTTTTGGGTAGCCTTCCACAAGCTTCCTTCAATAAGTTGGGTTGAATTTTGGTCCATTCCTCCTGACAGAACTGGTGTAACTGAGTCAGGTTTGTAGGCCTCCTTGCTCGCACACGCTTTTTCAGTTCTGCCCACAAATGTTCTATAGGATTGAGGTCAGGGCTTTGTGATGGCCACTCCAATACCTTGACTTTGTCCGTAAGCCATTTTTCCACAACTTTGCATTGTCCATTTTGAAGACCCATTTATCGACCAAGCTTTATCTTCCTGACTGATGTCTTGTGATTTCTTCCTCATGATGCCATCTATTTTGTGAAGTGCACCAGTCCCTCCTGCAGCAAAGCACCCCCACAACATGATGCTCCCAACCCTGTGCTTGGTGTTCTTTGACTTGCAAGCCTCCCCCTTTTTCCTCCAAACATAACGATGGTCATTATGGCCAAACAGTTCTATTTTTGTTTCATCAGACCAGAGGACATTTCTCCAAAAAGTATGATCTTTGTCCCCATGTGCAGTTGCAAACCGTAGTCTGGCTTTTTTATGACGGTGTTGGAGCAGTGGCTTCTTCCTTGCTGAGCGGCCTTTCAGGTTATGTCGATATAGGACCCGTTTTACTGTGGATATAGATACGTTTGTACCCGTTAACTCCAGCATCTTCACAAGTTAATTACCTGTTCTGGGATTGATTCGCACCAAAGTACGTTCATCTCTATTAGACAGAACGCGTCTCCTTCCTGAGTGGTATGACGGCTGCGTGGTCCCATGGTGTTTACTTGCGTACTATTGTTTGTACAGATGGACGTGGTACCTTCAGGTGTTTGGAAATTGCTCCCAAGGATGAACCAGGCTGATTTTAAAAAAAAATGTCTCATGATGTCGAGCAAAGAGGCACTGAGTTTGAAGGTAGGCCTTGAAATACATCCACAGGTACACTTCCAATTGACTCAAATTATGTCAATTAGCCAATCAGAAGCTTCTAAAGCCATTACATCATTTTCTGGAATTTTCCAAGCTGTTTAAAGGCACAGTCAACTTAGTGTATGTAACTTCTGACCCACTGGAATTGTAATATAGTGAATTATAAGTGAAATAATCTGTCTGTAAACAATTGTTGGAAGAATTACTTGTCATGCACAAAGTAGATGTCCTAACCGACTTGCCAAAACTATAGTTTGTTAACATGAAATCTGTGGAGTGGTTGAGAAATTAGTTTTAATTACTTCAACCTAAGTGTATGTTTGTGAATATCTTCTGTAGGCACTGTATATGCCACAATGGTTTGGCCTTGGCAGTGTGCATTTTTGTCAGCGACTGATTTGTCCTTCCAAACCCATTTCAAAGTCTCCTCTTCAATGAGTGTCCTTTATCAGCACATTTTGTCATACTTTCTTGAATTATCCTTTCTGTGATTGAAGTGCAGAGCTAGCTGGTGCTCAAAGGAAAGGTGCATCAATTGCTATTCAGTGGAAATGCCTTTTCGTTCATAAGCACTTTTGAAAATACCTTTTCTAGAAATGTGATGAATAATGGGCACATTGGGTTTAGAGTTTAATTTGGGATTTCTGCTACAGCCAATGTTCCCTCTAAGCTGCGCACGCATGCTCTTTAGCCCCAAGACGTCACTGGGACTGCCATGCAGAAATATCAGCCCACAGAGCGAAGCATGAGATTAAACTTCACTCAACTTTCTAAAGCAGTGGTCACCAACCTGTGGATCGCCAAGGCATTCCTAGTCTATCTGTTAAAACCCCAACGATTTTTTATTTGTCTCCTGCTGTTGTCAGTAGTTGAACCCGATTCAGCTGCACTGGGTAGGCCAACTGTTGCCATGTTGAACCATTTCATGTGTCTGAAGGTACAAACTCTGCCTTCCTTGCTGGCCCAGAGAGCAAATCAGGTGCACTATAGGCCTTCCGCTGGCCAATCAGATGGCTCAGATTACTGTGTCTGATGTAACGTAGCAGGCATAAAAGAAAGCTACAGCAAAGTTGATACTGTGAGATTTCAAAACGTTTGAAACCATGACTAGAGAGAGACTGTCAACGAGTACAGCAAAGAGAGGCTGTTTTTATGAGTTCATGTTTAAGATCTTACTCAGCACTGTCAACACTTTGTTTTCAACACTTTTATAAGCCAGAAAATGCATTTTCTTCCTATTCCCACTCAGCGAGTAGGAGAGTGTATGTATAGGCTTGCGTTGTTATTATTAGCAGCTTGTCATTTTTTTTTATTTTATATAAAGGAATATGTCACTATCTGTTAATAAGTAACAACATGAATTTGTGCATGATGCAGAAATAATGCTGTGTGACACTAGTTTCACCCATGAATTGAAGACTCTTTTTGGTCAGTGGAGGAAAGGGAGAGTGGAAGGATGTTGAAAGGCGGACCCTCAGTATGCTGCAAATTAAATGTATGCTCACTCAGCTGTGCTTCACAAGTAATACAACAACGGATCTATTACCACTGTGATCATATAGGCTGTGCCTAAAATGTTGACATTTAAATAATGTATTGAACGACAATGCATTGGCAGCAAAGACAATATGTGGTGATAATATATTGGGCATATAGTCTACTGCACAAACCTCATTCCTATAGTACTATTTTTAATATGTTAATGTTGCATAGGCTTAGATCTCTGCTTGCATGTTGACTCCGTGATCTTGACTGGTGACCACTGTTCTAGAGTTTCCCCTGTTAACACTAGCAACGTTTCCCTGTACTGTGGCTATTGTGATCGAATCAATGCAATAGTAGCCACTTTCAATGCAACATACTGAAACAAAATGAATTTGCTGTAGGCAGAACGCATCACAGTAGGATTTTATTGCAATTATATGCACTACTCAGCCCCTACTGTACACAGACCGGTGCAGCAGTAGGCCTATATACAAATAGATGGATCTGTGCCATTTACTTTGAGCTAGACTGTTTTTACAGCATGTGTGGTCGTGAGTAAATGTGTTTATTTTGAGATCAAAGCAAGAGCTGCATGTAGCCACGTGTGTACATTGTTGCTCATATCCTTTGCTAGTTAGTGAGTTATTAGCCCATTTATAGATCATTTGTAGGAAGCAATCACTCCCCTGTTGCTGACTACAAGAGCACAAAACGTATACATGTCTAGACATCTATGAAAAGTGAGACAGGTAAAGAGTATTTTTAATAAAAAAAAAATCCAAGGGCGCTCAAGTTTGCGCTCAGCATACCTGAAATTAGCTCAGTGCTGGAAAAAATGTAGGGAACATTGGGCTGCAGCCCTGTCTAGTTTCAGTGTTGTCTGATCAAGTCACTTCACTGCAGCAGTTTACAGGGCTTGCTGCTTCTCCTTCAGGTCAGGCATGGCTCTAGAAAGAATTTGCCTGAATGAAATACCTAGACCTTTCTTCTCATTGCTTAATCATGTCATGTCTGGAACGGGAATAGGAAAGATCTGCCTGTCTCGACGAGCTGGATAGTCAACCACAGCTGTTTTCCTTAGCAGGTGTCTGCAAGCTCTGCGGTTTCAGTGGAATTAACTTTTGGACCACGTTGTTCTGTGGATATTGTTTCTGTGTTCTTAATTGAATTCTTACAACTCATATGCATTGTGGTGAATTTACTATTTTGCTACTTCTCTTCAGCCTGGCTCCACCACTCACTGAGGGTTTTGCTACTTCTCTTCAGCCTGGCTCCACCACTCACTGAGGGTTTTGCTACTTCTCTTCAGCCTGGCTCCACCACTCACTGAGGGTTTTCAATACGTTGAATGTTGCACACAATGAATTGTAATTCCTGCATAATTTATTATGTGCTATGTGAAGTAGACCTGTATTGAGGGAGCGATAGCTAGAGAGGCAGGTGCTGATTGTATGCAGAGGATCCAGCTACTTTAAGAACAGTGGACAAATGGCCTCTACTCTGCTCTTCCAATCAGCTGCTGGAGCCATCCCTTTCATCAAGGGGCCTGGCTTTGGTTGCGTCAGGGCAAACCGCTAAATTATTTTATAGTGAACCAAAAAGTAATGTTTGAAATGTGTATGTTAGGCTAGCTAGTAGGTAGGACCAGGGCTGGGTAGGTTACTTTCTAAATGTAATCTCTTAGTTACCTGTCCAAAATTGTAATGGATTACCTAAACTTAGTTACGTAATCTGATTACATTCTTTTACTTTTTGATTACTTTCCCCTTGAGGCATTAAAAGAAGACAAAAGGATGTTAAAGATCGAATGACATCTATTTCAGGATAAATCAATGTTAAAGTTTACATAACTGGCCATATATGGATGTTAAATGTTACTTTATGGGTTGGTTATGTAGGCTTCTTCTAGCCCATCACTTTCTACTACATATTATAATAATAAGATTAAATTATATCTTTACATTAATAACCAAAGTCTTATCAGAATTCCAATAAATGTTGTACCCCTTGATCTTCAAGAGTTGTACTTGGAAATATAGAAGTATAGATTAGCCAAATTGTTTAATCTGAGCATAATCCCAAAACTAAGGACTTGTTAGCCAGCCCTGCTCTTGTTTATTATTTTGTTGTCATGGAGGACTGATTGGGCTCATTGATTCGAGTTGAAAAATAAATGCTGCGCTCATGGAATGGCATGCTTTGATAGCTACTGAAATGTGAAAAATCAATGCCATAGGCTGCATTTGCTATATTGTTTACCTTTTTTTAATGGCGACACTGATATATTGATAATATGCAGCTGTTTAAAGGGCAAATCCTCAGATGAAACAACAAAACTGACACCCCGCCTCTGTTTTGATAAAAAGCTGAGGGATGGGCCTGGAGAAATGTATCCACTCTCAGATTAATAGACAGAGCTATGGATGCAAGGTCTGACCATCCATGGTATTTAAAGTATTGTTTTAACCATGTTATGAGGCTATACAGTGTGTCTATGTTTACAAACATTGGAGAAAAACAAGCTTATATTTTGGGTGGAGTGTGACAGTTGAACTAAACTCATGAGACATTTATAAGTTACATTCTGAAAAAATCAATGGATACATACTGTATATAATTTAAGTCCAAAAATGGATGTAGCAACTACAGATTGACCCTTTTTTTGAAGTCTTATCAAAAGTGTGCAGTTTTGAGCATGTGCCCATTAGGCCTATGGATTTCTTTTTTTATCAGCATGAATTAGATATTAAGTTAAGGGTGCCAATAATTTTGTCCGGACCATTTTTTGAGTTTTGTGTGAAATTATGTCAAATTTGCTTTTTTTCCTCTGTTTTTTTGTGTTGTTCCAATACACACAAAGGAAATAAACATGTGTATAGCAAAACATGTGTAATTTCAATACTTTTCTGTGAGAAATACTTTCAGGGGTGCTAACACTTTTGGCCATGAATGTATATAGGCAGCTTAAACGTCTTGAATTCAACCATTATCAATAATATGTGATATCGTCTTGTCAGAGTTTGTGACATATCATTATGGTCTTATTCCAAACGCCTGAAGGTACCACGTTCATCTGTACAAACAATAGTACGCAATTATAAACACCATGGATCACGCAGCCAACATACCGCTCAGGAAGGAGACTCGTTCTGTCTCCTAGATGAACATACTTTGGTGCAAAAATGTATCGGCATTACCTGAAAGGCCACTCAGCAAGGAAGAAGCCACTGCTCCAAAACCACCATTAAAAAAAATCCAGACAACGGTTTGCAACTGCACATGGGGACAAAGATTGTACTTTTTGGAGAAATGTCCTCTGGTCTGATTAAACAAAAATAGCACTGTTTGGCCATAATGACCATCGTTATGTTTGGAGGAAAAAGGGGGAGGCTTTCAAGCCGGAGAACACCATCCCAACCGTGAAGCACGGGAGTGGCAGCATCATGTTGTGGTGGTGCTTTGCTGCAGGAGGGAGTGGTGCACTTCACAAAATAGATGGCATCATGAGTAAGGAAAATTATGTGGATATATTGAAGCAACATCTCAAGACATCTGTCAGGAAGTTAAAGTTTGGTCTCAAATGGGTCTTCCAAATGGACAACGACCCCAAGCATTGTCCAACAACAAAGTCATGGTATTGGAGTGGCAATCAAAAAGCCCTGACCTCAATCCTATAGAAAATGTGTGGGTAGAACCGAAAAAGCGTGTGCGAGCAAGGAGGCCTACAAACCTGACTCAGTTACACCAGTTCTGTCAGGAGGAATGGGCCAAAATTCACCCAACTTATTGTCGGAGGCTACCTGAAAGTTAAACAATTTAAAGGCATTGCTACCAAATACTAATTGAGTATGTGAACTTCTGACTCAGTGGAAATGTATAAAAGCTGAAAGAAATAACTCTCTACTATTATTTAGACATTTCACATACTTTGGATCAACACTTTATTTTAACTGACCTAAGGCAAGGAATATTTACTAAGATTATATGTCAGGAATTGTGAAACTGAGTTTAAATGTATTTGGCTAACGTGTGTGTGTGTGTGTGTGTGTGTGTATATGTATATATAATACGTGATATCCGTATCGCAGTAGACTACACTGCTGTCATCCTTGCGTCCAAGCCTTTATTCAAGTTAAGATAATCTTTTGGATGCCGACATCAGTTGTGTTACATCACACACATTTGGTGTGTCATCGTAGTCTCTGATTGGTGGTCAGACTCTCTCAGGTGGAACAAACCTAAATGGGCAATGTTTTTCAATGCGGATTTGAATGTAGTTGAGATTTTTTTTTTTTTTTGGCAAACATCCTTTCTGAATTGAAATAATTATTGAAGTCATCTAACTTTTAAAAAGTATCCAATCTGATTACAATATTTGAGCTGTTAACGTAAACTGTTTCTTTTATAATCCTTTACATGTAACGGATTAATCTGTTAGCCCCCAACCCTGGCTAGGACTACATTTAAAAATGTAAAATGTATCCTTTATTTAACTAGGCACGTCAGTTAAGAACCAATTCTTATTTACAATGACAGCCTACGTACAGGGTTAGCCCCTGGAGCAAATTAGGGTTGAGTGCCTTTTCACCTTGTCGTTTTGGGTATTCGAACCATCAACCTTTTGGTTACTGGCCCAATGGTCCAACCACTAGGCTACCTGCCGCCCTAAAACCATCAGGCCCAATGTTTAAGGCCTGGCCTGTAGTCTAGTCAATTTTTTTTTAAATTTAGTTGTTTTTTCATTAATGCTTTTGACTACTTGAGAACTTGATTAGACTAAGTAGGTGGCTAATGCCCCCAGTGTCTGAACAGGTGTGAAAAGCAACGTTAGCCAGAGCACTAGGCTACATGCGTGAGGAACCTAAGTTCTGCAGGTTAAATGGTGTGGGGGAATGCAGTGTTCAGGGAGATGTTGGGGTCTCTAATTTGCAGGATGAACTAAATTAGTTCTCGTTTTGAACAAGCCTATGCAACATTTTATCTCAGCTTACCAGAGCAGTTATCATCTTGGTTAAATTAATGAATGATAAGTTGGGCTAATTATCAGACTGTCAAAAAGTAGGCTAATTATTGTATGTTCAGTTGCATTGCATTAGCCTAAAGAGAGACTGTACGGTCTAGCTTCATGCCACAGATATACACTTCTTTGGTTTTTCCCATTTTTGTTGTTTAAAGGAGTCTTGGGAGTTCAACCTCTTGTTCCAGAGCTTTGTAAAGCAACCCTCAACAATGGGCTGCTTTTATGAGCTTTGAAATATGCCATCTGAAGAAATTGTCATCAAGGAATTATACAATTTCTGTGCTCTGAGGTGATTCCATTGTCTCTGGGGTTTTTCCGTGCCGCCTATCAAAGCGCCGTTCTAAAGCAGACTGAGTGGCTTTATGACACTTGTTTGGCTTTGTCCTGTCCTGTATCAGTTTGCTGGGAGGTTATCAGATGTGTGGCGTCTGGGGCCAGGCTTACAGGCAGATGGCCAGTGTGCTGCTCATTCCCTGCTGGAGAACACTAGGAAATCTTCTTTAACTGACTCTTTGGATGTGGCATTGCTTGAATTTCTCTCCCAGTTTTCTGGTAAATTGCGTTTCAAGGACCCACGACCACGACTCTTGCTCCTAACAAATTGTTCCGTCGGCTTGTTTTCAGTAAGGCTTACCTACACGTGTCATCCCTAAGTCATTGTCATCAGTGGCAAGTGTATCTAGGAAACAACCAAACCATTATTCAAACATAATACGACTTAGTATGCTGCAGTGGTTTAAATATCCCATTTTAACAACATATCTTTCCCAGTAATGTATTTATGAAATTCTTGAATTGACACATCTCTTGGAATTTATGAAGTCCCCCAGTCAACATTCCTAAATCGCTTTCTTACTCTCAAGCTTGTATGGAAATGAGTGGCTCATTTGACTTCTGACTTTGTAATTATTAGAATAGTTAAGCGTTTCAACCCATAGCATACACAAAAACTCATCAGCAACCCTGCTTCCAAGAGTGACAGTTTACAACCAATGAAACCAACCCGTCCACGCATACTTAGCACTTAGCAGTTTGTCTTGATAATTGTGAGTCTCACCTGCATTGCCTTGATAAGATGCAGAACTTTCCCTCCCTCTCTCCTTTATTAACTTTTTCTAAAGCTTCGGGGAGTCTGCCAAGACCCACCAAGTGCTTTGAGTAAGAGGCATATGATATTTCAGTGGACTAATTACACGAAGGTGCTAGGGGAATTTTTTAATAGGGAGTTTGGCTGAGAACAGGTCTCGAGCACAAAGGAAGCTGACGTGAAATTGGAAGAAGTAATTTGTCCTTCACAGATTTTTTGATAAGGCCTTTTCCGCTGGCTTTTTGTTTTACTGCAGTATCTCTCTTAATGAGCATTCGTAGGAGTCGTACAATGTAATTTCAGCAATCCATGCCCCTCAGACCATACAATTTATTTTCATCATGAGCAAAAACCGTTGGATATCTACCCAAAATTGCAAATAAAATGTTGTGATCCGTTAAATAAAATGAGACCAGTGACATTTATAAAAGGGTGTGGCAGTAGCAGGAACAGCGTAATATAGTGGGCAATCCTGGTAATTTCACACATTTATGGTAAGTAATGCAAGCGACTTCAATTGCTAATTTCTCTCAACAGGGAAAAAACATCACCAGGTTCACATGGAATACATTACATACTATGACGAAACAATACTCAAAGCCTCAGCTCCATACTACTTGTCAGACATAGATAACTGATACTGGTTGTTGGGGTGGGGTTAGCATGGGGGTGACCATTTTATTGGTTTCCTCTTTGATTCCTCATGACTCATGCAACCAATTTGCTTAATTTCTCAGATCAAATTATATTTCAACAAAATGTTTCAGGAATGCTAATCTTATAACTTCAGAAGCAATTTCAGCATGATCTGAGTGGGTGGATGTCAAACCTTGTGCTTTTTGAGGTGGAACGACCCGTAGCCATCTTGAAAGGAGATTTGGACTCTTGGTAAGACTGTTGTGGGCCTATGCAGGCCTAGCCAACTAGTTGTCTCATTTGGTTGCCTCAGGACTTCTGTACTCTAAAATGTCGTGCCACTGGCCTGTTCCGCAGCCACCTTTTTTTTATAGGCTCACAGTCTATCAGTCTGGCTATTAGTGTCAGGTTATCTGCTCCAGTGCTTCAGTCACTTGAGTTGGCTCATTGAGAGGGTTTTGATTCTAATACCGGGAGCGTTAAGCCAGGCGTCCCATCGAGACTAATAATAGTGTAATGCTGAAAGGCCCTGCCCTACTTTGGCTCCTAGCTGGACACTTCCTGGAGCATGCAGCCCTCCGGCACACAAGTCACTCTGGTCATTTGGATGGCTGTGACGCCTAGCATTACTGGCTAACTAACATTGCTTTCAGCAAGGCAAGTTGTGCTAAAACAAACGTGCAAAGTTTTCTGTACTTCTTTGCTAGAACAGAAAGGAGGCATGAATATAAAGCGCTCTATTGGATTTGAGACATTTTTGAAAGATCGATACAACCTGAAATCCAGCAAAGGTTTACGGTGCCCTTGCAATCAATATGCTGCCTGTGTTGCCGGTTTCAAAAGGGCAACGCAAGACAAGCGTAGTGTTAACGGAGCAACTTTTACCCAGTTCTTGAGGAGTGAATACTATTTGAAGGGTGTGGAATTCAGCAGGAGACAAGATCTGTTTGCTGTTGATGGTTTCCATACTAGTTCCCCGGTCAGTTAATTTGAGTCACAATGGGTGTGTGACAATCCCTATTGGTTGTTAATTTGATGCCTCTCCCAGACACATGGCTCCAGTTTCCAGTACTTTTTCAGGTAAATAAGCTGATCAGGAAGGCTAGCTCTGTCCTGGGGATGAGCCTTGACACTCTAGAGGAGGTGGCGGAGAGACGGATCTTGGCCAAACTGCTGGCCATCATGGACAACGTCACACACCCTCTGCATGACGCAGAGGAGCACCTTCAGTCACAGACTGATCCCACAACGGTGTGCCAGAGAGCGCTACAGGAGGTCCTTTCGGCCGGCGGCTATTAGACTATATAATGCCTCACCGGGGTGCCGTGCTGTCGGCAACACAGACCTAGAACTGTTAGGGTGCTAGGACCTAGTTTAACAATTATGCATCCATCCGTGAGTAACTCTGGTCCGTATTCATTCAGGTCTGTATATACATACTCATGTACAGTTGTTATATCATATCACATGCAATATTGCAAGTAATTCTTGGACTTAACTTACGTAGGCATTCACTCAGGAATGCATATTAGTATCCTGTCAGTTGTATCTTTTTAAATTGATTTTAGTATATCGAATGTGCAATACGTGCATTTATCTGTAATTAAACCCTGCGCACTAAGGACTGTATTTTAAGGGAATTACTATTATTACCCCAAATTATATCACACATTTAGCTATTAAAGTATCTCTTCCTGTCATTTACCTGTACAGTTTATGTAACCATGCAAGTATTCACTTACCTTTAAATATAACTGTATATTTACCTGTACAGCTAATTTAACCATGCAAAATATTAACTTACCTGTTCATTTAGCCAGTCTGTCTAATTAAGTAAACTATTATTACCCTCACTCATATCATATGCATTTTTAGCTATTGAGGTATTTCTCTGCCATCGACCTGTATAGTATAGTTAAACATCCAACATCCACCAATGTATACTGTACATATTCAGCCATTCACCCATACTATGCAATGTCTTTTTTATAGCTTTTTTGCACTCCAGACATCTTGTATTTCTATACTTTTTCATACTACCGCTCTACGTATCGTGTATTTTCGTTCTGGCATTTTGCACCTGCTCTATGTTTTGTTGTAGCTGCTTGACAAAGAAATTTCCCCCTCGGGGATCAATAAAGTACCTTCCATCCTATCTTCGGAAGTTTACATACACCTTAGCCAAATACATTTGTTTTTCACAATTCCTGACATTTAATCCTAGTAAAAATTCCCCATCTTAGGTCAGTTAGGATCACCACACACATTGGGTTGTTGGCCTGTGGAGTCACACTGCTGCCTTGACAGGATTGTCCTCTCAGGAACTGATACAGTTTGTTTTATAGTCCATGGAGCCCATCCAGCTGAATGTATAGAGGGTTGTTCTGGAGTGTCAACAGAGGTCCAGATGACCCTCATGTTATACTAACTGGCTGAGAGCCGCCTTTGTTTTCACTCCATTTTGATTTCTATTTTCTGATGTCTTTCAGTTGTTCAAACTGATAGGAGAATAGATTGGAGCAACAAAAAAAACCAGTTGGCATTAGAAGTGGAAAACCATGTTTGTCTTGACTGTCCTTGGTATTGTTGCTGTTTTGACAACAGCCAATGGGAGGAGTAGGTCTAGGCAACAGCCAATGGGAGGAGTAGGTCTAGGCAACAGCCAATGGGAGGAGTAGGTCTAGGCAACAGCCAATGGGAGGAGTAGGTCTAGGCAACAGCCAATGGGAGGAGTAGGTCTAGGCAACAGCCAATGGGAGGAGTAGGTCTAGGCAACAGCCAATGGGAGGAGTAGGTCTAGGCAACAGCCAATGGGAGGAGTAGGTCTAGGCAACAGCCAATGGGAGGAGTAGGTCTAGACATACACATGTTCCATCATTCTCTCTTCATGCTCAGATTCAAGCAATAACTGGACAGTCAGCGCAGAAATGGAAAAAGAAAAGCTTTCATTGTCGCTTGAAAAGGTCTCCATGTCTTATCTTGTAAAACGACAAGTGTATACAGTAGGTTATCTGTAAATGGCTGCTGCTGTTAGCCTGTTGAGGTGGTTGTCTGGAGAGGTCGTGCATGGTAGGAGTGTCAACGTTAAAACGTTTAAATGAAATTGAGAACCTTCAAGTTTAGAATAATAACTAACCCAAAAATGCTTTTTACGTAGATGCAGTAAGTAAACAGCGTAGCCGGTCAATTTCCACAAGAGCATTGAAGCGCAAGGCTCAACTTCTTTGCTTTTTTGGTGCCCTGGCTACCACGCTGTGCGTGAAGCAAACTCGTGCAAATGCGCACATACTGTGTGAGAGCAAAGCGTTGCTGTCACGAGAATTTCTATCTCAATGTTCTAAATGAACTCTTGTGTAACTCTCTGTATCCTGAAGATTGTAAGTCCCCAGTTTTAAACAATAGTCAGAGCCCTAGCTTGCAATGGTCAGTCTTTATTCAGAGAACGTTCTGACAAAACAACAATATAAATATCTGTCAGAAAAAAAAAACACCCTCCTTGATGGGGGATGTAACCTCTCAGGTCACTCCCTTCAAGGACACATTAGATACCTAACTGGACTTACTTAATCACGTTGTATAAACGGCCCCCTCCCCCTGCTTGGGAAAGCGGGGACCAAAACCCCTTATCCAGTTTTTACAACCGTCATAAATAGCTTTCCTTCTTAACTACCCACTGACTGTTCCACCAGATGGTAACCTATTAACCTGGTCTAAACATTGTCCATGTACCCACATTCTTAAGAGTATTTCCTAACACATCTCAAACATTAGTTTCAGGGTGGAACATCTTAGTCACTAACTTTAAACATACACATTTCTTTATCAGTTGCATTCCACTCATCTCAATACAAGATCAACTAGAGGGCTGATTTTATTTTTTTCATTTTTTATTATTATACATTTTTTTTGTTGAGTGGATGGTCAGGGGGGGCCCTAATATAATTCCAAATTTGTAGACTGCAAATTGATCGCAAGAAGCCCAAACAGATATAATATTTGACTAAAACATAATTTCAAACCTTGCTTACATTTGTATACGATCATGTGTCTCTCTGTTATGCATGGGAATACTTGAACAGATTTCTTAAAATTCAAATCACTTGGAGCTGATTTCCTGGGGGGTTTTTCACGCAGAACTTGGGGGACCAAATAAAACCACCGCCAGTTGGAGAACCCTGTCATAGCCTATTCATTGTGAGACATTGTCTACTGAAGTTGAGACATGGTGAGATAAAGCATTCCGTTGCGAGATACAGCCTACCTGCCTATACAGTGCCCCTCCACTCACTAGTTATCACAGCCACCAAGTCAAAAACTCTGCCTATTTCTACAATTGAGTTTCTTAAAATGCGATTTTCAACATAATCCTAACCTTAACCATTGCTAGCCTAACCCAATTTTTACTTTATGGCTGTGCTATCTAGTTGAAACCCTCATTAGCTCGCTAAGAAACAAGTGTTTGTATTTTTGAAAGTGCGGCAACTAATCCTTCTCCTCCATTCCAAAAATACTAAATCTTATGAGTCGATTCCTAGCTGAATCGTGTTTTGACACTCAGAAATGGGAGTCGACACCAGGAGTCGATTTACGAGGAGTATAGGAATCAATTATTTTGGAGTCGAATCCACCACAAAGTTATCGTTAACAGTTGGAAAAAGGGAAGAGAAAGGCAAGCAACGGCAGCCTAGTCCTGTATGCCAATACTTAAATGAGAAGGAAATGCAAACTTTGTGGTAGAATTGAGGTACAGCAATGGTATTAAAGGTTCCATTTTTAACCATCTGAAAGGACGAGTCCCCAAAAATTGAAGCTTAGATTCTTTTCTCGATTGTCACATCCTTAGTGTATGGTAGCGATAGTGACAGATCCTTCCTAGTCCTACATGGTTGCTATAGTGACTAGGGTTGCAAAGTGTCGTAAACTTTCTTGTAAATTTCCTGAATTTTTCCGGAAGTTTTCCAATTTATGTTAAGCCCGGGAATTTTGGGATTTTTGCTTAAATTCATTTAAAAAAAAAAAGTTAACTTATAACAGTGAAGCCTATACGTGCCTATGTTTACTTAAGTCCATGACGGAATGCTAAACATTCTGAGAAACCATCACTGATTGTAAACATTGCTTTAAGTGTCTTGTGTTTAATATCATTGGTTGAACTTTATTTGACATGTAGGCCTATGTTTAATGACATTTTAGCTTACCACCAAACTACTAATACTTTACATATGCAGACCATTGCTCAATATCTCACCAAAGTCTTAGGTTAGTCACGATCAGACGATTGTGTTGGCATTATTTGCAGCGATGCCTTGATGTTTCTCTTAAGCAAGGAAAGCGCTTATGCAAATATGACCAGTGTCATGGGAAGGACAGCGGTCAGCTTCGATGGGGCAAAAGGCTGTGTGCTCGTTTCAGCTAGATTTATCTTGTTCTTGATGCCATGTCTATGGCAAATTAACTAAACTGTAACAATATTTGAGACGTGTGCTCATTGTGCAAATGTATTTATGTTTTCAATAAACATTGGGGATGAAATATAGTTGACATGTTGTCAATTTAAACAATGGGTCGCCAACCTTTTTCTAGCATGAGAGCTACTCATGAATGAATAAACATATCGAGCTATAATAATTATAGCTTCTCTACAGGACTCCTGAGTGGCGCAGAGGTCTAAGGCACTTCAACTCAGTGCTAGAAGTGTAATCCAGGCTGTATCACGTTCCGGCCGTGATTGGGAATCCCGTAGGGCGGTGCACAATTGGCCCAGCGTCATCCGGGGTAGGCGTCATTCAGTCTGTTAGGCCTACTGCTGCAGCACATGTCATGGCAGAGGTTTCAAAACAATCGCCACCCAAATGAATAAAATAATCATGATTATTTGTTCGTTTAGATAACTGCAGGCTTAACATTTAATTGAGAGTTTTTGGGGAACGTCTGTCTACCTACAACTTATCATCAGCACCTAACTGGCTAAATACGGAGTTATAGACCAACACGCCACCAGAGGGGCAATATTGCTGGAAATTAATTGGCAGATTTTGTTACGTTTGGCTTTTTAAGAGAATAGTGGCTAACCAGGGGCGGGATAATGTCAAGTGGCTTTGATTGGATAGTAGCCAGGAGATTTATTTTCATGACAGTTTGTGATAAACAGTAACAATACTACTTCATCTACCTGTTGGAGAGACCCCTGATATAAGCCAACCCTCTCTGTTGCCCCCATACCCTGTCTGTTTTGCCCCGTAGTTGTGCATGTCGGTTTTGTTGCTAAACACCAACCTGTCTATTAAACCGTGCTCATTCAATACACATCTCACACATGTTATGTTTTCACACACACTTCACACTGCTCAAAATGCTGTGATGCCTCCAATTTCACAGCCTTCAGCTCTATTGGCCCCATGTCGCCACGATCATCAGATCTCATCATGTGCTGAAGAGCCGGGCCAACGATATATAACAGCTCTTTGTTTTCTACGGAATATGTATCCAAATTCTATTACTCTCTCCCCTGAGATGTGGTTATTCTTTTAAGAAATTACTTCTGAAGGATGGTTGGTGTTTTTTTGGAACGCATAGAATGGAGTGGGGAAGCATGTTTTGAAGGACAAACATTCTTGGCGTTATTCTGTAACAAACTGAGAGAAGGGAGTTGGTTGGTAGATGACCTTTTTCTCCGCCAAGTATGTCTTTGTAAACTTGACAGTCCAGAGATAAAAGCATGAAGGGAAGTGATCTCCTCCCTTGCGGGTTTTCTTTGAGCGCCTGTTCAGTGTACACACCCTGGCAAGTGCTTGCTTGTATTGCATGTAGCCTAGTTATAGGCTGGAAAGTGTTGTGAAGTCAGCTGCCAGAGTGGTAGTGTACGGTCCATCCCTTCCTTTGGAGGCTGTTAATGATTGTGATACCTTGTTGCCACCAAGGAGAACACATTTGGATGTGCTTTCAATTACAATCAAAGAGCATCAAGAGATCTTTCAACACAGGTCTCGCTGGAACTCGCTGAATGCTCATGTGTTTATCTCTTAGATCGAAAGCCTTCACTAAGGTTGTTATGACATTAGCCTTCAAAAGGTGAGGCATTTTATTGTAGCAAATGACAAACAGCTTTTCAATGGCAGGTTGTATCACAACCATATCCCAACGCTCCTCACCGCTAATGATGTCACCCCCGAATTCTGGGCTCTTCATCCTCTACCTCCCTTTCATCCTGTCTACACCAAAGCGAGACTGCAGCACCTTTCATTCTGCCTCAGTGGAATATTCCAACATACGAGAATCGCCGCCCCCCCCACCACCACCACATGGACACAGAGGCGCTCAGAAGCCCAGCTAAGAGGATTTCAGATGGAGGCGGTCGGTGCCAGGTAGAGCTCAGGCCAGGGAGAGCTTGAAAAGATAGCCTCTGCCTCTGAAGAGCCAGTGTGTTGGAAAAGTTCTGAGAATGTTTCTGCAGGCTAGGCATTGTAGCAGCTTTGGCAAAAAAAACCTGGTGATTATTGACTCCCAACATTCTCCTTTTGATCTGCTTTCCCATTAATATTTATAGAGGTTTTTATAACTCCATATCTTATTAATTTCATGTAATCCTCTGCTTTAAAAGCATGCTGCTGGAGTTTACCAAGCTTTAGAGGCGATATGCCAGAAAATCCAGACCCATGTAATTTCTGGCCTGCTTTCCAGTGGCGGTATGTGGGAGTGTTCTACTCGCATCATTTATGCCTGTGACAACTTGCCATATGTCATCTCTAATAACAATGTACATCCTGCTTTAGATCATTCCTGTCAGAAAACCTGTGCCAGTCATTTTGAGTCATAATCACAGGATCGAGTAAATGTGACGTCTTCCTCCATTATAAATGTTGCAGAGAGTCTGTGCATTTGCAGCAGAGAGTCTGTGCATTTGCAGCAGAGAGTCTGTGCATTTGCAGCAGAGAGTCTGTGCATTTGCAGCAGAGAGTCTGTGCATTTGCAGCAGAGAGTCTGTGCATTTGCAGCAGAGAGTCTGTGCATTTGCAGCAGAGAGTCTGTGCATTTGCAGCAGAGAGTCTGTGCATTTGCAGCAGAGAGTCTGTGCATTTGCAGCAGAGAGTCTGTGCATTTGCAGCAGAGAGTCTGTGCATTTGCAGCAGAGAGTCTGTGCATTTGCAGCAGAGAGTCTGTGCATTTGCAGCAGAGAGTCTGTGCATTTGCAGCGGAGAGTCTGTGCATTTGCAGCGGAGAGTCTGTGCATTTGCAGCAGAGAGTCTGTGCATTTGCAGCAGAGAGTCTGTGCATTTGCAGCAGAGAGTCTGTGCATTTGCAGCAGAGAGTCTGTGCATTTGCAGCAGAGAGTCTGTAGAGCACCTCGTGGAAGAGCAGCTGAGTAAATATTCTCTCATCCCTGCCTCTCCTTTCTATTTCTTATTGCCCTCCAAGACTAGCTAGCCTTGGTAACGTTGTACTGCGCTCTGCTGGCTCCCTTGCCAACCAGCCCCGTTCAAACAAAGCCCTGTCAGTGATGACAGATTTGAAGAGCTTTGCCTGCTCCGCTATGACTAATATGTGTGTCAAGGCTGGTGTTAGCTTCTAATGCCAATGTTCTGAGAACTGAGAGAGAGCTAAGATGAGGCTATGTACACAAGGTGAAGTTTGAAGGGGTACATCTCACAGGTTTTTAAATTTTCCCACAAGGCCTTTCTTTTTTCGCTCTCTCAATCCACAGACACGTTGAACCATTTTACTGGCAAGCCTCCGTGTGAGTACTGACATTGTTGTAGAATTCCTACGCATGGTGAGACTACGGGCCTTGCGCGGGGAGACTACGGGCCTTGCGCGGGGAGACTACGGGCCTTGCGCGGGGAGACTACGGGCCTTGCGCGGGGAGACTACGGGCCTTGCGCGGGGAGACTACGGGCCTTGCATATTGAACTTAATAAGCTTTTCTTATGAGCTCAGCTCTACTTAGTTTATTTTTAAATTTGAAGATGAATCTTGTAACTGTGGAAACCTCCGTGAAGTTCCAGGTTGTTATAGGATACTACTTGAGAGAAGTACTAAGTCAATATGGGCTATTTACCAAATGTAATTTATCTAAGGTGCTACTAATTATCTAAGTGGGTTAGTCTTATTGAATCCACATGCTTGCTTAGGTCATCACCGAACAGAAACCCGTGGTACCTGTCCAAGTTCTAAAATCTGCTCTGCTGACGTCATATCGGCTGCCTAGACTATGTTGATCTAATCATTTCATTATGCCCCTGACCTTCCAGTTCCCCCAGAGTGCAGAGTGAAACAGCCCTTCACAGGCTAACATCTCTCCATCTCATCCTCCTCTCACAGGACTCCATCTCATCCTCCTCTCACAGGACTCCATCTTACCTTCCTGTCCATCTCTGTTGGGATTGTCTCTCTCCTGCCTCTCACACTTGCTCGCGCTCTCTCTCTCTCTCTCCTGCTCGCTCGCGCTCTCTCTCTCTCTCCTGCTCGCTCGCTCACAGGTAGAATATAGGGTGGGGTGCTCAGTTAGGAATGCAATAAAATGACATCTGTGTGGTTTTTGGCATGCCTTGGTAGAATGTATTTCTATAAGTAGGGTGTAGCCTACAGTAGATGTCTCTGATATTGGCCCCACCACGCTGTAGTTGAAGGGTTGTATTAGGAGGTTACTGTCAGGGAGATTGCCCTCAGTATTACATTCTGTCCTCATACTGGAGATCAGTGTCAAGCAGTGTGTCTCAGATCTATTGAAAGAGAGGGATACATGTTCTGAAACACCTCCTGGTGTCCCACTTCACCCCGCTCTCTCAACGCTTTCGAAAGCTCTGTCGCTGTCTTCCGACAGACCCGCGGCCTGACGCCCTACAGACTCTCACGTCATTGTCCTCTGATCTCTTGTCTTTAGAAGTCGATTCCGGGATGCTGTTATGGCTTTTTTTTCTTTGCAACTGCATAGAAGGCCAGCATCCCAGAGTCGCCTCTTTACTGTTGACGTTGAGACTGGTGTTTTGTGGGTACTATTTAATGAAGCTGCCAGTTGAGGACTTGTGAGGCGTCTGTTTCTCAAACTAGACACTCTAATGTGCTTTTTCTCAGTTGTGCACCGGGGCCTCACACTCTTCTTTCTATTCTGGTTAGAGCCAGTTTGCACTGTTCTGTGAAGGGAGTAGTACACAGTATTGTATGAGATCTTCAGTTTCTTATTGATTTCTCGCATGGAATAGCCTTCATTTCTCAGAACAAGAATAGACTGACGAGTTTCAGAAGAAAGTTATTTGTTTCTGGCCATTTTGAGCCTGTAATCAAACCCACAAATGCTGATGCTCCAGATACTCAACTAGTCTAAAGAAGACCAGCTTTTATTGCTTCTTTAATCAGCACATCAGTTTTCAGCTGTGCTAACAGAATTACAAAAAGGGTTTTCTAGTTATCAGTTAGCCTTCAAAATTATAAACTTGGATTAGCTAACACAACGTGCCATTGGAACACAGGAGTGATGGTTGCTGATAATGGGCCTATGTAGATTATTCCATAAATCTGCCTTTTCCAGCTACAATAGTCATTTACAACATTAACAATGTCTTCACTGTATTTCTGATCAATTGGTGTTATATTAATGGACAAAACATGATCTTTTCTTTCAAAAACAAGGACATTTCTAAGTGACCCCAAACATTTCTGTAGATTTGCTGTAGAGTTCATCCACGATATGAAAATCCAGACTCGAGAGCCGACACTCTGGGAGGCTCTGCCCTAGGGCTATTCATGCAGCTCTGTCAAACTGTGTCCAACTTTTAATTACTGTCATCCCAACTGGCCTGTGCTGCAGCCTGCCCTTCCCTTCTCTCCTGTGTGTTTTGAGCTATAGAGCCCAGCTTGAGAGGTGCTTACAGAGAAGCTGCAGTCTGGGCTCCCCTGTCCCTCAGCACTCACTCCCGGCCTCCCACTGCCTCCCTAGAGCCTGTTTTGGTTTTATCGCCTCGGCCTGCCACTTCTCGCTAATCTGTCTTTTAACCCAACATTAGCAGGGTTGAACTGTTGGGAGTAAATGGAAACCGTGAAGGATGCCTACTCTTCTGTTATCATCAGAGTTGGGGGGGGGGGGGGGGCATTGTGACAGGGATAGGATGTACAACTCACAGTAAGACACCAGCTGAGAAAGGGATGGAGGAGTAAAGAAGGAGAGGGAAGCGGGAGAAAACGGCTGCCTCGATCGGGATGTAATCCACGGAGGAGACAGAGAGCCGTGGCAGAGCCACATTCGTGGGGAGAGAGGAGGACCAAATTATATGCAAATCCTGGGTGAGAACCCGTCGGAATTTACTGACTATATTCTTGAAAGCTTCTGACAGCCACAACGTATCTCTCGGCGTGTGACGCAGGGCCCCTGAAACCCTCTTTGTTCACTAAATCCACTGTGACGATTACGCTCATGTTTGGAGATTTGAGGATGGGTGGGTTGGAGCAGTATATAAGGGGTGTAGTTCTACAGTGACCATCTCAGGATTTAGGGCCCAATTATTCCCATCAGGCAGGTTATTGTGTTGGCTTAACACTCCCAATGTGCTTTTAAAGACTGCTGAAAATGAATAATTTCCGTTGTGATAAAAATAGAAGCTGCTTTGCAGTATGCAAACCAAATTGGAGACCTAAGTCTTAATAATGTCTCCGTTTCCCAGCCATGTATGGTTGTCTTAATAATGTCTCCGTTTCCCAGCCATGTATGGTTCTTGCATATTCTAATCTATATTTTTCTTTGTGATGTTGTATTTGCCGGTCCGCATTGATGTTCTCGAACCATCTGATTTTAGGAGCAGCATATCTGACAGTTATAAATCAGAAATGAGAGATTCCATTTCCCTTTCAAGTGTGTATCTATTATTTAACCTGCAATATTTTATGCAGAATGGAAATTAGCCTGGTAAGAGGCACTTTCTTATCAATCTTCATCTGATGCCAGATTAAACATTGTGTAGTTCAGTGTTCCAGCTCTCTCTGCGCTCATTTAGAATTCAGCTTTGTTGCCTCAGCCTTTGAAGTGTTGTCAGGGAAGCAGCTTGTGATCTTCCTATACGTTAGTGTTGAGTCTGACATAGTGTACAGACTCATGTCTTCCTAGTGTTTGTTTACACAAACTTGCAGGCAGCCACACAGTATTATTCTAACCAATCAAGGAACTCTAAAGGCGTCTGCATGCTTTCCAGCTGAAACAGTTCGGGCAAGTTTGTGCATATATTATGACATTTTGTGATGTTTTTGACTTCGCTAAGTTTTTTTTCCCGATTATTTAGGGTCACATTTTCTCTTGAGACAAGACAGTAACATCATACTTAAGCATTGTTCATACTGCAGGACTGAATGCTCAAATCAGTTTTGTACTGACTGTCTAAACCGCAAGTTAGAATTTTCAAAATCGGATTTGTATGTGTTCAGACAGCAGTTATTAGCTGACATGGCCAAGCTAGTTGTCATAGTAACGTCGAGTGTGTGCAGTGGTGTAGACTACGAAGGTGGTTTTGAAATATGTCTTGAAATATCTGATTCCATGTGCTTTTTGGCTGGCTGTTCAGACTGGTGGAAAAATATCAGATTTCAATCATACAGTGCATTCAAAAATGTATTCAGACCCTGACTTTTTCCACATTTTGTTCCATTTTGTTCCATTGACCATCCATGAGATGCTTCTACAATTTGATTGGGTCTACCTGTGGTAAATTCAATTGACAGGACATGATTTGGAAAGGCACACACCTGTCTATAAGGTTCCACAGTTGACCGTGCATGTCAGAGCAAAAACCAAGCCATGAGGTTGAAGGAATTGTCCATGGAGCTCGAGACAGAATTGTGCCGAAGCACCGATCAGGGGAAGGGTTGCAAAAAATGTCTGCAGCATTGAAGGTCCCCAACAACACAGTGCCCATCATTCTTAAATGGAAGAAGTTTGGACCAACCAAGACTTCCTAGAGCTGGCTGCCCGGCCAAATTGAGCAATCGGGGGATAAGGCCCTTGGTCAGAGAGGTGACCAAAAACCTCCACAAATCAGGCCTTTATGGTAGTGTGGCCAGATGGAAGCCACTCTTCAGTAAAAGGCACATGACATCCCGCTTGGAGTTTACCAAAGGCACTTAAAGGACTCTTACACCATGAGAAACAAGATTCTCTGGTCTGATGAAACCAAGATTGAACTCCAATTGGCTTGAATACCAAGTGTAACGCCTGGTGGAAACCTGGCACCATCCCTACGGTGAAGCATAGTAGTGGCAGCATCATGCTCTGGGGATGTTTTTTAGGGGCAGGGACTGGGAGACTTGTCAGCATCTAGGGAAAGATGAACTGAGCAAAACAGAGAAATCCTTGATGAAAACCTGCTCCAAAGCACTCAGGACCTCAGACTGGGGGCGAAGGTTCACCTTCCAACCAGACGACAACAACCCTAAGCACATAGCCAAGACAATGCAGGAGTGGCTTCGGGACAAGTCTCAATGTCCTTGAGTTGCCCAGTCAAAGGCCGGACATGAACCCGATCGAACATCTCTGGAGAGACCTGAAAATAGCTGTGAAGCAACGCTCCCCAGCCAACCTGACAGAGCTTGAGAGGATCTGAGAAGTATGGGAGAAATTCCCCAAATACAGGTGTGGCAAGCTTGTAGCATCATACCCAAGAAGACTCAAGGCTGTAATCGCTGCCAACGGTGCTTCAACAAAGTACCATTGGCAGTAAATGGTCTTAATACTTATGTAAATGTGATTTTTTTTTAATACTTTAGATATTTGAGTCACGTCAAACAATGTGAACAAGGCTTTAATTTGAGGATCCTTAACATAATAGACCCCTCTTCACCATGTACATAATGGTGAAGGTTAGGGAACAGCCCAGTTGAGTCATTGCATGTGTGCAAGGTGTCAACCGCCTGCTTTGAAGCAACAGTTGAAAGGACACTTGATGAAAGCTATGTGTCACGGTAAAGATTACACTCCAGAGATGTGTTAAGCTACCTCTCTGCAGGAACTGAGATCATGTTGAACAACCATTCTGCTTCTTAAACATAACACATCCCAAGGCTTAGGAGTGGTTTGTTACGAAGGCTTGCATGCCCTTTTATTTATTATTTTCTCACCTCTCTTAGTGTGTGTGTGTGTGTGTGAGGAAGTGGCCATATGTGGCATGACCTGAGGTTGGGCCTGGCTGTGTCCAGATTTGGCATTCCTGTGTGAAAGACGATAGAAACATCCAGAGGGAGAATGCCACGTTGGTGCCTGGAGAGAGGGAGTGAAACACATCAAACACCCGTTTTCTGCTGAGGGAGTCTGGGAGATGGGGAAGACTGAGCAGCTTGCTGTGTAGTTTATTTTACTCTTTTTCATTAATCTCCTTGCATCTTGGCTACGATTACAGCTGTCTAGCCCCGTAGGAGTAGAGATCTCCATATTGCTGTGGAATATTGATTCGACCATCTTGCCTGCCAAGATGTTTCTTAATTCAAAGGGATTGAATTTTAGATTTTATCTAGTCCCCCTATTTATAAAATGTAATACACATATTTTTAAGGTGGTTTGACTGGGATTAGCAATGTTAAATTGCCCTTGTTATGTACAGAATATGTTTGTTCCTGATAATGGTGCATGTAAGTACTATTTAGTCTTATCGTAGCCACTTGGAAGACCACTGCTCTGTGCTCCTACTCCATTTCAGGTGACTAGTATCTTGAGGCAATGCACATACCCTGCCTCTAGTGCCTCATCTTCAGTCCTTAACAGGGTTTTTGGGGGGGGACCTGTCAAACCAGGCTTTCAACACATGACGTGTCAAACCAGGCCTTCAACACATGACCGGGCATGATAGGACAGCTTGTGCTGTTTATTTACCAAGATTAAGTTTCTGTATTAAACCAACACTAAATGGATGGATATGATTAGAATCACGAGACATATGATTAGAATCACGAGACATATGATTAGAATCACGAGACATGAGATTAGAATCACGAGACATATGATTAGAATCACGAGACATATGATTAGAATCACGAGACATATGATTAGAATCACGAGACATATGATTAGAATCACGAGACATATGATTAGAATCACGAGTCATATTTGCCACAGTCAAGACTTCAACAGCCTCTTGGCCCAAGACCAAAGTACTACCACGTCTGCAGACTTATTTGGTTGTATGTGTGATTTTCTTTGAGCTAGCAAAGTTTTCTATAGCCTCTTAGTGTGTCAGTACTTGCTCTGGTCCGATGGCTATAGCGATTTAGAGATATATATTATAATTTGGGGGAATTCTACAACAAATCCTCCCACACAGTTCAAACCCAATCAAACATCCACCTACAATTGAAGTCAGAAGTTTACATACAACTTAGCCAAATACATTTAAACTCAGTTTTTCACAATTCCTGACATTTAATCCTAGTAAAAATTAGGATCACCACTTTTATTTTAAGAATGTTAAATGTCAGAATAATAATAGTGATTTGATTTCAGCTTTTATTTCTTTCATCACATTCCCAGTGGGTCAGAAGTTTACATGCACTCAATTAGTATTTGGTAGCATTGCCTTTAAATTGTTTAACTTGGGTCAAATGTTTTGGGTAGCCTTCCACAAGCTTCCCACAATAAGTTGGGTGAATTATGGGCCATTCCTCCTGACAGAACTGGTGTAACTGAGTCAGGTTTGTAGGCCTCTTTGCTTGCACACGCTTTTTCAGTTCTGCCCACACATTTGTTATAGGATTGAGGTCAGGGCTTTGACCACTCCAATACCTTGACTTTGTTGTCCTTAAGCCATTTTGAAACAACTTTGGAAATATGCTTGGGGTCATTGTCCATTTGGAAGACCCATTTGCGACCAAGCTATAACTTAATTTTTCTTCCTCATGATGCCATCTATTTTGTGAAGTGCACCAGTCCCTCCTGCAGCAAAGCACCCCCACAACATGATGCTGCCACCCCTGTGTTTCACAGTTGGGATGGTGTTCTTCAGCTTGCCCCCTTTTTCCTCCAAACATAACAATGGTCATTATGGCCAAACAGTTCAATTTATGTTTCATCAGACCAGAGGACATTTCTTCAAAAAGTAAGGTCTTTGTCCCAATGTGCAGTTACAAACCGTAGTCTGGCTTTTCTATGGCAGTTTTGGAGCAGTGGCTTCTTCCTTGCTGAGCGGCCTTTCAGGTCATGCCGATTATAGGACTCTCTTTACTGTGGATATAGATACTTTTGTACCTGTTTCCTCCAGCATCTTCATAAGGTCCTTTGCTGGTGTTCTGGAATTGATTTGAACGTTTTGCACCAAAGTATGTTAATCTCTAGGAGACAGAACGAGTCTCCTTCCTGAGCGTTATGACAGTTGCGAGGTCCCATGGTGTTTACTTGCATACTATTTTTTGTACAGATGAACGTGGTACCATCAGGCATTTGGAGTTCTTTGGTTAATTTCTTTAGATTTTCCCCATGATGTCGCGCAAAGAGGCACTGAGTTTGAAGGTAGGCCTTGAAATACATCCACAGGTGCACCTCAAATTGACTCAAATTATGTAAATTAGCCTATCAGAAGATTCTAAAGCCAATTCATCATTTTCTGGAATTTTCCAAGCTGTTTAAAGGCAGTCAACTTTGAGTATGTAAACTTCTGACCCACTGGAATTGTGATATAGTGAATTATAAGTGAAATAATCTGTCTGTAAACAATTGTTGGAGGAATTACTTGTGTCATGCACAAAGTAGATGTCCTAACAAACTATAGTTTTGGAAAGTCGGTTAACGTGAAATCTGTGGAGTGGTTGAAAGATGGGTTTTAATGACTTCAACCTAAGTGAATGTAAACTTCCGACTTCAACAGTACCTGCTCCACCCCATCTTAGCCTTGACTGACTGAACATACTCACTATGTTCTTCAAGCATCCGCTCCACTATGGAACACTGCAGTGCACAACAGGGCTCATATGTTACCAGCTGTTATAAACGTTTTAATACCTGATTTAAGTGCTTTGTCGATAAGCCTGTTTTTATAAAAAATCGATCGTCTCTCTTTGCGTGGTGATTTAACACCGTCTTTAACTTAACAGCTCTTTCCGCCGGTGCTGTAGGAACGTTATAGGGGTACGATTAATTGCAGGGTGAAGTATCCCTGTCACGTTCTATACATTGCTCATGATGGATTGGCAGTACATTTAATGACCTCGTGGTTGAGACGCCTGTAAATTCATCATGGTTGCAATTACAAATATGTATTTGTTTCCTCAACATCATTTATGGGCCATTCGGAGCTTAAGTCGATGGCTATTGAAGAATATGTAAGAATTTCTGTTGTGAACAATTAGATATCTTCTGATTTGACCAATTAGAATGAATAGTATTGATTTCAGTAAGATGGATATCAATATTTATTGGATTAGGATTGCCTCGGAATGAGGACTGTTGTAAATATCTAGGCAAAATTTTCATGCTCTGATGAGAGGATCTCTAAGATTACCCATAACCTATTATTTCAAAGTTTGTCTAGCGTAAACGCCTTAATCGCAACATGTTTATGACCATAATTTGCATACGATTGTATCAGTGCCACTCATTGCAGTGAACCAACATGCTGCCAATTTTGGCTCTGTATTCTTGTCCACCGAAAGGTACAGGCTGAGCCAAAGAGGATGTTTTAGTGCTTCACAATGAATCGTTTGTATTTGATGCTGCACAGTTTGGGCACATTTGACCTTTTGATGAATAGGCCTCTGAATAGAGGAGAACATCGAGCTTCAATATTGGGAATTATTAAATGAAACCAGTCAACTCCAGCTCATGGAGTCTGCCTTTCATGTTGAGCTTTCATGGTATGGATACATATGTCAGAGTTACCTTTGTTCTCTCTTCAAGTAGATATCATTCTGTCCAAATATTTACAGGCCTTTTTGTCCAATGAACATCAATGAGAAGGCCAGAAGATGAGGCTTGGCTGTTTGATTGCCCTCATTTGATAGAGATGTAATCAGTGCATGTTTCTCTTAAGCCCTCATCTGACTCATCACTGCCTTTGATCCCTATCAGCAGGGTACGATAAGACTCTTCATTCCCATAGACACATTTCTCGCTGTGGCCATGTTTGCCCAGGAGTTGTCTGATCTCCCGATGTAGGCCTGATGATGACGGACACTGATAGAGCACTGTCTTGGTCTGGTAACTCTCTCGATGTTCCCTGTCAGTGGTCCAAGTCCAAAATGGTTGCCGCCCACTCTGCTGGATCGAGTCAGGCTAGCACACACAACAGGCCTTGTAGTTATCTCCCTTGGGTGCTAGGTCATTATGCTTTCAGGTTTTTAGGGACCATTTTTAAAACAACCAAAGATGTCTCCCAGGTAACTCATCCAAAATGTTTACTTTCATCTTATTAGAATGTGATCATATGTCACCTCTTTCCTGGAGATGTTTAGGCCTCAATTTAGTAACGTCATCCTCATCGGTGTGTATATAGTCACTTTTAGGGATGTGACAAATGGAAACCATTTCTTAATGTTTAAAAAAATAATGGCTTTCCATTAAAACTACAAGAGAAATTCACAATGCAGCTGCGCTGTTGCCAGCAACAGGTGATTTCCTTTCAGATGATTAAGCATTGAACCTGTACTACCATTACTGTACCTCAATTCCACCTCAACTTCTCAAAGTACTGCCATACAGGACTTCGCTGCTGTCGCTTGCCATTTTTACAACTTTTAACGACAATGACGTAGTGGTGGAGAGTAGACTCCAAAATAATGGATTCGTCGATGACTTGCACGTCAAATCCCGGTGTCGACCCCCGTTTCTGAGTGTCAAGATTCGATTCAGCTAGGAATCGACTCCTAAGATTCTGTATTTTTGGAACTGAGGAGACTGATTAGTTGCCATACGTCCGAGAACACAAACACTTGCATCTTTCATAGCGAGCAAGCGAGGGAAGGCAAGAGGGGCACAGTATAGGCAGGGCAGTCACCAGACAGGCCTAGTACACGGTTCCATCTATCAGTATAGGCAGGGCAGTCACCAGACAGGCCTAGTACACGGTTCCATCTATCAGTATAGGCAGGGCAGTCACCAGACAGGCCTAGTACACGGTTCCATCTATCAGTATAGGCAGGGCAGTCACCAGACAGGCCTAGTACACGGTTCCATCTATCAGTATAGGCAGGGCAGTCACCAGACAGGCCTAGTACACGGTTCCATCTATCAGTATAGGCAGGGCAGTCACCAGACAGGCCTAGTACACGGTTCCATCTATCAGTATAGGCAGGGCAGTCACCAGACAGGCCTAGTACACGGTTCCATCTATCAGTATAGGCAGGGCAGTCACCAGACAGGCCTAGTACACGGTTCCATCTATCAGTATAGGCAGGGCAGTCACCAGACAGGCCTAGTACACGGTTCCATCTATCAGTATAGGCAGGGCAGTCACCAGACAGGCCTAGTACACGGTTCCATCTATCAGTATAGGCAGGGCAGTCACCAGACAGGCCTAGTACACGGTTCCATCTATCAGTATAGGCAGGGCAGTCACCAGACAGGCCTAGTACACGGTTCCATCTATCAGTATAGGCAGGGCAGTCACCAGACAGGCCTAGTACACGGTTCCATCTATCAGTATAGGCAGGGCAGTCACCAGACAGGCCTAGTACACGGTTCCATCTATCAGTATAGGCAGGGCAGTCACCAGACAGGCCTAGTACACGGTTCCATCTATCAGTATAGGCAGGGCAGTCACCAGACAGGCCTAGTACACGGTTCCATCTATCAGTATAGGCAGGGCAGTCACCAGACAGGCCTAGTACACGGTTCCATCTATCAGTATAGGCAGGGCAGTCACCAGACAGGCCTAGTACACGGTTCCATCTATCAGTATAGGCAGGGCAGTCACCAGACAGGCCTAGTACACGGTTCCATCTATCAGTATAGGCAGGTCAGGCCTAGAAAATCAAAAGCTGTATCTCGCAATTTCTTGGCTTGCAATGTCTCAACTTCAGTAAAGCAGTGAATATGCTAGGATATTGAGATGCGTGAGATGCAACACTTCGGTCACACACAGTATCTGCGCATGTTCACGTCACGCTGTTAACCGGTGTTGGTAGCATTCGGACCAAAACAGTGGATAAGTTGAGCCTCGCGCTTCAACGCTCTTAGTTCTTGCGGAAATTTAACCACTATGCTGTTTAATTTCTGCAGAGCATCAAATTTAAAACTGTTGTTTTTCGGTTAGGGATTTGTTGTAACGTTACGGATCCCAATTTCATTTAAACGCTTTAAAATGTGTGTTCACTCCACTAGTCACTATAATGTGATGTTTTCGTTGCAGGTGGTGAGGAGTCGGCACGTGAGGTAGATGGCCAGATGAGCTAGAACCAGGGGTGGCTGTGGACATGACTGCTCCGTTGGTGGTTTTCTGGTGAATGGATTAGGGTGAGTACCTACAGTGCCTTCAGAAAATATTCATACCCTTTGACATATTCCACTTTTTGTTGTTTCCGCCTCAATTCAAAATATATTTTTCTTCTCAGCCTTCTACATACAATTTTTTTGGAATTTTTAGCAAATTACAGAAATGACTCTCTTACATTCCTGAGTCAATACATATTAGAATCCCTTTTGGCAGCGATTACAGCTGTGAGTTTTCCTTGTTAAGTCTCTAAGAGCTTTGCACACCTGGGTTGTGCAACATTTGTCCATTTTATTATTTAAAAAATTATTCAAGCTCTGTCAAATTGGTTGTTGATATTTATTGCTAGACAACCATTTTCAGTTCTTCAAAACTTTAACTCAGCCATTCACTGTCTTCTTGGTAAGCAACTCCCAGTGTAGATTTGGCCTTTTGTTTTAGGCTATTGTCCTTCTGAAAGGTGAATTAATCTCAGTGTCTGGTGGAAAGCAGACTGAGCCAGGTTTTCCTCTAGGATTTTGCCTGTGCGTTTATTTTTATCCTAAAAAAACTCCCTAGTACTTAACGATGACAAGCATACCCATAACATGATGCAGCCACCACCATGCTTTAAAATATGAAGAGTGGTACTAAGTAATGTGTTGTATTGGATTTGCCCCAAACATACAGTGGGGAGAACAAGTATTTGATACACTGCCGATTTTGCAGGTTTTCCTACTTACAAAGCATGTAGAGGTCTGTAATTTTTTATCATAGGTACACTTCAACTGTGAGAGACAAAAATCCAGAAAATCACATTGTATGATTTTTAAATAATTAATTAGCATTTTATTGCATGACATAAGTATTTGATCACCTACCAACCAGTAAGAATTCCGGCTCTCACAGACCTGTTAGTTTTTCTTTAAGAAGCCCTCCTGTTCTCCACTCATTACCTGTATTAACTGCACCTGTTTGAACTCGTTACCTGTATAAAAGACACCTGTCCACACACTCAATCAAACAGACTCCAACCTCTCCACAATGGCCAAGACCAGAGAGCTGTGTAAGGACATCAGGGATAAAATTATAGACCTGCACAAGGCTGGGATGGGCTACAGGACAATAGGCAAGCAGCTTGGTGAAAAGGCAACAACTGTTGGCGCAATTATTAGAAAATGGAAGAAGTTCAAGATGACGGTCAATCTCCCTCGGTCTGGGGCACCATGCAAGATCTCACCTCGTGGGGCATCAATGATCATGAGGAAGGTGAGGGATCAGGCCAGAAACCTGAAGGATCTGGAGAAGGTCTGTATGGAGGAGTGGGCCAAAATCTCTGCTGCAGTGTGTGCAAACCTGGTCAAGAACTACAGGAAACGTATGATCTCTGTAATTGCAAACAAAGGTTTCTGTACCAAATATTAAGTTCTGCTTTTCTGATGTATCAAATACTTATGTCATGCAATAAAATGCAAATTAATTACTTAAAAATCATACAATGTGATTTTCTGGATTTTTGTTTTAGATTCCGTCACTCACAGTTGAAGAGTACCTATGATAAAAATTAGTGGGAAAATCGGCAGTGTATCAAATACTTGTTCTCCCCACTTTGTATTCAGGGCATGAATTTAATTTCTTTGCCACAATTTTTACTTTAGTGCCTGATTAGAAACAGGATGCATGTTTTGGAATATTTGTATTATATACAAGCTTCCTCCTTTCTATTAATTTAGTATATATCTACAATGTTGCTGATCCATCCTCAGTTTTCTCCTATCACAGCCATTAAACTCTGTTACTGTTTTAAAGTCACCATTGGCTTCATGGTGAAATCCCTGAGCGGTTTCCTTCCTCTCCGGCAACTGAGTTATGAAGGAATCCTGTATCTTTGTAGTGTATTGATACACCATCCAAAGTGTAATTAATAACTTCACCATTCTCAAAGGGATATTCGATGCCCTTCTCTGTGAGGCATTGGAATACCTCCCTGGTCTTTGGGGTTGAATCTGTTTGAAATTCACTGCTCGACTGAGGGACCTTACAGATAATTGTATGTGTGGGGTACATACTGTAGATGAGGTAGTCTTTCAAAAATCATGTTAAAACACTATTGCACACAGTGAGTCCATGCAACTTATTGTGACTTGATAAGCACTTGTTTACTCTTTAACGTATTTATGCTTACCATAATAAAGGGGATGACTAGGTATTGACTCAAAACATCATTTTGTATTCATTTCTAAACATTTCAACAACAAAAAAACATGATTCCCCATTATGGGGTTTTGTGTGACACACTAATTTGAATCCTTTTTAAATTCACGCTCTAACACGTGAAAATGTGGAAAAAGTCAACAGGTGTGACATTTCTGAAGGCACCTTAACTGTCATTTTTCGAAAGTAATTTACTTTGGACCATAGAACTGCATTAACGCTGACCCAATCTGACCTAATCTTAATTGAGTAAGCAGAGCTGTGACGGATTTCCCTAAGCCCAAACCATATCAAGTTGATCGCAAAAGGAAAGGAGAAGTCTTTGAACGTGCTCTGGGTTCATTAGCCTGTATCAGGCTGGTAATTGGAAGTCTACATGGAGCAAGAGCACGGTACTTGGGTAGATTCACAGATGCTGATCAAAGCTGTATCCCCCACACCCTCGGGTCGCTCTCATAATCTCTAGGGAAGTACTTTTGTTTTGTGCAGAAGTCTTGCACGGAGGGGATGTGTCACGTTTAAAGTCCCAAGATCTGTAATCCTGCTATGTGTTGACGTTTTTACCATGTAAGCCTTTATTTTTGTATTTTTTTTAAGGATACCATGCCATGCTCCGTCCCTAAATCATATTCGGTTATGCTGCAGCAGAGGCTACTTGTTGCCGTGCACTGCTTATAAATGATGTTCAAAGGTCACAATAATGTCATTGAAGAGTTTTTATTTTTTTAAAATTTTTTAAAAAAAAAATTTCCTATCGTCTCTTCTCCAGTTGATAAGGAGCGTGTTTAATCCCACCGTAGGCCTCTAATACTGTACCCTTTTTGGTAAAAACCTGCCTAATCCCTGGACTAGCAATGAATTTGACCGGGGCATTAACTTCAAAGCAATTTCCTCCATTCTCTCACAATAAACAATGTTTCGTTGTGCAGCACAAATGTGAATTGACTTCTTTGTTGGCCACATCCAAGTCAATTTGTTAGCTCAGCATGTTTGTTATGGTGATTCAACAAACGGAATGTTCTAGAGAGAAGCCCAGTGGAGTGCAGGCCCAATGCTAGGTAAGACAGACCTGGTGCTTAAGCCTTGTGTTGTCAGGGCACTGACGGTAAACACCAGCTGGCCGGGAGACCTGCCCCAGTTTGGCAGAAGACGTTTTTACTCAATTATATAGGCCCAACTTTGGAGGATAAATCCTCCATGTAGATATCTCAGCCTTACCTGGCTACAGGTAGATATCAGCCTTACCTGGCCTTGATAGAGGCATTGTTTTTTTTGTGTGGTTTCTTTCATTTTCTATGTTTGTAAACGCCCATATGACTCCTTGAGTCGTTCGAGAGATCTGAAGAATATCAGCTTGAAGTTGGAGTTCTCTCAGTAAACTCTTTTTTTAAAACCTTTATTAATCCAAATGCAGATCTCACAGGGTTAGACTAGAATATGCTCTTCTGTTTTCCACTGCAAACATCTGGGTATGGGTTTTGATTGAATAGGACTCTTACTGTAGTCCAATGTGAGGTCTGCACAACTGGAAACTATTGGAGTGGCGAAGGCATCCACACCATGAATGATTAACCAGGCTGGAGTCCTGCAGGGTATTGAGCTGCTGGAGTTCCTGAGATGCCTGGTGAGATGGTAAATGGAGACACACACACACACACTTTCAGGGACTGAAATGGCTTGAAGAGTTGGACTGCATTTCTGATGACCGTTCTATCAAGCTTGTCGTAGTCGTCTAACCCCACCTAGCTGGGTAGGTTGGGCCGAATATGGCATGTCGTCCCAACCCGTTGGAAGCCAACAAAACGACACATGTAGTCATACATCAGCATGCTAGCAGCTGCCCTCTTCATTTTGTCTCAACATTGATGCCCGGTCAGTGTTCTAAAACACTCTGAGTGGAATGGTTCTGACAACCATAAACCATCCACTCAGAGCAGAGGCCATTAAACCTGAAACCGTCCTCTCAGAGCAGATGCCATTAAACCTGAAAGCAGTCCTTTCAGACTCCACAGTCCCTAGTGCCAGGGCCAGCCGTCCTCCTACCCCTGATGGCCATTGTCAGGACAGCATCTAAAGACAGACTAGGCTCAGACCATGGAGAACCCCTCCCCCCACCTTTATCAAGGCTAAATGCTAGGCTGTTTTAAGCTCAGCAGTATGCTCAGCAGCATTTCAATGGAGTCCTTCCTTTCCTCCTGCGTCTCATCCCACTCCCTCGGCCCCCTGGGAAGGCCATGCATCACCACGATGAGGATGGGGAGTGGGCGTGAACTCTGGCCAGAGTGCAATGGCGACCGATGAACGCTTAAAGCATACTGAGAGGGCATTTTGATCATGTGTGCTGGCGTGTCCCATGCTATTGCGTCACATTTTAAGTTTCTTTCAATTCTCCGAAGCAGGACGTTGGAGCGTTGAAGCTTCACATTTCCCCCCCTCTTTTTTTACCACAATCCGGTTTGTCTTATTTTGGATTACTTTCCCTCTGTATGTAGTGCAACTAGTGGATATTACCAGAGGGATTACATCTGTGCAACACATCCGTAGTCAAGCTGATTGCCCTTGGATTACACAGAGGCCTGTATCTCATGCACATAAGTGGATTTGGATCGAAATGATCCAGGAAAACACTGCTACTGTCTGAGCTTTAGTTTAGTCGTACATAATAAATAGGCTACGTTCACAAGTGAATTTAAATATGCTACAGGTTTTTATTGAAATGTTGCTTTTTCCAGAACCTGAGGAGATCCGTTTTAACAGTTTGTGCAATATGAATTACAAGAGATATCAATATGAATTACAAGAGATATCAATATGAATTACAAGAGATATCAATATGAATTACAAGAGATATCAATATGAATTACAAGAGATCTAGATTCATGAAAGAAAGATGGTGAGAGAACATGAATGAATAACAAGCAATGTGAAATAAGTTATAGATTTATCCTTGCCCACTTGTCTAGTCACTATGGTGTGGTCCTGGTTTAGGCAGGCTGTGATTGGCTGGACTCAGTCTCAGTGAAGCCTAGTGATATAGCCAGTAGGCATGCCACTGACTGAGCTCTGCCAGCAGCACACCACCTAATAAGATCCAATTATTTATTGTAAGTCCTGACAAGACTGAGACGGTCTGCTTATCTTTCACTGTGCAATCCCCAGGCTTCCTCCCGGAGTTCTCATCATTGTCAGAGCTCCCAGCAGCCCAATCTTTCATCTCTCCACTATGCTGACTTTTCTCCAAATACCAATGATACTTTCATTCATACAGCAATATTTTACATATGCAGAGGTCTGCCAAAGCAGATTTTTCACATGAGATGACACTTAAAGTTGGTAACTGCAAGTGCAGAGTTCACTTTTACCCTCCAGCAGTTGATACTTGGAGAAAACTGTGGCATTTTAAATATATATATTTTCCCCTTACCCTACCACCCCTCCCCTCATTGGACTGAACTAATGGACAACACATTTTTTGGTTCTCAATGATTTTTACACTGTTTGTATGAATATGCATGTGTTTTAATATACTGAATGTTGTCTCAGGATACTATTAATAAGTCTTTGTTTCCCCCTTTACAGGCGTGCTGTGGCCATGCGTTGCCTGGCAACCCGGGTCAACTACAAGACCCTGATCGTCATCTGCGCCCTCTTTACCCTCCTCACCGTGCTGCTGTGGAACCGCTGCTCCAGTGACACCGCCCTGCACTTCCTCCCGCGGGCCCCGCCGCCACCCCCCAGTGCGAAGGGGGGCGACGCCAGCATCAGCAGTCAGCAGCAACCCCCGCAGCCCCCCGAGCCGCCACCCATAGTAGGCGGAGCCGCCGGAATCAAGTACGAAGAGATCGACTGCCTGATTAACGACGAAGTCACGATAAAGGGTCGGCAGGAAGGTGGGGAAGTGTACTTCCCTTTCAGCTGGCTGGAGAAGTACTTTGATGTGTACGGCAAGGTGGTGGAGTACGACGGCTACGACCGCTTCGAGTTCCAGCACAGCTACTCCAAGGTGTACGCGCAGCGGGAGCCTTACCACCCGGACGGCGTCTTCATGTCCTTCGAGGCCTACAACGTGGAGGTGCGCGACCGCGTCAAGTGCATCAGCGGCGTGGAAGGTGAGCCACATTACAACCATTACTTTGATTCACCTGACGGACAGGAAATCAGAGCTAGTCTATCAATCCTTTAAAGGCCTGAGTGTAATGAAAACCATCAGGAATGTATGTTTTGTTTTTCCCCAAATTGTTTTCTCTGTTTGTTTTTTTCCAGGTTTCTAAAATGGAAAAATAACTAAATTGGATGTTTTAAGTTCACAATAATGCTTAAACCACATCAGGAGACCAGTTGTAAGATCCTGGAATCTTTTTTGATTTTGGGGTGTAGGTACCCTTTGTTACAAGTATGAACCAGCAAGTGACTGTTTGTTTCTGTAGCGCTCATGTGATTGGAGAGTTTACATAACAAATCGCCACCGGATTGATGCAAATGATCATGTTCTCACTCTGCCAGGTAGGCATAGGCTAGTTTGTAGTTAACATTTAATTGAGAAGGTTTTTGGGAAAGCCTTTACATCTCTAAAAGAAGATAGTAGTTGTTGTTAGCATCATCGCTAACATCTACACATTGTGAAGACATACAGTTGAAGTGGGAAGTTTACATAAACCTTAGCCAAATACATTTGAACTCAGTTTTTCACAATTCCTGACATTTAATCCTTAATTCCCTGTTTTAGGTCAGTTAGGATCACCACTTTATTTTAAGAATGTGAAATGTCAGAATAAAAGTAGAGAGAATTACTTATTTCAGCTTGTATTTCTTTCAGAAAGTTGACATACACTCAATTAGTATTTGGTAGCGTTGCCTTTAAATTGTTTAACTTGGGTCAAATGTTTCGGGTAGCCTTCCACAAGTTTCCCACAATAAGTTGGGTGAATTTTGGCCCATTCCTCCTTACAGAACTGGTATAACTGAGTCAGATTTGTAGGCCTTGATCACACACTTTTTCAGTTCTGTTTTGTGATGGCCACTCCAATACCTTGACTTTGTTATCCTTAAGCCATTTTGCCACAACTTTGGAAGTATGCTTGGGGTCATTGTCCATTTGGAAGACCCATTTGCGACCAAGCTTTAACTTCCTGACTGATGTCTTGAGATGTTGCCTCAATATAGCCACATAATTTTCCTTCCTCATGATGCCATCTATTTTGTGAAGTGCACCACTCCCTCCTGCAGCAAAGCACCCCCACAACATGATGCTGCCACCCCCGTGCTTCACGGTTGGGATGGTGTTCTCCGGCTTGCAAACCTCCCCCTTTTTCCTCTTAACATAAAGATGGTCATTATGGCCAAACAGTTCTAGTCAGTAGTCTGGCTTTTCTATAGCGGTTTTGGTGCAATGGCTTCTTCCTTGCTGAGCGGCCTTTCAGGTTATGTCGATATAGGACTTGTTTTACTGTGGATATAGATACTTTTGTACCTGTTTCCTCCAGCATCTTCACAAGGTCCTTTGCTGTTGTTCTAGGATTGATTTGCACTTTTCGCAACAAAGTACGTTCATCTCTAGGAGACAGAACAGGTCTCCTTCCTGAGCGGTATGGCGCCTGCATGGTCCCATGGTGTTTATACTTGTGTACTATTGTTTGTACAGATGAACGTGGTACCTTCAGGCGTTTGAACCAGACTTGTGGAGGCCAAAAAAAAATAAAAAATCTGAGGTCTTGACTGATTTACTTATTTTTGATTTTCCCATGATGTCGAGCAAAGAGGCACTGAGTTTGAAGGTAGGTCTTGAAATACATCCACTGGTACACCTCCAATTGACTCAAACTATGTCAATTAGCCAATCAGAAGCTTCTAAAGCCATTACATCATTTTCTGGAATTTTTGAAACTGTTTAAAGGCACAGTCAACTTAGTGTATGTAAACTTCTGACCCACTGGAATTGTGATATAGTGAATTAATCTGTCTGTAAACAATTGTTGGAAGAATTACTTGTCATGCACAAAGTAGATGTCCTAACCGACTTGCCAAAACTATACTTTGTTAACACGACATCTGTGGAATGGTTGAAAAATGAGTTTTTAATGACTTCAACCTAAGTGTATGTAAACTTTTGACTTCAACTGTACGCTCGCACTGCGCACACACACACACACACACACACACAGATGGGCATTCCTCACCACACAGACAGGGGCATTCCTCACCACACAGACAGGGGCATTCCTCACCACACAGACAGGGGCATTCCTCACCACACAGATGGGCATTCCTCACCACACAGATGGGCATTCCTCACCACACAGATGGGCATTCCTCACCACACAGATGGGCATTCCTGTGCTGTTTGAGAAAGTTACAGGAAAATATGCTGTGTTGAATAATAAAATGTAAAAAAGCAAAATATACCGACATTCATTGCCAAACTCCATTTGTGTGCCCATAAACAGGCACCAGGGTAGGAACTACTAAAACTCTGTTGACTATCACGCTGTACACTCAATGCATGGCGCGCCAGGGCCAGCACTTAGTGGTTGTGTGCAGAGCAGTCTGAGCAGACTCATCTTAAACTCATACGGACCCTGTCGTTTAACAGCCATTTAGCTGCACAGTCTGTAGGAGACTTTTCTTGTGTGAATAATGCACCATCAATTGAGTTGCATTAAGCAAATGAATCTGCGATTTGATCGGGCAGATCACGATACCTGATTGTGGCAACTTAATGGAGCACCATTTTGTGCATGTACCGACACGCCAGGGTCTCCTGTTTCACAACGTGAAGATGGTGGACTATTGGCAGTGTGAGGGTGTCTGTGTGTGGGTACCCGTGGCTTTTATCTCTGATCAGATGTCTGTGTGGTTGAGGATGTCGCTTATCTTCTGTGTGGGTGCTTTACACCTACAGCACCCATTATCACAGGAAGGCCAAAAAGATCAAGGACATCAACCACCCGAGCCACGGCCTGTTCACCCCGCTATCATCCAGAAGGCGAGGTCAGTACAGGTGCATCAAAGCTGAGACAGAGAGACTTCTATATCAAGGTCATCAGACCGTTAAACAGCCTCCACCAGTACCCTGCATACTACCACCACCATTCAAAAGTTTAGGGTCACTTAGAAATGTCCTTATTTTGAAAGAAGCACATTTTTTGGTCAATTTTTAAAATAACATCAAATTGATCAGAAATACAGTGTAGACGTTGTTAATGTTGTAAATGACTATTGTAGCTGGAAACGGCAGATTTGTATGGAATATTTACATAGGCGTACAGAGGCCCGTTATCAGCAACCATCACTCCTGTGTTCCAATGGCACGTTGTGTTAGCTAATCCAAGTTTATAATTTTTAAAGGCTAATTGATCACTAGAAAACCCTTTTTGTAATTCTGTTATCACAGCTGAAAACTGTTGTGCTGATTAAAGAAGTGTCTAGTTTGAGAGACTCCACACAAGTCCTCAACTGGCAGCTTCATTAAATAGCACCCGCAAAACACCAGTCTCAACGTCAACAGTGAAGAGGAGACTCCGGGATGCTGGCCTTCTAGGCAGAGTTGCTCCAGATACTCAACTAGTCTAAAGAAGGCCAGTTTTATTGCTTCTTTAATCAGCACATCAGTTTTCAGCTGTGCTAACATAATTGCAAAAAATTAGCCTTTAAAAATTATTAACTTGGATTAGCTAACACAACGTGCCATTGGAACACAGGAGTGATGGTTGCTGATAATGGGCCTCTGTTCGCCTATGTAGATAATCCATTAAAAACCAGCTACAATAGTCATTTACAACATTAACAATGTCTACACTGTATTTCTGATCAATTTGATGTTATTGTAAAAAAAAAAAAGCTTTTCTTTCAAAAACAAGGACATTTCTAATTGACCCCAAACCTTTGAACAGTAGTGTGTGTGTGAGTATATACGGTGTATATCTATCTACACTCACACATTACTCGTCCTGATATTTATATAGTTCTTAATTTCATTTATTTACTTTTAGATTTGTATCTATTGTTGTGAATTGTTAGATATTACTGCACTGTTGAAGCTAGGAACACAAGTACTTCACTACACCCGCAATAACATCTGCTAAATATGTGTATGCGACCAATAAAATGTGATTTGTGTGTGTTCTATTTGTCTGGCTTGTGTCGTCTATCTTATGGGTTGTGAAGTGTGCTTGGTTGGCTATGACACACAACTTGAAAAGAGCACAGTATCTCAGAAGCGCACACACAGTCTTCCTTTGTCCATTGAGAGAGAGCCGGAGTGTAACCAAGCGTCTCCCTACCTCTCTGTTTGTCCCTGTCCTTACTGCTCTGCCAGTCCACTTTCATTTGTCTTCTCTGTTTAAACAGGAAATTCTCCCCAAGGATGGCCTTGGGTTTTTCTTCTGCCGTGACTACAGCACAATGTAGTGAGCAGAGCTGTCTCTCTCTCTCGTGCTGTCTGGCTCGCTCTCTCCTTACTGGAAGTCATTGCGATACTGCCAAGTGTGGAAGGAGAGAACATCTCTCCTAATTTTCTCTCCTAGTTATTATTCTCCTCTCTGTCGCTCGCTCGCTCGCTCGCTCGCTCACTTACTCGCTTGCTCTCTCTCCTTTTCTTATCTCTCTCTCCCAAGGGGTTAATTTTATCATATGCCACGTCCACTTTCTTTCCTTAATCAAGCTCTTACCTTAAGACCGTATTACAGGCAGGCAACATGCTATGAGTCATGGATGTGGTAACATTCTAATACCCTGTAACAGGAAGTAAATAGGAGGGGGATTTGACTAGAACAGAAAATCATAATCAAGTGCCATTGAGATGAATCTGGTATAAACCACGGTTCTCTCTTTTGCCCTTCTACAGTGTGTTTCTACCTCAATCAAATCAGACTTGGCTTAATAACACCACATCCATTTGGACAATCAGGTGAATCGTGTGTGTGTGTGTGTGATAGCTAAAACAAAAAACGTCTTCATTTCTTCTGTGCTGATGTGATTTCAGGCTTGATTAACAAGACGGATCACATTTACCAACGTGCATCACCTGCCCCTCCACCTTAAATGCATTAGCCTTTTTTTTTACTGCGAACATAATCATACTTGATTTGTTTGTAAAGCCAATTAAGAAGGCATTGGAACTCTAGCTTGGAGGCCTTGTTAGCATTTGAATTGACAATGAATGATGCTAGCTTTAAGAGAATGAGAACTGGGCCAGCTGTCCTACTATAACAAGAGTCCGGCCTTAACTTAAGTCATCACTGATTGGCGCCTCCTGTTAAAATGATAGCCCCCAGAAATCAATAGCCCATTTCAGTGACTCCTAACCGCATTGTCATCATGCTGGACCCTTCCCAATGCTAGTTGGTAAATTGGCCTTGAGGGGAGTTGTCTAATAGATGATCATTATCTTTTGACAGCCCCTTGTCAAGATGTGGGGTCTTGCTGGCGTCCTAATGGGAAAGGCAGCAGTGATGTAGTCTGTTTTGTGTACTTTGCTGGAACACGGCAACAAGGTGGTGCACTATGCAGAATCACTACGCCATTTCCTAATTGCAAAAATGTGTGACAAAACAAGCAATGTATAGTGTAGATGATCATTGTACTATCTTAACAGCTGTGAAATATATTTTCAATAACCCAAAATATATGATAGCAACATTTTTTTCCAGGTGTTTTGAAGCTACTGTACTAAAACTTCTACTAAAAGATGCAACAAGTCAATTTAAGAACGGGTAGAAATAGAACAGATCTACCGCTTCTTAGACCTCTTAGGCTTTCAACGAGAACTATACATCTAAAACTCAACTTTTTGAATTTGGTCGGGTCACCCAAAAGTGACATACTGCTGTAACAAGGCTAATTTGGCAGACGGGCAGTTCAGGGAGCTATAATGTAATTAATCTTGAAAGTGATGTCAAAACAACTTTTTTGGCCTCTATACTCCAGCAATTTGCATTTTATATTAATTGATGAATGAGAAAAAAGAAAAAAAAAGCTCAGGGCTTCATATTACATTTTAATGCATGTGCCTGAAGTGCTCAAAAACGATTGTGGTGTGCTCTCACTTCCTACTGAAGATTGGTCAATTATGCAAGTGATTTAGAATAAGCCAATGACTGGAAAAAGTTATTGGAATTTACTCACAGCAGTTTGTATTTGGATAAAGTCAATCCCTTGCAGATTTATTCGTTACTGCTTCACTCTAGATTTTTTGCTGAACTGCACCCTGTTATTAGGTCCAGCTGGGTGGTAAATGCTGCTACCTTTAACCAACAGTGTTCTGCACCACAGGTATGCAGGGCTACATTTAGCTGGGGTGGAAAATGGGTCAGCCAGGAGTTGAGCCTAGTCCATTTGTACTACTGTAGGGAGCTTACTTATTCTCACACTCCCATTTCCTATTGACAAGGACACACACTCCATTAATTAAGAGCAGGGCCCCCAGTCTGTACCACCGCTCTTTCTCTCAAACAGACACACACACACACACCTCAACTTTTGCATCTTTTAAAGGGGTGAAAAATAGCCCTCCAATAATTAGGCCGTCACAGCCAGAGAGTCCCAAGGGCTCAGCCGCAAGGTTTGGGAGCGTTTCTCCCCAATGCACCCCGGTATCCATGGAAAAGTTATTTAGCGAAGGCCTCAAGGAGCATTTAACATGGGTCTCCTTTAATCTCTGTCCCTACTTTAACCCTGAATAAACACTCTGTGACCAAACACAGCTTTCACCGTCTGCTGAGAGACTCCTCCACAACAGACTTGGTCAGAGTGGAGATGTCAAGTGGACTCGTTGTTTCCTTTTCCTGTTCAAAAGGCAACTCTTTGACTTGATAGATTTTTTATTTTGTGTGAAAATGGCCTGTGGTCCTCAAAGGGGGGCAGCCTACGGCAATGTTTTTAACATTAAACCTGTCTTCTCTTGAGATTAGTCATATTTTCAGTTTTACTGCAACATATGAATTGCCACGATGTTTGTTCTTCAAATGATTTTTTTTATTGGCTCTGCTGCTTTGGGTAAGAAACCAATGTAATTTTATAATTTGGGTGAACTTTCCCTTTAACACGCATGTCAGACTCATTCCACGGAGGGCGGGTTTTCGCTCCTCCCTTGTACTTGATTGGTGAATTAAGGAACTAATTAGTAAGGAACTCCTCACACCTGGTGGTCTAGGGCTTAAATGAAAGGAAAAATAAATAAAAACCTGCAGACACAAGGCCCTCCATGGAATGAGTTTGACACCCCTGCTTTAACAGTTTGGCTTGTCAATCAATCACTGTGGGTGGGATTGTCAGGGGAGGAGGCAGGATGTTTGAGTCAGAGTTCGTTGGGTTTCAGACCTGTCAATCAATCGCTGTGGGTGGGGTCTTTGAAGGAAGGCGGTAAATTAGTAATCTTGTCAAACTAGTGTAGCCTACTCTTTCTATTTAGTTTATTGAAAAATGTATGTCATGTAAACATGGGTTCCCTGTTGAGAAACAATTGTGCACCCCCACTTTTATACAAAGTCAGGTGCCCATTATAAGACAAAAAAGACCTTCAGGTATGATTTGAAGAATGAACCAGGTGTTTAACATGGGCTTTGCTACACAAAGCAGCAGTTGGCTACTCCATTATGGACACTTTAATCAACCCGTAGAGATCTTGTTTCTTTCTCACTTTCTTGTCTTTCTCTCTCTCTCTCCTTCTCACTGTCTTGTCTTTCTCTCCTTCTCACTGTCTTTCTCTCTCTCCTTCTCACTGTCTTTCTCTCTCTCCCCCCAAACTAAGACTTAACCTAACTCCTACTGTGTAGCAGGAGTAGCAATCACCTGCCATGGTGCTGACATCTGCAGTCCTGGTGGCATGTGGCCCTAGTGTAAATTAAGTTAAGTTAAAATGTCTGGCAACATCTTTAAAGTGAACATAACTCAGGAAGATCTAAGCAATAGTCAAACCATTAGAAGCCATTTAAAAAAAAATATATATATATATATATATAGTTTTCTTTGGAGAGAATGAGTCATGCGCCATGTATCCTTTTCTATAAAAGACATGTATTTTCTTTTACCCAGCAGCACCTGAAAAATAATGGATGTGCACGCTGAGCGTCAGTGTGAGATAGATGGGGACCTGGGTTTTATAAGGAGAACTGAAGGCAGACTAATGGATACTGAACACTGTAGAAAACGTCACAACCTCAACTATGCCATTAGTGATAGTCCTTAGCTCTGCAGTCTTTTTGTCTGGTCTTACCACTTAATACTCAGTACTTAAGTGTCTTCATCTCCTTCATCTGCTCTGAACTGAAGATGAAGGATAGCTGAAAGCAATATGGTGGATCCCTACCATAAATTTACATTGGGTTTTACATTGGGTGCAGAGGAAGGAAAGGAGATATGAGGAGAGGTGGAAGCTTCTTTAAACGATTCAGACACACTCATTGGTCCAGTGTTGTCTTGTTGCATGAGGAAAACCATAGCAAACTGATTCACACCCCCTCAATGCTTCTAATGCAGAATAATCACCACCACTATGGGTTATGATGTGATTGTTATGTCATGGCTAGTGGGTTATGCTCTCTCTGTCTTGAACTCTTTAGGTAAACTATCTATTCATCAGGCCAAGCTATTTCTAGTGGGACAGGACAGGGAAGCTAGCCTATGGATGCCTGACGTTGGAAATAGATTAGCTTGAATTTCACCTCATGGTCTGTCTTCCTGTCTGCCCACTTACTGTGGACATTTTCCTTTCTCTCTTTCTGAAATAGGCCGTGTCTCGCTGGCACTTTGTCTCTCTTCACTTTGTAAACCCCCCCCCCCCCCCCCCCCCCCTCGCTCTTTATATCTGTCTACCTCGCTCTGCTCCGTCTCTCTCTCCCTCTGTCGTCTCTCTCTCTCTCCCTCTGTCCGTCTCTCTCTCTCTCCCTCTGTCTCTCTCTCTCTCTCTGTCTCTCTCTCTCTCTCTCTCTCTCTGTCCCTCTCTCTCTCTCTCTCTCTCTCTGTCCCTCTCTCTCTCTCTCTCTCTCTGTCCCTCTCTCTCTCTCTCTCTCTCTCTCTCTGTCTCTCTCTCTCTCTCTCTGTCCCTCTCTCTCTCTCTCTGTCCCTCTCTCTCTCTCTCTGTCCCTCTCTCTCTCTGTCCGTCTCTCTCTCTCTCTCTCTCTCTGTCCGTCTCTCTCTCTCTCTCTGTCAGTCTCTCTCTCTCCCCCCCTCAATGTTTCTAATTTCTAGAGTTTGAAATACCAACAGTAACTAATTGCAAATGATTTCACACAGTTTATCAAGAAAAAAGTATAGGTAGGCAGGTAGCCTAGCGGTTAGAGCGTTGGGCCAGTAACCTAAAGGTTGCTGGTTAGAAAACCTGAGCCGACAGGGTAAAAAAAAAAAACCCTGTCTGTGTCCTTGAGCAAGGCATTTAACCATAATTTGCTCCAGGTGCTGACCCTGTAGGTAGGCAGTCATTGTAAATAAGAATTTGTTCTTAACTGACTTGCTTAGTTATAATATATATATTTTTAAAGTATCTCTGAAAACAAGACAGTAATTTTTCAGTGGTGTTGCTGTGTACTGCTGCTCAAGCAATCTTACGAACAGGTCACTCCTTGGTGACGCTAGTGCCTCAACTGACCATGTTTAAATGTGTTATCACTTGTTTTATTATGTAAGGTAACCTCTCTCTCCCTCTCCTCAGGCGTGCCCCTCTCCACCCAGTGGGGTCCCCAGGGCTACTTCTATGCCATCCAGATCGCCCAGTATGGCCTGAGCCACTACAGCAAGAACCTGACTGAGCGGCCACCCCATGTGGAGATATACGACGCGGCAGAGAAGGACAACCGTGCGGGCTCCCCCAGCGGGCCATGGACGGTCCCCAAGGGCTGCAGCCTCACACGGCTCCACGACAAGGGCCGTGCCACCTCCGTGCGCCAGTTCAGTGCCCCAGGTAGGATGGCAGTAGCACATGCATGACTGTAGTACGGGGAGGTGGATGGAAATAGAATCACAAGAATATAATTCTATTTCTATGGTGGATAGAATGCAGTGGATGAATGTTCTATTCAGGCTAGAATGTTCTATTCAGTTCTGTCCTCACCTCAATCTCTGTAGATCTTTCTTAGACCTTGATCATTAGTACATGATCACCCTCTCCCGATAGCTCTCTTTCTGTCTTTCTGGGTCTCTCGCTCGTATTCTTTCTCTTTTTTTGCACTCTGTCACTCTCTCTCTCTCAACTTATCTGTCTGGCCGTTTTCTCTCTACTTGGCTCTTGCTCCATCTTTTTTTTGAAGGCTTCCTCTCTCTACACTTTCTCATCTTTCTTAGTCCCCGTAGGCTTATGAAAGTTAACATTTTTCGTCATAACTCTTGTTCTTGCGGCAGCACTGCACAGCCACAAAGTCGAAAGGTTTTAACCTTCACTACACTGCTAGCCCTAATGCTTAAGATCAAAAATCATGAGTTTTTACATTAAAGCCAATTTAGACTTTTCAGCTGGCCTATCTAAGAGGAAATCACACAGTTCTGCCTCCAGGACAAGACTCATGACAATAAATGTCAACCTGCTAGAATGACATCCCACAATCCCTCTCTCCAAAACCCATTTCTACTGTATTTATTTTCTTCTCTCTCTATTCTTTAACAATCTCACTCTCACCTCTGTTCTTAAACAATCTCTCTCTTTCAATTCAATTCAAGTTAAGGGCTTTATTGACATGGGAAACACATGTTAACATTGCCAAAGCAAGTCAAGTAGATAATAAACAGTGAAATACACTCACAAATGCACAAAGACATTTCAAGTGGCATTATGTCTATATAAAGTTTTATAATGATGTACAAAAAGGAAAATAAATAAACATTAAAAAAATATAGGTTGTATTTACATTGTGTTTGTTCTTCACTGGTTGCCCTTTTCTTGTAGCAACAGGTCACACATCTTGCTGCTGTGATTGCACACTGGTATTTCACCCAGTAGATATGGGAGTTTATCAAAATTGGATTTGTTTTCAAATTCTTTGTGGATCTGTGTAATCTGAGGGAAGTATGTGTCTCTAATATGGTCATACATTTGGCATGAAGTTAGGAAGTTCAGCTGTTTCTACCTCATTTTGTGGGCAGTGTGCACATAGCCTGTCTTCTCTTGAGAGCCAGGTCTTCCTACGGCAGCCTTTCTCAATAGCAAGGCTATGCTCACTGAGTCTGTACATAGTCAAAGATTTCCTTAAGTTTGGGTCAGTCACAGTGGTCAGGTATTCTGCCACTGTGTACTCTCTGTTTAGGGCCAAATAGCATTCTAGTTTGCTCAGTTTTTTTGTTAATTCTTTCCAATGTTTCAAGTAATTCTCTTTTTGTTTTCTCATGATTTGGTTGGGTCTAATTGTGTTGCTGTTGTGGCTCTGTGGGATCTGTTTGTGTTCGTGAACAGAGCCCCAGGACCAGCTTGTTTAGGGGACTCTTCTCCAGGTTCATCTCTCTGTAGGTGATGGCTTTGTTAAGGAAGGTTTAGGAATTGCTTCCTTTTAGGTGGTTGTAGAATTTAACGGCTCTTTTCTGGATTTGGATAATTAGCGGGTATCGGCCTATTCTGCTCTGCATGCATTATTTGGTGTTTGACATTGTACACAGAGGATATTTTTGCACAATTCTGCATGCAGTCTCAATTTGGCGTCTCTCCCATTGTGTGAATTCTTGGTTGGTGAGCGGACTCCAGACCTCAACTATAAAGGGCAATGGGTTCTATAACTGATAATTTTTTTTTTAGCCAGATCCTAATTGGTATGTCGAATTTCATGTTCCTTTTGATGGCATAGAAGGCCCTGTGGCGTTACCTGTGGAAGTTACCTGTGGCGCTGATGTTTAGGCCAATATACAGTTGAAGTCGGAAGTTTACATATGCTTAGGTTGAAGCCATTAACTCATTTTTCAACCTCCACAGATTTCATGTTAACAAACTATTTGTGTATGACACAAGTAATTCTTCCAGCAATTGTTTACAGAAAGATTATTTCACTTATAATTCACTATATCACGATTCCAGTGGGCCAGAAGTTTATATGCACTAAGTTGACTGTGCCTTTTAAACAGCTTGGAAAATTCCAGAAAATGTTGTCATGGCGTTAGAAGCTTCTGATAGGATAATTAACATAATTTGAGTCAATTGGAGGTGTAGATGTAATTCAAGGCCTACCTTCAAACTCAGTGCCTCTTTGCTCGAAATCATGGGAAAATCAGACTTCAGAAAGAAAATTGTAGACTTCCACAAGTCTGGTTCATCCTTGGGAGCAATTTCCAAATGCCTGAAGGTACCATTCATCTGTACAAACAATAGTATGCAAGTATAAACACCATGGGACCACGCAGCCGTCATAACGCTCAGGAAGGAGACGCATTCTGTCTCCTAGAGATGAGCATACTTTGGTGCAAAAACTGCAAATCAAACCCAGAACAACAGCAAAGGCCCTTGTGAATATACTGGAGGAAACGGGTACAAAAGTATCTATATCCACAGTAAAACGAGTCCTATATCGACAAAACCTGAAAGGCCGCTCAGCAAGGAAGAAGCCACTGCTCCAAAACCTCCATAAAGCCGGACTACGGTTTGCAACTTCACATGGGGACAAAGATCGTAATTTTTGGAGAAATGTTCTCTGTTCTGATGAAACAAAAATAGAACTGTTTGGCCATAATGACCATCGTTATATTTGGAGGAAAAACGGCGGAGGCTTGCAAGCCGAAGAACACCATCCCAACCCATGAAGCACGGGGGGTGGCAGCATCATGTTGTGGGGGTGTTTTGCTGCAGGAGGGACTGGTGCACTTCACAAAATAGATGGCATCATGAGGAAGGAACGTTATGTGGATATATTGAAGCAACATCTCAAGACATCAGTCAGGAAGTTAAAGCTTGGTCGCAAATGGGTCTTCCAAATGGACAATGACCCCAAGCATACAGTGGGGAGAACAAGTATTTGATACACTGCCGATTTTGCAGGTTTTCCTACTTACAAAGCATGTAGAGGTCTGTAATTTGTATCATAGGTACACTTCAACTGTGAGAGACGGAATCTAAAACCAAAATCTAGAAAATCACATTGTATGATTTTTAAATAATTAATTTGCATTTTATTGCATGACATAAGTATTTGATCACCTACCAACCAGTAAGAATTCCGGCTCTCACAGACCTGTTAGTTTTTCTTTAAGAAGCCCTCCTGTTCTCCACTCATTACCTGTATTAACTGCACCTGTTTGAACTCGTTATCTGTATAAAAGACACCTGTCCACACACTCAATCAAACGGACTCCACACACTCAATCAAACAGCTGTGTAAGGACATCAGGGATAAAATTGTAGACCTGCACAAGGCTGGGATGGGCTACAGGACAATAGGCAAGCAGCTTGGTGAGAAGGCAACAACTGTTGGCGCAATTATTAGAAAATGGAAGAAGTTCAAGATGACGGTCAATCTCCCTTGGTCTGGGGCACCATGCAAGATCTCACCTCGTGGGGCATCAATGATCATGAGGAAGGTGAGGGATCAGCCCAGAACTACACGGCAGGACCTGGTCAATGACCTGAAGAGAGCTGGGACCACAGTCTCAAAGAAAACCATTAGTAACACACTGCGTCGTCATGGATTAAAATCCTGCAGCGCACGCAAGGTTCCCCTGCTCAAGCCAGCGCATGTCCAGGCCCGTCTGAAGTTTGCCAATGACCATCTGGATGATCCAGAGGAGGAATGGGAGAAGGTCATGTGGTCTGATGAGACAAAAATAGAGCTTTTTGGTCTAAACTCCACTCGCCGTGTTTGGAGGAAGAAGGATGAGTACAACCCCAAGAACACCATCCCAAACGTGAAGCATGGAGGTGGAAACATCATTCTTTGGGGATGCTTTTCTGCAAAGGGGACAGGACTACTGCACCGTATTGAGGGGAGGATGGATGGGGCCATGTATCGCGAGATCTTGGCCAACAACCTCCTTCCCTCAGTAAGAGCATTGAAGATGGGTCGTGGATGGGTCTTCCAGCATGACAACGACCCGAAACACACAGCCAGGGCAACTAAGGAGTGGCTTCGTAAGAAGCATCTCAAGGTCCTGGAGTGGCCTAGCCAGTCTCCAGACCTGAACCCAATAGAAAATCTTTGGAGGGAGTTGAAAGTCTGTATTGCCCAGCGACAGCCCCGAAACCAGCCCCCAACACCACTTTCCATCAATTTGTATAGCAGACCCTCATGCCAAATTGAGTCAAAAGCTTTTTTGAAATCAACAAAGCATGAGAAGATTTTGCCTTTATTTTGGTTGGTTTGTTAATTAGGGTGTGCAGGGTGAATACGTGGTCTGTCGTATGGTAGCTTTTGTGGATTGGGGTGATCAGTCCTTGGTTCTAAATATTCTCTCTCTCTCGTGCTCTCTCTCTAGTGCTCTCTCGCACTTAACAATCTCTCTCGCACTCACTCGCTCAACAACCTCTCGCTCTGTTTATCTCTTCACCTGGGTCTGTGCCCTGGGTCTCTGACAAGCGGATCATTGAGTTTAATTTGATTAGAAGCCTGTGGCCTACACATCCCCATACAGAGCGGATTATGGTCACTACTGTACGTCAGAATCGTCAATGGCAGAGAGGCGCCTGGATTCTGGGCACTGATGCCCATTCTATTGTTGATGGTCCTGAAATGGAGTTTCCCCCTGCAGCAGATCGAACTCCATTAACATTAGCAGGGCCGTTCTATAAAGAGACAGTGGAGTAATTGTTGTCACCGGCTAAGCCCCATATGGCTAGAGCTGTGGTCATTGAGTGTGTGCGTGCTTGTGTATTTCGATAGGCTAAATGTGTGTGTGTGTGTGTGTGTGTGTGTGTGTTTGAGAGACTAAACAAGTATGTGTGAGAGCGCGATTGTGTGTGTGTGTGCGCCACGATACCTGAATTTTGACTTCGATACCAAATTTTGATACCAAAACGATACCACGACGAAAACATATTAGCCAAAGGCACAGAATGGCACTTGATCCAGACAGAAACTCAGGTACTGCTCTGTTCAATCGCTGGGCATCTTCTGAGTTCAATATCATTACATTTGAAATGTTTTATGTCAGACAGCCATGAATGCATTAATTTGACTTTTGTATAAACAATCTAACTACTTAACAACATAATGGTAATACCTGTTTTGAATAGTACATTTTTATTGAAAAACTGGGGACAAAAAGTTCATTTCTTTGAATTTTTTTTGTTGCAGTTGTACTTTAGTGCCTTGTTGCAAACAGGAAGCTTGTTTTGGAATATTTGTATTCTGTACAGGTTTCCTTTTCATTCTGTCATTTATGTTAGGATTGTGGAGTAACTACAATGCTGTTGATCCATCCTCACGTATCTCCTTTCACAGCCACTCAAATATTTTTAAATCACCATTGGCCTCATGGTGAAATCCCTGAGTGCTTTTTTTCATCTCGGGCACTGCGTTAGGAAGGAAGCCTATCTTTGTAGTAACTGGGTATATTGATACACCATCCAAAGTGTAATTAATAACTGCAACATGCTGAAAGGGATATTCAATGTCTGCTTTTTTCATTACCCATCTACCATTAGTTGTCCTTCTTTGCAGACTATTGGAAAACCTCCCTGGTCTTTGTTGTTGAATCTGTTTTTGAAATTCACTGCTCGACTGAGGGACCTTAATATTATCTGTATGTGTGTGGTACAGAGATGGGGTAGTCATTTAAAAATAATGTTAAACGCTATTATTGCACACAGGGAGTCCATGCAATTTATTATGTGACTTGTTAACCACATTTTTATTCCTTAACAGAGGGGTAGAATACTAATATCAGCTTTGAATTTATTTTTCTCTAGACATAAAAAAAACATTCCACTTTGACAATATGGAGTGCTGTATGTAGATCTGTGACAACATCCCAATTGAATTAATTTTAAATTCAGGCTGTAACACAACATAATGTGGAAAAAGTCAAGGGGTGTGAATACTTTCTGAAGGCACTGTATGTAGATACTTTTGTACCCGTTTCCTCCAGCATCTTCACAAGGTCCTTTGCTCTTGTTCTGGGATTGATTTGCACTATTTGCACCAAAGTACGTTCATCTCTAGGAGACAGAATGAGTCTCCTTTCTGAGTGTGACAGCTGTGTTGTCCCATGGTGTTTATACTTGTCTACTATTGTTTGTACAGATGAACGTTGTACCTTCAGGCGTTTGGAAATTGCTCCCAAGGATAAACCAGACTTGTAGAGGTCTTGGCTGATTTCTTTAGATTTTTCCATGATGTCGAGCAAAGAGGCACTGAGTTTGAAGGTAGGCCTTGAAATGCATCCACAGGTACACCTCCAATTGACTCAAATGATGTCAATTAGCCTATCAGAAGCTTCTAAAGCCATGACATCATTTTTTGGAATTGTCCAAGCTGTTTAAAGGCACAGTCAAATTAGTGTATGTAAACTTCTCTCTCTATCTCACTCTACTATCTCGCTCTACTCTCTACTCTACTATCCCTCTCTCTCTCTCTACTATCCCTCTCTCTCTACTATATCACTCTAATATCACGCTCTCTACTATCTCCCGCTCGCTCTCTACTATCTCCCGCTCGCTCTCTACTATCTCCCGCCCGCTCTCTACTATCTCCCGCCCTCTCTCTACTATCTCCCGCCCTCTCTCTACTATCTCCCGCCCTCCCTCTATTATCTCTCTCTCTACTATCTCTCTCTCTACTATATCACTCTAATATCACGCTCTCTACTATCTCCCGCTCTCTCTCTACTATCTCCCGCTCTCTCTCTACTATCTCCCGCTCTCTCTCTACTATCTCCCGCTCTCTCTCTACTATCTCCCGCTCTCTCTCTACTATCTCCCGCTCGCTCTCTACTATCTCCCGCTCGCTCTCTACTATCTCCCGCTCGCTCTCTACTATCTCCCGCTCGCTCTCTACTATCTCCCGCTCGCTCTCTACTATCTCCCGCTCGCTCTCTACTATCTCCCGCCCTCTCTCTACTATCTCCCGCCCTCCCTCTATTATCTCTCTCTCTACTATCTCTCTCTCTACTATATCACTCTAATATCACGCTCTATACTATCTCCCGCTCTCTCTCTACTATCTCCCGCTCTCTCTCTACTATCTCCCGCCCTCTCTCTACTATCTCCCGCCCTCTCTCTATTATCTCTCTCTCTACTATCTCTCTCTCTACTATCTCTCTCTCTACTATATCACTCTAATATCACGCTCTCTACTATCTCCCGCTCTCTCTCTACTATCTCCCGCTCTCTCTCTACTATCTCCCGCTCTCTCTCTACTATCTCCCGCCCTCCCTCTATTATCTCTCTCTCTACTATCTCTCTACTATACATCTCTCTCTATCCCTTGCTCTCTACTATCACGCTCTCTACTATCTCTCTACTATCCCTCTCTCAACTATCTCTCGCCCTCTACTATCTCCCGCCCTCTCTCTACTATCTCCCGCCCTCTCTCTACTATCTCCCGCCCTCTCTCTACTATCTCCCGCCCTCTCTCTACTATCTCCCGCCCTCTCTCTACTATCTCCCGCCCCCTCTCTACTATCTCCCGCCCCCTCTCTACTATCTCCCGCCCCCTCTCTACTATCTCCCGCCCCCTCTACTATCTCTCTCTCTCTATTATCCCTCTCTCTACTATCTCTACTATACATCTCTCTCTATCCCTTGCTCTCTACTATCCCTTGCTCTCTACTATCTCTCGCTCTCTCTACTATCTCTCGCTCTCTACTATCTCTCGCTCTCTACTATCTCTCGCTCTCTACTATCTCTCGCTCTCTCTACTATCCCTCGCTCTCTCTACTATCCCTCGCTCTCTCTACTATCCCTCGCTCTCTCTACTATCCCTCGCTCTCTCTACTATCCCTCGCTCTCTCTACTATCCCTCGCTCTCTCTACTATCCCTCGCTCTCTCTACTATCCCTCGCTCTCTCTACTATCCCTCGCTCTCTCTACTATCCCTCGCTCTCTCTACTATCCCTCGCTCTCTCTACTATCCCTCGCTCTCTCTACTATCCCTCGCTCTCTCTACTATCCCTCGCTCTCTCTACTATCCCTCGCTCTCTCTACTATCCCTCGCTCTCTCTACAACCCCCCGCTCTCTCTCTACAACCCCCCGCTCTCTCTCTACAACCCCCCGCTCTCTCTCTACAACCCCCCGCTCTCTCTCTACAACCCCCCGCTCTCTCTCTACAACCCCCCGCTCTCTCTCTACAACCCCCCGCTCTCTCTCTACAACCCCCCGCTCTCTCTCTACAACCCCCCGCTCTCTCTCTACAGCCCCCCGCTCTCTCTCTACAGCCCCCCGCTCTCTCTCTACAGCCCCCCGCTCTCTCTCTACAGCCCCCCGCTCTCTCTCTACAGCCCCCCGCTCTCTCTCTACAACCCCCCGCTCTCTCTCTACAACCCCCCGCTCTCTCTCTACAACCCCCCGCTCTCTCGCTACAACCCCCCGCTCTCTCGCTACAACCCCCCGCTCTCTCTCTACAACCCCCCGCTCTCTCTCTACAACCCCCCGCTCTCTCTCTACAACCCCCCGCTCTCTCTCTACAACCCCCCGCTCTCTCTCTACAACCCCCCGCTCTCTCTCTACAACCCCCCGCTCTCTCTCTACAACCCCCCGCTCTCTCTCTACAACCCCCCGCTCTCTCTCTACAACCCCCCGCTCTCTCTCTACAACCCCCCGCTCTCTCTCTACAACCCCCCGCTCTCTCTCTACAACCCCCCGCTCTCTCTCTACAACCCCCCGCTCTCTCTCTACAGCCCCCCGCTCTCTCTCTACAGCCCCCCGCTCTCTCTCTACAGCCCCCCGCTCTCTCTCTACAACCCCCCGCTCTCTCTCTACAACCCCCCGCTCTCTCGCTACAACCCCCCGCTCTCTCGCTACAACCCCCCGCTCTCTCGCTACAACCCCCCGCTCTCTCTCTACAACCCCCCGCTCTCTCTCTACAACCCCCCGCTCTCTCTCTACAACCCCCCGCTCTCTCTCTACAACCCCCCGCTCTCTCTCTACAGCCCCCCGCTCTCTCTCTACAGCCCCCCGCTCTCTCTCTACAGCCCCCCGCTCTCTCGCTACAACCCCCCGCTCTCTCGCTACAACCCCCCGCTCTCTCGCTACAACCCCCCGCTCTCTCGCTACAACCCCCCGCTCTCTCGCTACAACCCCCCGCTCTCTTTCTCTCTACAACCCCCCGCTCTCTCTCTCTCTACCATCCCTCTCTCTACCATCCCTCTCTACTATCTCTCTACTATCCCTCTCTACTATATCCCGCTCTCTCTACTGTCCTTTGCTCTCTCTCTCTACAATCTCCCTCTCTCTACAATTCCTCCCGCTCTACAATCTCCCCCTCTCTCTACAATCTCCCCCTCTCTCTCTACAATCTCCCCCTCTCTCTCTACAATCTCCCTCGCTCTACCATCCCTCTGTCTCTCAGAACCCATGCATCTATCGGAGGGCGGGAGAGGGAGACTATTACAATGCAAGCCTACAGAAAGCTGTCCTTAGAATGACACGGTAGCCCTTTATAATGTTGCAAGGTTAAGACAAACTGTCTTTGAAATACAGCACTTCAAAATCCCCCTCACCCTGTTTTTAACCATGAGAACAAACAACCCATATACACACCATTGTCATTAGTTCAGAGAACGTTGGAACCTAGGGACTACCAGCACTGTGAAACCACTAAACCCACCAGGTTGTTTCTGCTTCCCGTCACTACAGAGAACTCTGAAGGTGTCTCCCTCCTCCTGGGCAACTCCAAGGACTTCATCATCTCCTTCGACCTCAAGTTCTCCTCCAACGGAAGCGTGTCTGTGGTGCTGGAGACCACAGAGAAGGGCGCACCCTTCATCATCCACTATGTCACCTCCGCTCAGCTCATCGCCTTCAGCGGCCGCGACATCACCTATGGAATCGGACCGCGTGCTGCCTGGTCCACTGTCACCCGGGACCTGCTGACCGACTTGAGGAAGGGTGTGGGACTGTCCAACACCAAGGCCGTCAAGGCCACCAAGGTTAGCGCCTTCAGACTTAATTGTGTAGAGTAGGGCTCTCCAACCCTGTTGCAGGCTTTCACTCCAACCCTGTTGCAGGCTTTCACTCCAACCCTGTTGCAGGCTTTCAGTGCAGTAGATCAGGGTTGGAGTGAAAACCTACAGGTAGATAGCTCTCCAGGAACAGGGTTGGGGTTTAAACCTACAGGACGGTAGCTACAATGAAATGATTAGAAATAATACATTCAAACATGTTGGTTAAGACCATAAGATACTATTTAGTTACCAAATCAGCATATAACCCAAAAGGTTATAAAGTCCTAGAAACGATGAATTAAAATGGTTGTAAATGTTTTATGAATCATGGTAGGTAGGGAGTTAGCATCTTCCTATCGTGTTAAACATGGCTTCAGGTAAACACAACAACCTTGTTTCCCCCCCTTGTTTCCAGGTGATGCCGCGGCGGGTTGTGCGACTGATAGTTCACGGGCGCGGTGCCATCGACAACGTCACCATCGCCACCACGGCGCACATGGCTGCTTTCTTCGCCGCCAGCGACTGGCTGCTGCGCAACCAGGACAAACGTGGCGGATGGCCCATCATGGTCACACGCAAGCTGGGCGAGGGCTTCCACCCGCTGGAGCCCGGCTGGTACTCAGCCATGGCACAGGGCCAGGCCATGTCGACTCTGGTCCGCGCCTACCTGCTTACCAAGGACCAGACGTACCTGAATGCCGCGCTGCGCGCCACCGGCCCCTACAAGCTACCCTCTGAACAGCACGGTGTCAAGGCTGTCTTCATGAACAAGTACGACTGGTACGAGGAGTACCCCACTACGCCGGGCTCCTTCGTGCTCAACGGCTTCATATACTCGCTGCTCGGTCTCCACGATCTGGCTGAGGCGGCAGGTGAGAAACTAGGGCGGGAGGCGGGCATGTTGTTCTCTAGGGGCATGGAGTCGCTCAAGGCCATGTTGCCGCTGTACGACACTGGCTCGGGCAGCATCTACGACCTGCGCCACTACATGCTGGGCACGGCCCCCAACCTGGCACGCTGGGACTATCACACCACGCACATCAACCAGCTGCAGCTGCTGGCGTCCATCGAGAATGCGCCCATCTTCCGGGACGTGGTGAAGCGCTGGAAGAGCTACCTGAAGGGGGGGCGGGCCAAGCACAACTAAGAGCCGGTCCTGGACCATAAACTCTTTGGGGAGGTGAGGGTGTTGGAGGGTGGCAGGGAATAGGGTGGTTTGTGTGTGCGTGCGTGTGTGCATATCTATCTGTGTGTACAGCCTACGTAGTGAAGTGTGTGTGATCTGGTAAGGTTACAGAGAGGGTTGAAGGTGCGTGCAGTCTAAAAGCGGTAAGTGTTTGCGGCGTGCCGTTGCAGTCCCGGGTCTTATTTTTGGCACTGTAATTGCAGCTGTGGTCTTTTCCGAGCTAGCTGTTGTAATTATACGCAAACGTAGCGTGTGTGCGTGTTGCTCTCACTCATCGGGATGCTAAGAAAGAACAATGTCTAGAGGTGGTTTATTGAACATATTTGTTCCAACACAAGTCTCCCCTCCAATTGTATTTTTTTACTGTTTCATCTGTGTTTTTGTATGGCTGAAGAAATAGTTGACTGATACCATACTGTAACTACTAGATAGAGTATGGTATAAATTATTTGGAGGAGAGTCTTTATAAATTAATTTTGGATCAGGTTTTCCACCGACCTATCAGTTTTTCAACAACATTGAGGCATCAACATCTCCAGAAAACATCCCATTCCCATAGGCCTCATAACCACCTCACCACAATCTCATCTGGGGTGCAGATGGAGCCCTGCGGAGCCCCGTAGGCCTAATCTGTTCAGGGGCTTCCGTGTGGCTGCTCTCAGGTCAGTTTGATTGCTGTGGAACACCATTTGTATTTCAGCCTAGCAATGGGAGGCAGCATCCCTGGCCACAACTAACTCCCATTACAGCTCCCTGGGGTCGGCCCATCAGCCTTCACATACTGGAGCCAGAGGCATTAGCTACAGTCATTACATTACTTCCTATATTTTCCTATTGCCAGGAAATTGCCACCTTCCCCTCAGTCTGAGACTGGAGCCCTGTTCATGTACATTATAAATCCATCTTGAATTCTTCCTTAGTGATTTCACAGATTTTTATTTCACTGTGGGTTGATTTGATTTCGTGAACCCTCTCCAGTTGATCTGATCAGCAAATTAAATTTAAAGGAATGATGTCATTTCTTTCAGAGTATTGTTATTGTTTCAATAACACTGTCATCATAGCCATATCCTGTTTTTGTATTCATTGTAAAAAATACTGGCTACTACACTAAGTTTTGTTTACTCTGAATAATCTTGAAATCATATGAATAATTTGCTTATCACTACAATTCTGGAAGTGTTTGTGTGTGAGAGAGTGGGCAGATTGAGGCGTTATGTTCGAGGAACACTGTCAACATCTTTAGTTTCTCAACAAGAACATCGCCGGCGGCTGAGGTTGTTTTGAACGCTGCCCTAATTCTTGGCACACGGAGACACTAGCGGAAAGCAAGCTAATGACAGTCAGTCTTTTTCCCATCCGTTAGCATGCGTGGGCTCCGGCCTTTTTAATCTCCACGCCTGGCCTATTGACAGGTGAATGAGAGCGAAGAGGCTTGCAGAGTCACCTCTAATTTATACGGTTAATAGGCTTGAGTCTTGAGAGCCTGGCCGTGGTGCAGCCGAGGCAGCAAAGAATGATTCAGATTTTAACTGGCTGGTTAACAATGGCTGGCCAAGACTAAGACGGTTTCACTTCTGCCTTATATGGAGTCAGATCAAAGATGTTTTGTGAAAAAGCTGTTCAGTAGCTGTGTAACAGATGGATCAGATTTCACCGTCTCCTACCGGCTGCAGGAATTTTAAAGTGCGTAAGGGGATTGAAATGTTCTTTGTTCAAAGGAGCACTCCATTTCTCCCATCACTTTTTAACTTGTTAAAGGCGAAATCTGACGACTTCAGTAACGTTGGCCCTCGCTCTTCGAGGTGATGCCAATGACCTATGAAATAATGAAAGGAAAGCCTGCTACTGGTGTGAGTCTGGTATCAAACTGCTGTAAGAGAGGAAAAGGTAAAAAGAGCTTGGAGTGAGCTACATGTTTTCATTAAAGAGCTTGGAGTGAGCTACATGTTTTCATTAAAGAGCTTGGAGTGAGCTACATGTTTTCATTAGAAAGAGCTTGGAGTGAGCTACATGTTTTCATTAGAAAGAGCTTGGAGTGAGCTACATGTTTTCATTAAAGAGCTTGGAGTGAGCTACATGTTTTCATTAAAGAGCTTGGAGTGAGCTACATGTTTTCATTAAAGAGCTTGGAGTGAGCTACATGTTTTCATTAAAGAGCTTGGAGTGAGCTACATGTTTTCATTAGAAAGAGCTTGGAGTGAGCTACATGTTTTCATTAGAACATGCAGAGGAAATGATTTGGTTATGGTCATTTACTAGATCAGTAAAATTCCTAGCCTGGTCCCAGATCTGTTTGTGCTGTTTTAGCACGACAATGAACAAGATTTCATGGCACAAACAGATCTGGGACCAGGTTGTGTGTTTCTACCTGCTCCCGCTGATCTCCCAGCTTCCATGTCAGTCACAGGGTTCAGACGGTCACCTCTTCACCCTCTGTGACCTTTGCCCTCTTGTGCCCTGCTATGATTTCATTCTGGAGGCAAGTCATTGGTTGCTGAGAAATTGCACTCTGAACCTGTCAACTTGAGATCCCCTGATTTGGATATTCAATGGATATTGTTCGATTATCTTAATCATTGGTTGATCATTTCCATTCAATCACATGAATACCACTATGCATATTTCATACTTACCATTTGACAGGACTAAGAATGAAGTAGGTTCTTCAGGTCTACTGATAGGGCCTGTGTTTATTGAGAGCTTCATTTTGTACCAAAGTCTTTAAAAGTTTAGGTTGTTTGAGATGTTATTTTAGTTTGGTGATTTCCATTAAGCATTTTGTTTGTCGAGTCTCAAGTCTGAGATATATCACAAGATGACAAACGGTAATGCTTAAAAGAGTGTCTGCCTTCTCTCCTCAGAGACAACGGGGGAAATCAACTGCCTTTTGAACATTTTTGTTTTTGAAATGTAGGTTCTATAGAGTAGCGTCGGAGGTTCTAGCAAACAGAAGATATGTCGAACTCCGCTGTCTAAGGGGACGTGTGCAACCGTACAACTAGCGTTAGTGCTCAGTCGTGTTTCAAAGGGAAAAATAGGCTCATAACTGCAGAACCTCCTCGGGGGTTGTATTTTACCAGCTTGTTTTGTTTAGCATTGGTTTAAATGGTGGAAGTATTTGCTTTAGGGTAAGCTGTTTTTGTTTTAAGAGTAAAGCACAACCACTAACTCCATTACTTCTATATTTCTGTTGGATTTAGTTTCTTCAATGTGCAACGCCTTCCTTTTGAAAGCTGCTATTGTTGTTCACTGTGTAATGGAAACTTTCTACAGTCTTTATTTTCTCTCCTTTCAACTTGATTCTTTCCACTATCCTGTAAATTGACATGTGTGTATCACATGTGACTTATGCAATAAAATGTTGACTGGGTCCCCGCTGCCGAGTGGCGCCCAGAGAGTGGTTGTATAGACAAGCACAATGTGCACATGCTACCATTGTTTTATGCAGAGTAAAACAGTGTTTATATAAATTAGTCAGTCTTTGTGCTTAAAAGTCCCTTTTTAAAGTTGTAAAATAAATACATTTTTCTTAGATGTTTACGTCCAATGATCTTTCTTCAAATATGCAACCATGTTCCTGTTTAATACTCTTTATTTGCTTCGACGATATATCAATCAAGGTGTATCAATGCACAACTCATTTCAGACGAGACGATTGAGTCACAATCCGATTGTCTACTTCCATTAACTTGTCAGTCCTCTACACCCACAAAACACCAACCTGAGCGAGGACCTAACTGATGGAACCCAGTGAGTTTAAGCACATTGAACTGTAAACTCATTTAGGCTGCTCGACCCAAACTCTACCCAAGCTCCCCTCTCCTGACATTTATAGACTGCAGCCCTTCTCTCTCTCTCTCTCTCTCTCTCGCTCGACCCTAACGAGGCTGGCATAACGTGCCCCAGCCAGAGAGTGAGAGTGCCTGAGCTGCTTACCCACCATTAATTATGAATCACGCAGGCAGACTGAGCCAGGGAATGTGTCTGCCAGACACACACCCAACCTTGCCAACAGACACCAGAGCACCACAACCTAATCAACTCCAACCTACCTGCTACCAACCTCCAGTCCCGTTGGCACCACTGGCAGCACACTCAATAGGACATACTGTATTCTAATGAATGTGCTGCAAGATGCCACCTGATGGTTTAGGCTGATGTTACACTAAAAGCCTGTTTCCATTGGCACTGGGGGCTCTGTTTTGCCTGCAGAGGAGGAGGGTGTTTTGCCTCAAGCAGATTTTTCTCAACAGTCAATAATAGAGATGGTTACGCACCAAGGGGTTCTGTCCACAGCATGTGGTGGAAACCAAATGGTACATTCAGGTTGCGACCTACTGAGTTGTGGCCAGAACCATTGGACATTGTTTGATTGGGTTTGTCACTGGAATTCTTTATTGTAAAAGTGATCGGTGGGTCGTGGCCTGAACTTGAAGGCCTCTAGTAGATTTGATCTATTAGGTCCCAACTGTTGATATTAGAGGTTGATCAGAAACCATAGGAAATGTTGTCAATCACTGATTCCCTCTCTTTCTCTACAGCGGAGCTGCTGTGGCTATGCGTTGTTCTAACAAGATATGCAGAAAGATTACTGCTTGCCAGAGAACACATTGAACTCAAGAAAGACTGGGTCATGATGCAAGTTAAAGAAGCTAGTAACAGCTGATTTAAATAGTATTTTTCAACCTAATGAAATCTATCATCTGCTATCTTCATAGCCAACCTACTGATGCTATGTTAGAGATATGTTTTTATATGGCTTCCGGTGATGAACAACTTTGAAGTTTTTTATTGGCCGTTATAAGCCATCACTGTAGTTGAATGAACACATATGACCAAAACAATCCAGACATACTCAAAACCATGCTGCTAATACCCGTACTAGGCGCTAGGATTCCCCAACCTGTGTGGTATGGTAGGCCTATGAGCTGTTCACCTTGGGGACTTTTCAGAAATCATCCCTGTAATTAGTGTTTCCGTTTGAAAATACTGACATCTTGTGGTGAAGTGTGATATTGCAGACATGCAGTGAGCTCACATTTTATTCACCTGTCATATTTATTATAATAGGAAAGAGAATTGAACTCTCCTGGAAGTCTGTCTGGAATTCAACAAACTACCGTTAATTAGGTAGGTAGGTAGGTAGGTAGGTAGGTAGGTAGGTACTTTATTGATCCCCAAGGGGAAAGTTCTTCGTCAAGCAGCTACGAAAAAACACAGGGCAGGTGCAAAATGCCAGAACGAAAATACACAAAAGACAGATAAATGATACATAGAGCGGCAGTATGAAAAAGTCTGGATTGCAAAAAAGCTATAAAAAGACATTGCATAGTATGGGTGGATGGCTGAATATGTACACTATACATTGTTACAGAGTGTAAGGTGAAGAAAAAAAAAAGATTAAAAATATTGCAAGTTGATATAGATAAATAAGGAGTATTTGCATGATATACTATACAGGTCGATGGCAGAGAAATACTTAAATAGTTAAAAGTGCATATGATATAAGTGAGGGTAATAATACTTTACTTAATATACAGTCTGGTTAAATGAACAGGTAGGTAAGTGAATATTTTGCATGGTTAAATGTAACTACAGGTAAATATAGTTAAATTAATTTACAGGTAAATGAAGATTTGCATGGTTACATTAACTGTACAGGTAAATGACAGGAAGAGAGACTTAAATAGCTAAATGTGTGTATGATATAATTCAGGTTAATAATAGTAATTCCCTTAAAATACAGTCCTTAGTGCTCAGGGTTTAATTACAGATAAATGCACGTATTGTACATTCGATATACTAAAAGCAATGAAAAAATATACAACTGACAGGATACTAATATGCATTCCTGAGTGAATGACTACCTAAGTTCAGTCCAAGAATTACTTATAATATTGAATGTGATATGATATAACAACTGTACATGAATATGTATATACAGACCTGAATGAATAAATAAGTCCTGAATGAGTGATTACGGACCAGAGTTACTGACGGATGGATGCATAATTGTTAAACTAGGTCCTAACACCCCAATATTTCCAGGTCTATGTTGCCGACCGGTCAGGCAGTCTGTGACCCAGGAGACTAAGGGTTCTTCCACTTTCATCCTCTTCAACATCTCACCCAGTAGCAGGGGCTGAATGGTGTTGAAGACACTGGAGAAGTAAAAAAACATAACCCTCACAGTGCAACCTCAGTTGTCCAGGTGAGAGTAGGCCCTCTGCAGAAGGTAGATGATTGCATCATCCACCCTGATGTTGTGCTGATATGCGAACTGCAGGGGGTCTTGTGATGTACACACCAGGGGTCTGAGGTGAGCAAGGACTAACCTTTCCAGGGTCTTCATGATGTGGGATGTTGGCGCTAGTGACCACTCTGCAGAGCTGCATCCAGAACAACAAAAAACGCTAATCTGCAAACAGTGGCCCTCCAACCATGGTTAATCCATTTGATACCATTCCACTGATTTCGCTCCAGCCATTACCACAAGCCCGTCCACCCCAATGAAGGTGGCACCAACCTTCTGTGCTTCTGGCACTGCCACAAAGTCATAAAATCAGATTTTAAACCTAACCTTAACCACACTGCTAAACCTCATCTTAAATAGCAAATATTTGTTTTCATGAATTTGTACAATATAGCCAGTTTTCACTTTGCAGCTTTGCCTGTCTAATGGGAAAGCGCTCAGTCTGCCTCCAGGACAAGACTCATGACAATAAATGTCAACCTGCCTGTTGTTTAGCAGCCACTCAATCTCAGGCATTTCATAGTGCTAATGAAGATATCGCATAATTAGCTCCGAGTTTTAGAGCATGTGATTGTACAACTTTATTTTGTGACTTGATAAGATTGCAAACGGACAATATTCCTCCAATCAGAAACAATAACATTTAGTCTAAATCCTACTGTTTGCGCACAGATTTGACGTTAAAATGTTTAACGTACATTTAATGTAGATTTGATACACACTGCTGTTATGAATATATTTTTGCGAATTAAACTGCTCCTTTCTGTCAAAATTCCATGCATGATAGGAGGCCAATTGGACCTGTATTTTACCTCAGTTTAGCTTCACTGTGTAGCACCTATTGTGACGGCTCTTGACGTCGTACAGCAAGCCTACTGTACACGTAGTTGTTCAAATGCAGCCTGACTGGTTGGCATACCTTTCTTAGTTATTACGGAGTATTCTCAGCTTGATGGCAGTCTCACAATGCTTCTCACTCGCCTCCTCTTTTCTGCTAAGGCTTGGTTGACCATATATCCAATATAACCATGACATCATAAAAAAGGTCAACATCATGTCGTCTCCTTTACTTGCGCGTTTTCTTTTGCTTGCTGTCAACTGCTGTGCTACTGCTAACCTAACTCCCTGTGCTACTGCTAACCTAACTCCCTGTGCTACTGCTAACCTAACTCCCTGTGCTACTGCTAACCTAACTCCCTGTGCTACTGCTAACCTAACTCCCTGTGCTACTGCTAACCTAACTCCCTGTGCTACTGCTAACCTAACTCCCTGTGCTACTGCTAACCTAACTCCCTGTGCTACTGCTAACCTAACGCCCTGTGCTACTGCTAACCTAACGCCCTGTGCTACTGCTAACCTAACTCCCTGTGCTACTGCTAACCTAACTCCCTGTGCTACTGCTAACCTAACTCCCTGTGCTACTGCTAACCTAACTCCCTGTGCTACTGCTAACCTAACGCCCTGTGCTACTGCTAACCTAACGCCCTGTGCTACTGCTAACCTAACTCCCTGTGCTACTGCTAACCTAACGCCCTGTGCTACTGCTAACCTAACGCCCTGTGCTACTGCTAACCTAACGCCCTGTGCTACTGCTAACCTAACGCCCTGTGCTACTGCTAACCTAACGCCCTGTGCTACTGCTAACCTAACGCCCTGTGCTACTGCTAACCTAACGCCCTGTGCTACTGCTAACCTAACGCCCTGTGCTACTGCTAACCTAACTCCCTGTGCTACTGCTAACCTAACGCCCTGTGCTACTGCTAACCTAACGCCCTGTGCTACTGCTAACCTAACTCCCTGTGCTACTGCTAACCTAACTCCCTGTGCTACTGCTAACCTAACGCCCTGTGCTACTGCTAACCTAACGCCCTGTGCTACTGCTAACCTAACGCCCTGTGCTACTGCTAACCTAACGCCCTGTGCTACTGCTAACCTAACGCCCTGTGCTACTGCTAACCTAACGCCCTGTGCTACTGCTAACCTAACGCCCTGTGCTACTGCTAACCTAACGCCCTGTGCTACTGCTAACCTAACGCCCTGTGCTACTGCTAACCTAACGCCCTGTGCTACTGCTAACCTAACGCCCTGTGCTACTGCTAACCTAACTCACTGTCTATCACAGGAGGTTGGTGGCACCTTCATTGGGGAGGATGGGTTCATGGTAGTGTCTGGAGCAGAATAGTGGAATTCTATCAAATACATCAAACACATGGTTTGATGCCATTCCATGTACTCAGTTCCAGCCTTTATTATGAGTGGTTCTCCCCTCACCAGCCTCCACTGCTGTCTACCACCACTACCACTTGTGATTTCCAGTCTCAGAGTTTTGGTAAACTTGCTTTTTTTACTCATTAGTTTGTCTCTCCTCGATCCTGGTCAATCCTGTTTCAGACATCACAAGTGCATGTCCTTGTATGTGAAATGTTAGGACTCTTAGGTTAACTAACCAAATTAATAAGGTCAACTGATTTAAAGGGCAACTCCACCACTTTTCAACCTCATATGCATTATCTCCAGCACTAAACCAGTGTCTAAACCAGTGTCTAAACCAGTGTCTAAACCAGTGTCTAAACCAGTGTCTAAACCAGTGTCTAAACCAGTGTCTACGTGTGAAAACGGGTGTGACATCACTGGGTTATATTTACATTCTATTTCTTTCTACAAAATGTAGAAATGTGCCATTTTCACATACTGTATGTTTCCCTTTAAATATTAGTGGCAATATGCACCTCCAATTTCAATTATGTGGGTGTGAGCTAACTAAAAACACATGTAGGCCTCCTCACTCCATAGACTATCAAGTGTGGTTCTAGTTGGACAGGGTAGTGAGGAGAGGGAAAAAACATGTACAGTATTTAGCAACAGTGTTCTTTATGTGAAGAGGGAGATGGCTTCATTTACACTGGAATGTGGTTCAAAGCTACTAAAGCAGAATCTTTTACTAATCTGATCTGACAATTATTCAAAAGTTGTGATTGTGTGAAAGGTGAGGAGAGAAAGTGAGTGAGTTTAAATGAAGCCATGGAGGTGGTCATGTGATTTGTGATGGGAATATAAAACATTGTCCTGTGTAATATTTAAACAAGATGAGTTCATGCTGGATACAAACATTTACCTGTTACTGAAAATGTTTCTACTTGGGAGAAAATATCAAAGGCTACAGTTTTTATTCCCAAGTTCAATAAGGGGTCATGGGTTTCTAATAATATGTTAACCATGGAACAGTAATACAATCATCTGTCCCATACTTGTCCCCTAGACACTGTTAAGATCTTATTCTATTCAACTTAATGCACAGAGATAGGGAACAAAGAGATTGCATACGTTGATTAATTTTTTTTATTTCACCTTTATTTAACCAGGTAGGCCAGTCGAGAACAAGTTCTCATTTACAACTGCGACCTGGCCAAGACAAAGCAAAGCAATGCGACAAAAAACAACACAGAGTTACACATGAGAATAAACAAACGTACAGTCAAATAACACAATAGAGAATCTATATACAGAGTCTGCAAATATAGTGCAAAATGCAGAAAGGTTAGGAAGGTAGGACAATAAATAGGCCATAGTGGCGAAATAAGTTACAAATTAGAATTAACACTGGAGTGACAGATGTGCAAATAGAGATACTGGAGTGCAAAATGAGCGAAGATAATAAATATAGGGATGAGGTAGTAGTGTGGGCTATTTACAGAAGGGCTATATACAGGTGCAGTGATCAATATGCAGCTCTGACAGCTGATGCTTAAAGTTAGTGAGGGATCCGTATTTATTTGCAGTGTATAATGATATAATGAATGTGCATGGATTTGGGTCTTTGTGATGACTGATAAAACTACCAAATTTTTTTTCAGACTCCTAGAGTGTCAGAGCCCAAAGTTTGGCAAATGTCTCCGCATTCATGCTTTTGCATTCCCCTACCTGTTTGACAACATTCCTCTCTTCTACAGGGTGAGTCATTACATGTCTCACCCCTCTGTGTGACAGACCAAACTTCTTCTGTGCCTGAGGAAAAGTTGAAAAGTGTATATAACAGTGTTTGTCATATTGAAGTCTACTGTGTCAATGTTTGATTCATGTGATGTTTGTATCGTTTTTAGCCAGATCATGGGACTAGGGATGAAAATGAGCTGTAACTAGTATTGTCTGAGATGTTGATTATTGTAACTGAGGTATGACTATATATTCTGAGACCTAGCAGGCTCTGTACACTTTGTTGTCTTGCTAATGGTATAATTATGGCCAGGTCAGTGGAATGCTGGTGTACGTTGAAGTATTTACTTGAACAGTTCTGAAATTCTGTATGTGTAAAGATATTGGATCTTAATTTGACCAGTTTCAACAGTAAAATAATCCTGCAGCAACAGAACACTTGAATTATTGTGTGGATTATAATTAATGGACATTTTTGTAGGGGTTGATACATTTTTAGTTAGGGCAAATCAAGTCTGACATTTTTAAAACTGTAAATTACACTACATGTTGGAGTTTACTGCTGTACAGGAAATGTCCTGCAACAACCGGGTGATCAAATTAAGATTCTACACCTGTACCATGCTATTTTGGTTTAACAGCCATGTGTAGTATGACCGTGATGCGAGGCTAATACATTCTACTGTGTTTTGACAGCTCTTCCTGTGTGTGGGTGAGGGCTGCACTGAAAACGACACCAACGCCCTCCACCACACCCACATCGCCCTGGCCTTCCTGACCACATTCCTCTTTGCCACACACCTACCAGAGCGCCTGGCCCCCGGCAGCTTCAACTACATAGGTCAAAGTGCATGGTCTATCTAGAAATGCTGCTTGTTTGATTCGTTCAGAATTATTTTTCACTGTACTGATCAACACTGGCTTGACATTAGTGGTATGACACATGTATTATTAAAACAACATAGTAGGCTTTATATGACTGTCTCTGGGTCTCACCCTGCCTTCCTGATGCCCTCTTATGCTGCGGAGGCCAGTTCTTCTGTTGCTGGCCAGTTAGTTCTCCTCCTTGAGTTATGCTTCTTACCACTCCTGTACCGTTACTACTGTCGGTATTTAACCACAGTCCCTTTTGCCCCCTCTGCAGGTCATTGCCACCAACTGTTCCACGTGTGCGGCATAATCAGCTCTAATTTCCAGATGGAGGCCATCAAGCAGGACGTGGTGACGCGACGCCCGTGGCTCCACACATCACTCTCCGCCCATTACCTTCGCCAACACACTGGGAGCGGCACTGCTGTGTGTATCCCTCAGCCTTGGCATCATCTTCCTCTTTAGTCTGCCTCTGCTCTGGTCAGCCACCCGGGGAGAACACACAGTCACATCCAATAGCCAAGGGCTGCCAGCAATAGCCACATGATATAGCCACATGATATAGCCACATGACGATGACGATGTATACGCATGTAGAAACTGGATGGCTCAGTTGTTGGTGCCTGTAACGCTAGGATTGTGGGTTCAATTCCCGGGGTCACGCACACGTACAATGTATACAAGCATGAATGTAAGTCATTTTGAATAAGAGTGTCTGTTAAATGGCTGATATTTTTATTGGGTTATAATTATATAATTATTATTAAACTGGTGAGGGTGGGCTTGGGCGAAGAGGTGAATAAGTGAAGTGAATAGAGGTGAAGTCATGACAAGATACAATGCTGAAGGGGCAATGAAATGTTTTTCACTTATTTCAGCACACATGAATTAACTGGTAGCTAGTACACAGTATTAAACACGTAGGCCTTGCGTTTGTTTCTCTGATTTCCATTAAACACGTAGGCCTTGCGTTTGTTTCTCTGATTTCACAAAGCTACTGAGGAGCAGGAAGATACTAGAGCAGTGGGAAGTCACAAACTATATGAAGAAACCATCCACTGAATGTTACATAAATTCTCAATATTCTTTCAATTTCTTCATTTTTTTAACACATTATTTTTATACTAAATATATTGATCACTTAATCATTTTTATACACAAACAATGGATGCAAACACATATCAGCAATATTATTGCCACAGTCTGTAGCCTAAGGGCTATTAACTAGAGTTTGGGCAGCCTACTGAAAACTAAAATCAGCACTGAAGGATACAATAACTTATTAATGAAGTGTATGTATGATTAATGTGTATGATGGTCAGCAACTAAAATGAAGGTGCCGTTTAAAGAAAAATATAATAAATATTAGATTGCTTTCCTGTACAGTGTTAAGTACAGCATTATTTAAAGAATCACCAAGACATTAGTTCTCCGTTAGACATTAAGCATTTTCTTTGGGTCGTGTAAATCTTGTTATATTAGTTAATATATTTTGCAAAGTTGTCAAGGTATTTACGGACAATGTTATTTATTGTGAATTTGCATAAATTAATATGATAAAAAGGTGTCTGTGCCTTGAAATAAACTAGGGAGCAAAAACATCCTGACAATGCAACACATGAACTAGACCTACAGCAAAATCCAAACAGTTTCCTCAGCCTTTTGCGCTCTTTTTTTCCTATTTCATTACCCAAATGTAGCTTAGATGATAACTTTGTATTTTGTCATAAGCATATTCTTGAAATAGACAACATTGTGCACAATGTTTTTATTGAATGATTATTGAAGATATGGATAGTTTTATTACCAACAGATTATAATGCAAAGGTGTGCAGCAAACACTCAGCGGATCCTAGATTTTCGTTTAGGGCAGACAAGTGGGGGCGGGGCTTCCTTCAGCTAAGCAAGCTGTCTGTTTTTTTACTGGCGGAAAACCACAAACCCCTTCATGACGTCACACGAGAGGAAACGTTCAAATACTGAAGGAGCGCACCGAACTGAAGGATAAACAAAGGCAACATTCAAAATACAAAGACCCGCACAAGTTCAATACTGTAATATTATGAGAAGTGTTCATTAGTTAATCAATAACTATGGTTGTATGTGTAAGGAGTTTAATAAAGTACCTATCTATCTATCTATCTATCTATCTATCTATCTATCTATCTATCTATCTATCTATCTTTAATAACGATAGTTAACAAGGTAGCGAGCAGTTAGCATTTTTGCTAGGTAACTAAACTAGCTAGCCCGGCTGATAACCTCGATTGATGACGTCAGGCTAACGGTGACTAGTTCGCTATCTCTGCTGGTATCATGTTGAATGTAATGTTTGCCAACTTAACAAGCTACTCCAACACAATAAATAGACGTTAGCCAACGCAACAAACTGAGACACGCCAGTTTGCGTTGTTTACTTCACTATGTAACTTCTGAAGAGTGGGCTGACTTTGTAGCCAGCAGGTCCGACCCACTTGGTCACAACTGCACTAATAGTGTCCGGCAGGCTTCCTGTGTAGTTTAAGACACAACAAGGAACCAGTGCAATATATCTCAGAAAAGGCACATCAATCCATATTTATTATTTAGGGCAGCTTTTGTGCTGTCAATAGGTTGAAACATTATCCTTCTTTTGGGAAGAACATACGAAATGATTGGTGTTGTACAATGGCCATTCAATGTGCAGTATGAATGTTAAAGAGATGAGAAAAAATATTATATATTTTTAGTTCTCTGATTTCACTTCTCTGTATGCTGAGAGAGTGCTGTCATTTCACTAAGCCTCAGAATATTTGTAAACCTGGCCTGATGTTCCATGTAGGCTAGCTGATATACTGTATGTTAGCTGTGTATAGTTGGAGCCTTTATACATGGTACAATTCCATCATACAATTAGAATACATTTAATGTATATTATTATTAAGGTACAAGGTACATTTTATACATGTATTTTTCATCTATAATGTTGTGTGACTTACTTTAGCCATAGAATGTAATGACACAAACGTATTACTGTTTGCAGCACCCTGAGGAGAGTGTTGCAGGGAATTGCTGTACTAACAGTAGGTGGCAGCAGGGGCCTTTTATATATGAACATTTTGTGACTGGCCATATGGCACTACAGGTTATTCTGACTGGGAGAATTGTCTGATGGGCCATGGTAACCATGGTCAGGCTGGACAGTTGTGGTTCTGGACAGTGTAGATTGGTTGGTTTTGATGCAAAGGTTTGGGCCAGTAGTTCTTCAGACTGCATACTTACCAGACACATTGGACATGATGCGTATACATGTGGTTCCATTTCAACAAACAGTCATGTGGATATGCACAAATTACTACATGCCTTAACTGAGTGTACTAGTGCTCCATTTCCTCTGTCTTGTTATATTTAGGGGCCTTTCAAATCTTATTGCCTGTGCTGCAGAGGATATGGATGACAGTTTGACTGTGAGCCCATGCCGTCAGCCATTGACTTTGGACAGCTCCAGATATCCTTGGCTCCTCTGCTTCACTGGGCTCATTTTTATAGTGAACACTTGGTTGGTGGTGAGGTCCGTGCACACTGCACTGCTGAATTGCTCTTCTGCTTGGATGAGGCCCGTCGTCGTCGTCTTCCGTCTAAACCGCCGCGTTATCACTTCATCGTAAACGAAGCGCGGGGAAATTAAAGTTAATAGGCGATGTGCACTTAGCAAATCGACTCCAGACTGATTTCCTGCTGAAGTGGAGGGGGACTGAGCCGATCAAGTTCACTCCCCCCAGACACTTCCCTTATTCAGACTTTTTTTTTATTTGACCTTTTTATTTTTAAGCAGGGAGTCACCGTTGAGACCAGGGTCTCTTTTACAAGGGAGTCCTGCAAATACAATTTCCTAAGACAAAGTCAAATCAAACACTAGATAAAACAATAAAAATATAGCACAACACAAATATTCAAGAAAAACTATTACATTCCTCGGTAAGAAGGTCCCCAATCAATATTTATATTTTCCCCTGTGACCATCTTATTGTGTTTTGTAGCTGGTTCCACCAATGAGGTGCTTTTAAAGCTAAAAGCGGATTTACCTGGTTAGTTGGAGACCTGAGGAACCTCGAGTTAACCAACCGTGTGAACTGGTTTGTGTTTATATTTCAACAGTGAAGTTTTTGTTAAGTCTGAATCTTGTGTAGTAGAGCATTGTATACAAAAAGGGATTAATGAATTGATCTGCAGGATTTTAATGAGGACCAACCAACCTTTTTGATACAGGATGCAGTGGTGAGCATTAAAACTCATCTGTGATTAAGCGAAGGGCGCTATGGTAGACGGCATCCAAACGTTTTAAGTAGTGGCTGCTGCAATCTGGTAAATGATGTCACCATAGTCAAGAACTGGCAGTAGAGTTCACTGTGCAATCTGCTTCCAGCTATTTAGGGAGAGAGGCAATATTATTATTATTTTTTTTAAACATTTTTGCTAGAATTGGAAAACATATACTTAGTCTTGCCTGCAAGGGTAGGTCAAATACATGTAACCACATGGAACATATGGATTTGCATTAATATTCACATCAAAAGTTTCAATGCAAAGTTACAACTCACTTTTCTATTTTTCAACTTATTACATAAAACTGATTAGAAGATGGAAAAGTTACAAAATTCACGTAGCCTACTTCAGAGAACCTGCCGAAAAGTTGATAAAACAAAATGGAGAACAGACGAGGTACTACACAATTAGAGCAAGCAGGTATGATTTTCTCTTTTGTGTTGAGACCACGGCAAGAAGGCAGCAGAGCCTGCCGTGCTAATGGGTTCCCACTAAATATCAGACAGAAAGTCTGTGAAGAGCATGAGGTGTGACTAACAGCAGCCAGCTTGAGCTAGCTACCGAACTAGGTAGCACATAACATAGTAGAACTTTGCAGAAGTTCGCTGGATTGAGTCACACAATACCCCAGTCACATAACCCCCCAGTCACACCACCCCCCAGTCACACAACCCCCCAGTCACACAACCCCCCAGTCACACCACCCCCCAGTCACACAACCCCCCAGTCACACAACCCCCCAGTCACACAACCCCCCAGTCACACAATACCCCAGTCACACAACCCCCCAGTCACACAACCCCCCAGTCACACAACCCCCCAGTCACACAACCCCCCAGTCACACCACCCCCCAGTCACACAACCCCCCAGTCACACCACCCCCCAGTCACACCACCCCCCAGTCACACAACCCCCCAGTCACACCACCCCCCAGTCACACCACCCCCCAGTCACACAACCCCCAGTCACACAACCCCCCAGTCACACAACCCCCCAGTCACACCACCCCCCAGTCACACAACCCCCCAGTCACACCACCCCCCAGTCACACCACCCCCCAGTCACACAATACCCCAGTCACACAACCCCCAGTCACACAACCCCCCAGTCACACAACCCCAGATCAGACATGAAATGTTGCTCATTAACATTCTATACATTTTCTTTGTAATAATGTGGGGTGGGATTTAGGTATCTAAGCATCTCTTATGCAGGCAGTGGGACAATCGTCACTTCAGTAGGCAACCTTCTTTACTTAAAGATACTATAGCGCTGGCTTGAATTGGTATAGATACAAGATTTCCTAGGACTACCATTATCAAATGAGGACGTGACTTAAAACGAGTCAATGAGGGTCAGTGGTGGAAAAAGTACCCAATTGTCATACTTGAGTCAAAGTAAACATACCTTAATAGAAAATGACTCAAGTAAAAGTGAAACTCACCCAGTAAAATACTATGAGTAAAAGTCAAAGTATTTGGTTTTAAATATACTTACAGTAAGTATCAAATGTAGATGTATAAATAATTTCAAAGTGTTTATATTAAGCAAACCAGACAGCATAATTTTCATGTTTTTTATTTATTTACAGATAGCCAGGGACATGCTCCAACACTCAGACATAATTTACAAACAAATTATGTGTTAGTCTGCCACATCAGAGGCAGTAGGGAGGACCAGGGATGTTCTCTTGATGATAAGTGTGTGAATTAGGCAATTTTCCTGTCCTGCTAAGCATTCAAAATGTAACGAGTATTTTTGGGTGTCAGAGAAAATGTATGGAGTAAAAAGTAGATAATTGTCTTTAGGAAGGTAGTGAAGTAAAAGTCCAAAATATAAATAGTAAAGTCAAGTACAGACACCAAAAAAAAAAAAAATGCCTAAGTAGTACTTTCAAGTATTTTTACTTAAGTACTTTACACCACTGATGATGGTTACCTGTTGCGGGCCAGGACTGAAATCTCAACACAGTGAAAGTCTAAAGTGCTGAAACTGCCCACGAATGCAGACAAAGCTATTATACATGATTTTCTATAGTGCCCGGTGGTTTTTGGGTTCACACTTTCAATTTCAGTTATTCAGGGAATGTTTATTTTATTATGTAAATTGTTCCAATGGCAATAGAATGCTTGCTACACACATGCTCAACAAATGATTTGAGAATAATTGACTCTCATTATTTTTGTATCTTGTGTTCATGATAGGCTATGTAGAGCACAAAACACATGCGTTTAGGTTAATATCTAGGCTTAGGGCTATATCATAAGCTGATCAATGTATTTGCCCGCACTGCCTAAACACATTCAGAGCTTTGCCTGACTCTGGGCTGTTTTTGGCATTTAGTCTCTTCTCCACCACTCTTTATTTGGGTTTGACTAGTGTCCAGTCCAACGTCCTCTCCTGCCCAGTTTGAACAGCGAGTGGCTGCTCGGGACGGGAAACAGCTGTCAGTTGTCTCTCACTTCCAGCGCTCCTGTGTCTCCAGGCCTGCCTGTGAAAATATTGACCTTCCCCTCGCGTTGCCTGTTTAACCAGGCAGCTTTTAAGCACTGTTTGAGCAAATATCACATGGCCCTGCCGCCTTTCTAAATGGCTCCTTTTACTCAAACATTCACTAATGGATGCTTAAATACCCCCTCTTATCCGCTGTGTACGTTGTGTTTGACTTGGAAAATTGTTTTGAATTGGTCACCTTTTCACGTAATGAGGCTCTGGAGTAGAAAGGCAGAGAGATTAGCTACCTATTTGTGCTGGTTGTGCCCTTTCGTTCTGGGCCTTTCCCTTTGTGGCAGTGTAACTCAAATATAGATACAGAACAATTATGAGTAGTACAAGGTACACACGCCAGGCAAGTCACACGGCTACCTTCCCATGACCCCGCTAGCTACTACTGCTAATGTGACTGGTCTTGTTCTCACAACCCCACTAGCTACTACTGCTAATGTGACTGGTCTTGTTCTCACAACCCCACTAGCTACTACTGCTAATGTGACTGGTCTTGTTCTCACAACCCCACTAGCTACTACTGCTAATGTGACTGGTCTTGTTCTCACAACCCCACTAGCTACTACTGCTAATGTGACTGGTCTTGTTCTCACAACCCCACTAGCTACTACTGCTAATGTGACTGGTCTTGTTCTCACAACCCCACTAGCTACTACTGCTAATGTGACTGGTCTTGTTCTCACAACCCCACTAGCTACTACTGCTAATGTGACTGGTCTTGTTCTCACAACCCCACTAGCTACTACTGCTAATGTGACTGGTCTTGTTCTCACAACCCCACTAGCTACTACTGCTAATGTGACTGGTCTTGTTCTCACAACCCCACTAGCTACTACTGCTAATGTGACTGGTCTTGTTCTCACAACCCCACTAGCTACTACTGCTAATGTGACTGGTCTTGTTCTCAACTCCTATGCATTTTCAGATACGTTTCAAGTTATTCAGTGAGGGCTTGGAGAATAAAAGGGTGTGTGTGTGGACGGTTTGAAGCAGCCAAAGAGTACACAAGCCTTTTACTAACAGAGCAGCATCATGTCACTAAGGACCCACAAGATAACTATCCTAATGCTGTCTACACCTGTTTACAGTCTAAAGGTACTATCCTAATGCTGTCTACACCTGTGTACAATCTAAAGGTACTATCCTACTGCTGTCTACACCTGTGTACAGTCTAAAGGTACTATCCTACTGCTGTCTACACCTGTTTACAGTCTAAAGGTACTATCCTACTGCTGTCTACACCTGTTTACAGTCTAAAGGTACTATCCTACTGCTGTCCCTACCTGTTTACAGTCTAAAGGTACTATCCTACTGCTGTCTACACCTGTTTACAGTCTAAAGGTACTATCCTACTGCTGTCTATACCTGTTTACAGTCTAAAGGTACTATCCTACTGCTGTCTACACCTGTTTACAGTCTAAAGGTACTATCCTACTGCTGTCTATACCTGTTTACAGTCTAAAGGTACTATCCTACTGCTGTCTCTACCTGTTTACAGTCTAAAGGTACTATCCTACTGCTGTCTACACCTGTTTACAGTCTAAAGGTACTATCCTACTGCTGTCTATACCTGTTTACAGTCTAAATGTACTATCCTACTGCTGTCTACACCTGTTTACAGTCTAAATGTACTATCCTACTGCTGTCTACACCTGTTTACAGTCTAAATGTACTATCCTACTGCTGTCTACACCTGTTTACAGTCTAAATGTACTATCCTACTGCTGTCTACACCTGTTTACAGTCTAAAGGTACTATCCTACTGCTGTCTACACCTGTTTACAGTCTAAATGTACTATCCTACTGCTGTCTACACCTGTTTACAGTCTAAATGTACTATCCTACTGCTGTCTACACCTGTTTACAGTCTAAAGGTACTATCCTACTGCTGTCTATACCTGTTTACAGTCTAAATGTACTATCCTACTGCTGTCTACACCTGTTTACAGTCTAAAGGTACTATCCTACTGCTGTCTATACCTGTTTACAGTCTAAATGTACTATCCTACTGCTGTCTATACCTGTTTACAGTCTAAAGGTACTATCCTACTGCTGTCTATACCTGTTTACAGTCTAAAGGTACTATCCTACTGCTGTCTACACCTGTTTACAGTCTAAAGGTACTATCCTACTGCTGTCTACACCTGTTTACAGTCTAAAGGTACTATCCTACTGCTGTCTACACCTGTTTACAGTCTAAAGGTACTCGCTCCAAAACTGTCAAATTCCATGAGGTTTGTTTACGTTCTTATTTACTTCATTAATGTCAAGCGTGGTGTGGTTTGAGTGATTAAACATGGTGTGGTTTGAGTGATTAACACACTGGGAGGAGATCATCATTGTTGGAACAGCAGCATTGTGTGTGTGTGTGTGTGTGTGTGTGTGTTCTGAGGTGTGACCTGTCCCTTTAACAACACTCTATTTCTCCTTCCTCTTGTCGGGTAAATAATAGCTTCTCTCTATCAAATTAACTTCTCTCTTCTTTGTTTCCCTAGGTCTCTCCCTCCTTGTTGACGCTGTGTAAACTTCCCTAACAATGCTCAACTACACACTCACACACACACACACACACACACACACACACACACACACACACACACACACACACACACACTGAATGCCCTTAACCTGTCTGTGAAAGCCCTTCATACAATGCTACGCCCATAGATTAATCATGCTACTGCAAAACCAACTGCATCCCTTCGTAGTTCTCACTAGGATTGTTGTGGTAACGCACTATGAAACCATTTATAAGCATGTTTCAGTGTGTCTCTTACAAAGCACCATGAGTCATTGGTTATGGATGCTTGTATTCAAGACTGGAATACCATATAGATGCATTACAATACACACAGGTGGATCATCAATTCTTATCAGTGTTGTTTCACAGCACAGACTTTTATAGACCTTTATAAAATAAGAGATAATCTATATGGATAAAAGAGAGTCGCTCGATAGTCATCGTAAACGGCAGGCAACAAATGGAAGGGCAGCTATATCAAAGGCCATACTTGCCTTGGGACATCTTCCAGTTGTAAAGAGCAAGTGCCATGTCATATAAACAGAGTCCACAAGGGGGAAACGTTAGGTAATATTGGACTGTATTCATTAGGGCACACCATAGCAAAACGTTTTGCAATGGAAAAGGAACATTTGTGTTTCTTATTGGACGAGCTCGGGTAGTCCTTCCCTGTTTCAGTCTTTCTTCCGTTAGGTGCCTATTGAATACAACCCTGCTATAGCTGATGACCCTCAAGGTCAATGTTCACTTGCAGGCTCTTAACCGCTATGCTACCTGTAGCAGATGTAAAGTGAGCAATATGTTTTGGTACATCAAATTGCAATAAAATCGCAGCATCTAATCGCAATATATATCTCATCGGCATCTATCTTGATAATATAGTATTGTGAGGTCCTTGGCATTTGACTGACCTACCTGGTTAAATAAAGGTGAAATAAAAAAAATAAAAAAAATTCCCAGCCATTTATTGCTGTTTTAGTGTTTTGCATATAGATACTGTGTTTGTGTGTGTGTGTGTGTGTGTGTGTGTGTGTGTGTGTGTGTGTGTGTGTTAGAGGCTAGTTACACTACCTGTTTTTACATATAGGCTACAGTAACACGTGTGTGAGACAGGGTGGGTGGGTGTGTGTGTGTTAGAGGCTAGTTACACTACCTGTTTTTACATATAGGCTACAGTAACACGTGTGTGAGACAGGGTGGGTGTGTGTGTGTTAGAGGCTAGTTACACTACCTGTTTTTACATATAGGCTACAGTAACACATGTGTGAGACAGGGTGGGTGTGTGTGTGCTTCTAAAAACGGATCCGTTTGTATTTACCGTCTTAACCCTCGTCTTTTTCTAACACACTGCGACACCATTGTTCTGGAAAATACACCATGGTCTACTTCCTTCAGTCTATCCCTTCCCCCACCACCTCCCCCTGATCCAACACACTGTGTTTGTACAGCCGTCGGTGTGTGGCCACTGTTGGGTCGCCTTGTTTCCCGTTTCCTCATTTTCAGGTTGCATTAAACTGTCAGAACCCAGGGTTCCTTCCAGGACCTAGGGATGAAGGTCCTCGTCTGCACTTCTCTTGGTTTAGGCCTGCTCCCTCACTGGTTGACTCATTGTAGTTTCAACGTTATTCAACATATTTTATACATTTTGTGATGATAACTGCATCAATGTAGCTGGTTTGAAAATGCAAAACATCCATTCATTTACATTTGTTGACAACTCAATTAGATATCAACCAAAATGAGATGCCTGATCTGTCTTGCTTTCCCTGTGGGTTCTACAGAGAAGCGCATTAAGACCTACATAAAGGTCTTCATTAATGTCTAGATTTGGGTGTTCAGAAACATTCACACAGCTGGGATGTGTTATGAATCATTTGTGATCCTCTGTAGCTCAGTTATTAGAGCATGGCGCTTGTAACGCCAGTATAGTGGGTTCAATTCCTTGGACCAACCGTAAGTAAAATGTATGCACGCATGACTCTAAATCACTTTAGATAAAAGTGTCTGATAATTGCAAATATTGTTATTTGCTAAAAAGGCAGTGTTTTTTTATGTTACAATGTGTGGCTGGAAGGGGGAAATTTGGCAGGATTTTCTTATTTACTGCAGTAGGTATAGAGCACACTAAATACATCTTAGCATCACTCCAATGCTGTCAGGATTGTCTTATTTACTGCAGTAGGTATAGAACACACTAAATACATCTTAGCATCACTCCAATGCTGTCAGGATTGTCTTATTTACTGCAGTAGGTATAGAACACACTAAATACATCTTAGCATCACTCCAATGCTGTAAGGATTGTCTTATTTACTGCAGTAGGTATAGAACACACTAAATACATCTTAGCATCACTCCAATGCTGTCAGGATTGTCTTATTTACTGCAGTAGGTATAGAACACACTAAATACATCTTAGCATCACTCCAATGCTGTAAGGATTGTCTTATTTACTGCAGTAGGTATAGAACACACTAAATACATCTTAGCATCACTCCAATGCTGTCAGGATTGTCTTATTTACTGCAGTAGGTATAGAACACACTAAATACATCTTAGCATCACTCCAATGCTGTCAGGATTGTCTTATTTACTGCAGTAGGTATAGAACACACTAAATACATCTTAGCATCACTCCAATGCTGTCAGGATTGTCTTATTTACTGCAGTAGGTATATAACACACTAAATACATCTTAGCATCACTCCAATGCTGTCAGGATTGTCTTATTTACTGCAGTAGGTATAGAACACACTAAATACATCTTAGCATCACTCCAATGCTGTCAGGATTGTCTTATTTACTGCAGTAGGTATAGAACACACTAAATACATCTTAGCATCACTCCAATGCTGTAAGGATTGTCTTATTTTCTGCAGTAGGTATAGAACACACTAAATACATCTTAGCATTACTCCAATGCTGTCAAGATTGTCTTATTTACTGCAGTAGGTATAGAACACACTAAATACATCTTAGCATCACTCCAATCCTGTCAGGGCTTTTGGCTCTTGAAACATTCAGAACTGACTGCTGTGAATTGGATAGGAGCATTTTGAGTGACGGTATGCATGATTAAGAATGTGTGTGTCTCTCTGTGTGTGTGTCTCTGTCTGTCTTTCTGTCTGTCGTTATCATGGTAAAACACATGGGCCTAAACATCCTTAACCATGAATCCAGAGTTGGAATAGGTGACACACCAGAGGAAAACACTCTGTCTTTCTATCTCTGTCTTTTTGTCTCTCTCTGTCTATCTGTCACTGTCTCTCTCTCTGTCTCTCTCTCTTTGTCTCTCTGTCTGTCTCTCTATCACTGTCTCTGTCTCTGCCTGTCTCTCTCTCTCTCTCTCTCTCTCTCTCTCTCTCTCTCTCTCTCTCTCTCTCTCTCTCTCACACAAACACACACAGGGAGAGGCTTGTTGTCACAGTGACTCGGCTCTAAAGCCCTACTGACATGACATGTCTGTCTGTGTATATATTTGTTTGTGTGTATGGGTGTGAGACGAGGCATTGTGTGATCTGTGAAAGCCCACTACTATTTGACCCCTGCAATCATCCTTTCAATGCTGGAGGGTTAGGGAGGGAGGGGAATACTGTGGCTTGTGTGCCAAAGCTGTAACGTCCTACACATGAGACTTGCTCTGTTCTAGTAGTGCTGTCTACTGTTGATCTAGCTAAAAGTGATGGCTAACACAACCACCCCCTTCCCTCTGACACACACAGCGTCTGTGTGTGTGTGCTAACCCTATTTAAACCTACATTAATAAAGGCTTTTACATCTCGCCAAATAATCTGGCCATGGCGCACTAGTCAAACAAATCTTTAGGTACTAGAAGTCTTCACAGATCCAAAAAGTTGGACCCTATAATACGGCTCTGCATATCAGGTCCTTTTGGAAATAAGATAACTTTTTGAAATTCACTGAGGAGGATGGTCCTCCACTTCCTCCTCTGAGGAGTCTCTCTCTCGCTCTAATGGATGTATTGTTTCTCTTATTTTTACTTGTTTCTTCATTGTGTATGTTTGTCTGTGTTTGTCTCAGAGTTGTACAAATAAACTGAGAAAATAAACAATCTGTATAATTCACAACACTGTTTGTGTACGAAGGGAATAAGTCAACACATCACTGCATTGTCACGAGTAGTGTGCCCTTTTGAGGCTGTTCTTATTCTCCTGATCCCTACATGCCTCTTAAACCCCCCACCACACACACACACACACACACACACACACACACACACACACACACACACACACACAAATGCAAATAGAGAAACATTAAAGTTTTCCTGTTTAGATAAAACTATATTAAATACATTCACATCTCACCAAATAACTGATTAATACACTCTAGGGTAGCACCATGGTGTAGCCGGAGGACAGCTATTTTCCTCCTCTGGTTACATTGACTTCAATACAAAACCTAGGAGGCTCTTGGTTCTCACCCCCTTCCTTAGACTTCCATAGTAATTATGACGACTTCCAGAGGACATCCTCCAACCTATCAGAGCTCTTGAAGTGTGAACTGACATGTTGTCCATCCAATCAAAGGATCAGAGAATGAATCTAGTACTGAAAGCATAAACTACAGCTAGCTAGTACTGCACTGGATAAAGAGTTGTTGACTCAAAGAGAGTGAAAAACAATAGTTGAACAGTTTTAAACATATTAATTTCTTCATCTGGCCATGTCTCACTAGTCAAACAAATGTTGTCACTGTTGTTCCAACCCCTTTACAACACCTGTCCTCTAGCTCCGTTTGACTAGTGAGTCATGGACAATCTGCAGAGCTGGGATGGTTGTATCCAATATAACATTCTATTGGTTGCAATAATTGTTAAAGTTTTGAATCCAGTGTGTATCAGTTCATAAACAATGTGCCATGGAATCGGTACATCAAAAATCTCTTCCAAACTATTTTGCAATCTATATGGCACAGCTGTCAATTTGTTGGTCCTTAAATGAAACGGGTAAGAGGTGTTGTTGGAGAAGAGGTGTTGTTGTGCCCTCTTCACAACTGTGTTGATGTGTGTGGACCATGAAAGTTCCTTAGTGAGGTGGACACCGAGGAACTTGAAGCTCTCAACCTTCTCCACAACAGGCTCGTCGATGTGGATGGGGGTGTGCTCGGCCCTTCGTTTCCTGTTTCCTGATCAGCTCCTTTGTCTTGCTGACGCTGAGGGAGAGGTTGTTGTCCTGCCACCACACTGCCAGGTGTCTGACCTCCTCCCTATAGGCTGTCTCATCGTCGTCGGTGATCAGGCCTACCACCGTTGTGTTGTCTGCAAACTTAATAATGGTGTTGGAGTCGTGCGCGCCACGCAGTCGTGGGTGAACAGGGAGTACGGGAGGGGACTGAGCAAGCACCCCTCAGGGGCCTCCATGTTGAGGGTCAGTGTGGCGGATGTGTTATTGCCTACCATTACCACCTGGGGGCGGCCCGTCAGGAAGTCCAGGATCCAGTTGCAGAGGGAGGTGTTCAATCCCAGGGCCTTAGTTTAGTGATGAGTTTGGAGGGCACAATAGTGTTGAATGCTGAGCTGTAGTCAATGAACAGCATGTTCTATTTTTTCCAGGTGGGTTTGAATGCTCTCTCTCACTCTCTCCCACTCTCTCTCTCTCTCTCACTCTCTCACATTCAAACACACACCCCTCTAGTGCCTGCATGCCTGTGATCTCAGCAGCAGCCATGAGATGTCAGTGTGGTCTGCTGATTCTCTGCCTCCCCATGTCCTTCTAAACTGTTGACTCTCTCCAATAGAAAACAGATGGGATATTTGCTGCGGGCAACCACCAAATGGAGCAAATTCTCATTACATCGTCTGAGGTTGACCCTGTTTATTTTCATAAAGCCCCCCATCTCAAGACTGCCTCTCTGTTCGGTAACCACCACCACCCACTCCGAATAGCATGCACAGTATTTGATGTCCGCTTGTCACATGTAATGCCTTGTTTGCTGATTGCAGGACATTTAGTGTCTTTAAGGCTAATGACAACCAGATGTCTCTTAGTTTTTCCTCCAACTCAGTCAATTATCTTGCCATACAAACCACATCGCTTGTTATTTGAGCTGCTATTGTGTGACTGGTGGTGGTGGGAGTGAACCAGAATGTTTGGGAGGTTGGCCAAAATGGGGCGAGGTACTTAGGAGGGGGAGCACAGTCAGTCACGACACTCTATTATGGTGAGCAGTGAAGCGTAGCAAAATTAATCTCAATTGATACATGTAAATGGCAAGTGGTATCTATATGCTTGTTAGACTAATGTCAGTCTAATCTTGGTTAACCCAGAACTAAAGTCTCACGTAATTGGTCATCTGCTTGATTAAGTTCTCGTTCCATATGTGTTAAGAGAAGGGATTAAGAGATGCTAGAAGAAGGTGCGGAACGGGAATGAGAAGCTCCACCCTCTCTTTTTGCAGGTTAAGGTCCAAATGCCCCCTCCCCTTCCGAAAGTCAAAAGATGCTAACACCTACGAATTTGTGATTTGTCCAAATAACAAGTGATGAAAAACCCAAACATGATGAAGTACTGCTTGTCATTTTCCCATGCATCCCATTCCATTCCCGGCAGATTCTAGGGTACCAGACATGTTGACGTAGATCTGTCCAAGAGACAGTCACCATGGATTCAAACACGTACTACTGATTTGGACAAATCTCGATTTCGGCCTCCTTAGCCATCTCATCTGAGCCAAAAACATGGATCAAGTCCAATCAGACGTGTTCACACTGATTTTAATCTAATAGGCCAGAGTTATTCTAATATAATAAACCACAATGCTATCAATCTAATAGGCCACAGTGACTATTTTAATGCAACATAACACACTAAAACACACACGCCATTTTCAATAAGTGAAATAACTGGGCTGTGCAATATTCTGTTTTTACTATGTGTTTATGTGTTTACAACTAATATTATCAGGTCCAACAGCAATATGTACAATGACTTCTATGTGTAATGTCCTGACCTCTTTTTTCAAAGTCTGATGTATGTACATTGTCTGTTTGTATATAATGTTTTCTTGTTTATATGTTCACCTGCCCAGGGACTGCAGATAGAAACTGGTGCAATGCCTCACTTCTTACTTCTGAGACTTATGTTTTGTTGTACATGGTCCCTGTTCAAATAAAGGTAATAAATAAAAATATAAAAATAAATTAGTTGTAAATATGTATTTTGAACGTCAATTTCTGTTTCTATTTTTTAGGATTACAGGATCTAGGCACAAAACACACTTTTATTTCCCCACAGAGTCAGCTGAAAGTATTTTTCTAGCCTTGTTGGTGAACGGAATATAAATTACATCATTACGTAATTTTCAATCTGGAGCCGCAGCAATATTCTATTCTGTGGGAGGCTCGGCTCGAGCTCCCCTTATGCTGCGGACTCTCCCAGTCCCCCTTTTCAAAGAGAATATTAAGGAGTTATTAAATTAATCTGTGCTTGCTGGTGCGTGTTATTGCAGTGCAGAGATTTGCAGCGAATGAATCCGTTAGGCCGCCTTTAAGCCGATTTATTAAGGGGTGCCAGGAATCACCAAATAAACCTGATAACCTGTTTTATTTTACACAAGTGAACACTTACTGGCCGTCAAATCCTCTTATATCTTTACAAGGTCCTTTGCTGTTGTTCTGGGATTGATTTGCACTTTTTGCACCAAAGTATGTTCATATATATATATATATATACACAGTGGGGAGAACAAGTATTTGATACACTGCCGATTTTGCAGGTTTTCCCACTTACAAAGCATGTAGAAGTCTGTAATTTTTATCATAGGTACTCTTCAACTGTGAGTGACGGAAAACAAAAATCCAGAAAATCACATTTGTATGATTTTTAAATAATTAATTTGCATTTTATTGCATGACAAAAGTATTTGATACATCAGAAAAGCAGAACTTAATATTTGGTACAGAAACCTTTGTTTGCAATTACAGAGATCATACGTTTCCTGTAGTTCTTGACCAGGTTTGCATACACTGCAGCAGGGATTTTGGCCCTCTCCTCCATACAGACCTTCTCCAGATCCTTCAGGTTTCGGGGCTGTCGCTGGGCAATACGGACTTTCAGCTCCCTCCAAAGATTTTCTATTGGGTTCAGGTCTGGAGACTGGCTAGGACACTCCAGGACCTTGAGATGCTTCTTACGGAGCCACTCCTTAGTTGCCCTGGCTGTGTGTTTCGGGTCGTTGTCATGCTGGAAGGCCCAGCCACGACCCATCTTCAATGCTCTTACTGAGGGAAGGAGGTTGTTGGCCAAGATCTCGCGATACATGGCCCCATCCATCCTCCCCTCAATACGGTGCAGTCGTCCTGTCCCCTTTGCAGAAAAGCATCCCCAAAGAATGATGTTTCCACCTCCATGCTTCATGGTTGGGGTGGTGTTCTTGGGGTTGTACTCATCCTTCTTCTTCCTCCAAACACGGCGAGTGGAGTTTAGACCAAAAAGCTGGAGGGCTTCTTAAAGAAAAACTAACAGGTCTGTGAGAGCCGGAATTCTTACTGGTTGGTAGGTGATCAAATACTTATGTCATGCAATAAAATGCAAATGAATTATTTCTCACAGTTGAAGTGTACCTATGATAAAAATTACAGACCTCTACATGCTTTGTAAGTAGGAAAACCTGCAAAATCGGCAGTGTATCAAATACTTGTTCTCCCCACTATATGTATATATATATATATATATATATATAGCTGAGAAAGTAATAGAACAGAGAGAAGTCTATACAGTGTGTATATAGTGTGTTAAATAAACAGTAGTCTCTATTTAACCTCATATCTCCCTGTTAGTAGGGATTGAGGGTTCTGTGGAGTTTCTGCCAACACTCATTCAATCTCAGTCCTGTGTGTCGATACATGGTGACATTGAGGAGTGTTGTTTGTGTCACAGGAGGTTGGTGGCACATTAATTGGGGAGGATGAGCTTGTGTTAATGGCTGGAGCGGAATCAGTGGAATGGTATCAAACACATGGTTTGTGTGTGTGTGTGTGTGTGTGTGTGCTTCATGTACTGTATGTGTGTGTGTGTGTGTGTGTGTGTGTGCTTCATGTACTGTATGTGTGTATGTGTTGCGTGTGTGCTTCATGTACTGTGTGTGTGTGTGTGTGTGTGAGAGATCTCTCTGACTGGATCAGCAGGGTTAGCACAGTGATTCAGAATTGTAACCTCATTTACCAGAGTGTATGCCAGCAGTGTAAACATTTAATCCAGTGTGAGATTTTCAGGCTCCTTTGGGGCAACAGTTTATCTTTTTTTGGGGGGGGACCTCCAAATAAAGTCTGCTTTAAATTAATCGGGCAAAATTGCTTTACAGGGTCCATGCATGATTAAATATTAATTATGTTAAGCTAAGCACTTTCTTTGTATATAAATCCATATAGATTTGGCTGGCAGGCTGCCTGAAGCCACATGAGATGGATTCCTGGTGCAAACGCCTCTGACTCCTTAGCAGGTTCTTTCTTTTGGCTTTGTTTGTTTTTGTTCTGATGTAAATGACGACTTGTTGATATTTCAGTACCTTTTTGGTCCAGTTGGCCCCGACACACGTGTCCTTTCAGAGAGGGGAAATGTCTGAATGTGCAGCAAGGGAGAGACACTGATCCCACTCAAAAACTTGTGTGTTTGGGGAGGATAAGAGCGGTGTGTGTATATACATGCATGTGTTTGGGGAGGATAAGAGCGGTGTGTGTATATACATGCATGTGTTTGGGGAGGGGAAGAGAGTAACCATTCCTTTTCAAACAGGGCCAGCTTCCCGAAAAATATTTACCCAATATTAAATTTTTCCAAGCTAAATATAAGTCTTGATTGAAAGATCTCATGGAAAATAAATTCTTAAGTATTTTGAATTCCTGCGTGGATTCACCGCTTAGCGTGAGCCAGGGTTTATTTTTCGACAGGTATGTTGTGTTGACGTAGTAGGGATGTGGTGTGTTGGGGTTGTGTTGATGCAGTAGGTATGTGGTGTGTTGGGGTTGTGTTGATGCAGTAGGTATGTGGTGTGTTGGGGTTGTGTTGATACAGTAGGGATGTGGTGTGTTGGGGTTGTGTTGATGCAGTAGGGATGTGGTGTGTTGGGGTTGTGTTGATGCAGTAGGGATGTGGTGTGTTGGGGTTTTGTTGATGCAGTAGGGATGTGGTGTGTTGGGGTTGTGTTGATGCAGTAGGGATGTGGTGTGTTGGGGTTGTGTTGATGCAGTAGGGATGTGGTGTGTTGGGGTTGTGTTGATGCAGTAGGGTTGGGGTCTTGTCGCCACAGTAGGGATGTGGTGTGTTGGGGTTGTGTTGCCACAGTAGGGATGTGGTGTGTTGGGGTTGTGTTGCCACAGTAGGAATGTGGTGTGTTTGGGTTGTGTTGCCACAGTAGGAATGTGGTGTGTTGGGGTGGCACAGTAGGGATGTGGGGTGTTGGGGTTGTGTTGCCACAGTTGGGATGTGGTGTTGGGGTTGTGTTGACGCAGTAGGGATGTGGTGTGTTAGGGTTGTGTTGCCAGAGTAGGGATGTGGTGTGTTGGGGTTGTGTTGATGCAGTAGGGATGTGGTGTGTTGGGGTTGTGTTGATGCAGTAGGGATGTGGTGTGTTGGGGTTGTGTTGCCACAGTAGGGATGTGGTGTGTTGGGGTTGTGTTGACGCAGTAGGGATGTAGTGTGTTGGGGTTGTGTTGATGCAGTAGGTATGTGGTGTGTTGGGGTTGTGTTGACGCAGTAGGTATGTGGTGTGTTGGGGTTGTGTTGATGCAGTAGGTATGTGGTGTGTTGGGGTTGTGTTGGCACAGTAGGTATGTGGTGTGTTGGGGTTGTGTTGATGCAGTAGGTATGTGGTGTGTTAGGGATGTGGTGTGTTAGGGATGTGGTGTGTTAGGGATGTGGTGTGTTAGGGATGTGGTGTGTTAGGGTTGTGTTGCCACAGTAGGGATGTGGTGTGTTAGGGATGTGGTGTGTTAGGGATGTGGTGTGTTAGGGATGTGGTGTGTTAGGGATGTGGTGTGTTGGGGTTGTGTTGCCACAGTAGGGATGTGGTGTGTTGGGGTTGTGTTGCCACAGTAGGGATATGGGGTGTTGGGGTTGTGTTGACGCAGTAGGGATGTGGTGTGTTGATGCAGTATCTATGTGGTGTGTTGGGGTTGTGTTGACGCAGTAGGTATGTGGTGTGTTAGGGTTGTGTTGACGCAATAGGGATGTGGTGTGTTGACGCAGTAGGTATGTGGTGTGTTGGGGTTGTGTTGATTCAGTAGGGATGTGGTGTGTTGGGGTTGTGTTGATTCAGTAGGGATGTGGTGTGTTGGGGTTGTGGTGTGTTGGGGTTGTGTTGCCACAGTAGGGATGTGGTGTGTTGGGGTTGTGTTGACGCAGTAGGTATGTGGTGTGTTGGGGTTGTGTTGGTGCAGTAGGTATGTGGTGTGTTGGGGTTGTGTTGGCGCAGTAGGTATGTGGTGTGTTGGGGTTGTGTTGATACAGTAGGTATGTGGTGTGTTGGGGTTGTGTTGATACAGTAGGGATGTGGTGTGTTGGGGTTGTGTTGATGCAGTAGGGATGTGGTGTGTTGGGGTTGTGTTGGCGCAGTAGGTATGTGGTGTGTTGGGGTTGTGTTGATGCAGTAGGTATTTTGTGTGTTGGGGTTGTGTTGGCACAGTAGGTATGTGGTGTGTTAGGGTTGTGTTGACGCAGTAGGTATGTGGTGTGTTGGGGTTGTGTTGATGCAGTAGGTATTTTGTGTGTTGGGGTTGTGTTGACGCATTAGGTATGTAGTGTGTTGGGGTTGTGTTGATGCAGTAGGTATTTTGTGTGTTGGGGTTGTGTTGACGCATTAGGTATGTAGTGTGTTGGGGTTGTGTTGATGCAGTAGGTATTTTGTGTGTTGGGGTTGTGTTGACACAGTAGGTATGTAGTGTGTTGGGGTTGTGTTGATGCAGTAGGTATGTGGTGTATTTTGCTATGGACGTCATGAATCTCTTCTCTCTCTTTATAGAATGTAACTTGACACACTCAAAGCAGCTGTTCACTGACGTTCTTAAAGTTTAAAAAAATGACTCCATATTTGTCCTTTGGCCAAGCAATATGTTGAATAATTTGCTACTGTGGTTTCGCAAGTCGTTTCTCAAATGTTTTATTAAACCCCAGGCCAACGGGTGCACTCGTCAGGTTCTTCCATTCCTTCTTTCTGCGCTGCAACCTGCAGCTTGGCCCAGAGCTTTGAGGGCACTCTGATCTGGAGGACTGCGGCTAGCGGTGCGCGAGAGAGGGATGCATATCGTTCATGATTGGATTGGACAGGCCAGACCACGGAAAGAGAGAGCCCAATATTCCATATAACAACATCTTGAGAAAGGGAAATGTAATAGCCTGAAGCTGGACGAATGCATGGAGTATAGGGGACTGATGCCAAGCATTGAAGAGACTGGTATGCAGTTGACTGTATGGACTGATCTATATGGTTTGACATATGCTTATGCAAAAAGCCATAGGACCACCGTGATGGTGGGTTGGCAATGTAGTTCTTACAGCACAGAGGAGAGTATGGTGCTTGTGTAGTAACAAAACACGTCCCCTGTTTCAGAGTCAGAATTGAAGAGGAAGCCACTTGGCCACACAGACTGCAATCCACTGACTAAACCACACTGCTGACCTCCATAAGGTCAGTCACCCTCCCTTCCTCCCACTCAGGATATGACTGCTGTGTGCCACCTACCTGTCTAGCTGTCACCAGTAGAACTCTATGGCAGCCACACCGGGCTAACTGACAAGAGGAAGGAAACTCCAGCACACTGGCAGTCTTTTATGCTCCCCAATGCTCCGTGTTAATAACACATTACAGGGTTACTCATGAGTTGGTGAATGGGTTCAGAATTTATTGTGGTAATAATAATTGTAGTAATTTAATAAACTTTTAGACTCACGTGTCAGCAAAAATTCTGATTTTCCGTTTGACCTATACTGTTCCTGTACCAAAACGACAGCTTTCTGGATGAAGGCATCAGGGCAGTGCATGCAATGAATAAACACGATAATACAACATGAAATATAACCAATGTTCCAGCTGCTCTAGGTCTGGGATTTTCCGAGACTACCATCTACCCATCTCCCCAGTCAGTCACCTTAGCTGTCACACGGCTGTCCTTCACCCTGCCTGTCCTATAATACCACCACCACCATCCTGTCCATGTCACAGACAGGACAGGGAACAGGCACCTGAAGCAGCCAGGAGGCCAGCTGGGAAAATGGGTTATAGAGAACAATGGAGGGACAAGGGCTTTTCCATTATGGGAATGAATCTAATCGCACCGCCGGAGAGGAATATGTTAATGAGGCTTGTACAGTCAATTATCTTAATTGCTCCATTTATAGAGAACCTGCCGAATGTTTCAGATGCAGGCGCTTGGAATTTAAGGGATGAGTTAAATCAATCCCCATAATTATAATTGTTAATAGATTCGCTAACGAGTGAAGGGGCGGGCGGCTGCGATGGGCGGACGAGGGGTAATTGCGGGGAAGTGGCAGGGAAGTGATGAGGTCGTCGGGGAAGTCGAGGTGCGGATGAAGAAGGTTCAGGTACGCCCATATCAGATTGAAACGGGAAGACAGTCCATACACACTGGGAGTGAAAGGAGTGTGTTCACTGCATTCAGTGATGAAAATATGTCATGTGACAAAACAATGGGATTTCTTGCTACGTGTGTGTTTTCTACAGGCCAGTATGCACGTGGCTACGTGGTCAGGTTCATCGTCAGCTCAGCTCCTCCCATGAACTGACTGCCGCAAACCACAAAAGCTACATTGTATATATTTCCATGTATCTAGGCCTCCTACACTGTCTAATACCCTCACTCCTTACTCCTATGACGATTCCTCTCTAGCCGTTGTCGCGCCAGAGGAATAGCCTCGATAAATCACAGCAGTGGGTGATGGATTATTCTCACCTGCCGTGCGACGGGACGGTCTGATGCACTGTCACTGTGTGAGCATCGAAGACCAATCTACAGCGACGTCGGTGCCCCCTGATGTGGAACAGCCTTGTTGCTGGGCTCTCCACACATGAGGGAGCCTTCAGCCAAGACCCCAGCAGGGGAGGCCATGTCCCCTGCACCCACAAACACATCTCCCCACACCAAGTGCACCGTGAAACACTCCCAGAGACAACTTTCTCCTCTCCTATCTCCAGTGGTCTCCTGGGATCCCCCGATCACTGCCCTATGTTTTGTTGTAGCTGCTTGACTTTTGGGGAAGAAGCGAGGGGAGAGATAGCCAGCCAGTGAAGGGGAGGTAGGTATGGAGGGTGGTAGGAAGGAATCCCCCCCCCCACCCACCCTTTCTCTTGCTACTGTGGCTCTGTTTCAATTGTAAATTGCTGGAGAGTGACTAACATGCAGCCCCATGGAGAAGGTCAAGGACTGGCAGCCATTAAACTCACTTGTCTGAGATATCGAGTGCTCTGCTTTTTGACCGCGTAGTGTTTGATGAGCCGCACTACAATATAATCACTTGCTCTCGGCACCAGTGGGGCTCGGTGGATGGGGCCCAGAACATTAGAGGTGTTATAAAACTCTAGATTTAAAAAAGCCTGTCAAAGGGAGATGGATAGGGCTCCATTTGGCCCAGAGAGTGAGAGAGTGAGAGGGGGAATGGAAGGGAGTGATGGAGAGGATGAGAGAAAGTCAGACGGGGAGATTGAAATCTAATTTTAGGCCTGCTGTCATATAAAAGCCCTCTGTGCATTGACACTTGAGCCTCCTATGGATCCGAGCAGAACAGACTCCGGCTGAAATCATGTGACGTTATGGTTTCTTGGTAGTAGAATGACTGTTATGATCTCAGGTAAAACCCAACTTGATTATGCTCAGAAAAAAAATCTGTTCCGAGTCTTCAAGGGGGGATGGAAATACAGCAGCATTTATGGGAGCTAAAGCAGTTCTCTATTTGAGCTGGTAAATTGGGGTGTGCACATCAATGCAATTAAACTTGTCGGAGGAATACTGACTTTCTGCTTGAATTCACAGTGTTAATTAGCCTGCCTGGATTTTATGAAATAAATTATTGCTCTGCTTTATCTGCGCTTTGGGTGAGCGACTCGTCGTCCTTATATCTCCGGCGACGGCGTGGGGTGGACTCGCAAAATAATTCCAAGTAAGAGTGTGGCTAATGAGTTCCACAGAGCAGCAACACATAATATCTTGCCATTTAAAATGCAAATTGCTGCATGTTTATACACATTCAAATTCCAACTTGCACAAGCCACCATATTGTTCTTCAACCTATGCTCGGTTGCATAAAATCATTTCTAATAATCTCACTTTGTCTAGTGTTAAGGGGAGAGAAAACAGGTTCACAACCTTTAGTTGTTTATGTTGTGTCTATCAAGGCTGATGTTATGACTGACTGTTTATGGTGTATGCAGGGTTACCAACCGTCGCACTTTGGCCTAGAGTCTTCTGGAATCACCCTTTATCTGAAGGTGAGTAAACTGAGATGTTATTAAGAGATGTTATTAATGTCTCAATTAAATAAATTACTGAAACACTGTCAAGGGAATTTTTATTCTTAATAAAGCATGTTTATAATTCTAGGTTGACCATGTATTTAGTTAATCGTTTTACCATGATGAACAACTACGACAATACTGTAGCTCTCAGTATCTCCTGCAGGGGGAGTGCTGTATGTGGAGGAGTTGCATATTCTTTCCAGGGGTCTCTTGGCATTGGCAATATTCATAAATACTGAGCTCTCTCCAATCCAGTAGACCTCTGGTCACCCAGCCACCGTGTATGATGTCGCAGACTCTGAAAAACACAGGGTACAGTGGTGGGAAAAATCAGCCGTGCCTCCTTTAAGAGTAGCCAAGGTCACAGCAGTTCACTCACCAGTGTTGTGACCTTTGGAGCCGCCACAAGCAGCCGGCTATCATCTATCAGCATCTAAACCTTCCCTTGTTCGGTCAAACGCATGCGGGAGAGCAGCCGCTGACATTAAAACTCAATTAGCCGGGCCACTTTCTAAATAATACATTAGCAAAGTGCATTAGCCACAGCGCCTGGTGCCCAGAGAACAGTTCTTGCACTACATCTCAATATGTCAGGGCTGTGACCGCCTCGGAGCTAATGTGTCGGAACAGAAAGACATTGAAATGCAGATGAGCTTTGGCAATTAGACCATTGTCATTCACGGAGGGGATGTCTCTCCGTCGCCGCAATATTCTGCTGGTGTCGTGATGGGCTGCCTCTCTCTGTGCCCTCTCTCACCTCTCACACTCCTATTCCTCCATGCGTATTAATGTGATGAGAAAACAGGAGCGTGACAGCAAATATGAATCCAACAATCTGCCGTCCCTACTGTCCTGTTTAGAGGGTTGTTTCTGTGTGTGTGTGTGTGTGCGCGCGCGTGCGCGTGTGCGTGTGTGTGCGTGTGTGTGTACTGTCCTCTATGATGGAAGTCTGTTACCTCAGAGGAAGGCCCTTGTGACAACAAACAAGCTCATTAGCCATTTTCCATCCCACAAGCACAAATCAGAACCCCTTCAGCTCTAGAAATAATCCTCCCATTACTCTATGTAGAGTTGACTACACACTACCGGCTTGGTAACAATGCCAAATAGATCCTGCTCTGGAATGGTGTTGGCCCCCGTGTGGCACACAGCCTAGGGTATCCATATCCTCCCTAGAACCCCACAGTGAACAATGCCACTCTATCCCACTATACTGCCGAGTGGGTTAACACGGTCTGTCACAGCACAAACACTGTAAATAGAAGTCAGTAGGCCTAGGCCTGATCCACACAAAGAGAGCCTCTGTGTGTACACAGGGAGGAAACGTTGTTAATCTGGGCTTTGTTTTCGCAAGCGCCCCCCTCGTCATCTCAGCGCCGTGCTGAGGACTGAAATGCCTCATTGTAACGGGGCAGGTTGCCTGGCGCCCCGCCCGCCTCCCGCCATATTAGCGAGTAAACAGAGCAGGAGAGATAGGAGTCCTTGTCGTAGTAGTTATCGTGGCAGAGTTGCTCCTAATGGCTTCACGGTCCCCGGGTCTGACAAAAGCCGCCCGGGGCGAAAGCGCACGGCGATCATGAGCTATAAAAGAAAAATACATTTGCAAGCGATTGTCGTTAAGCCGGTTCCTCGTCAACACCAGCGGGGCTTTTTTCCGAAAAGCGCCCATCCCTGCCAAGAACAATGAAAGCTCTGGGTTTTGCTTCCACAGAAAATATTGGAAGGCATTGTTGAGGGATAACAGTTGCAGCCAAAGTGGGTTGGATCGTGTTCCTGGCAGCTGTCAGTGGTGTGGTTTTGCTAGGCCTGGTGAATCTTAACTGGCTGTGGAGTCTTTGTGCTGACAGAGTACTGGGATTGATCTCAGCCCACAATAGGCTCATTAGGAGCAAGGCATGGTCATCTAAAGGCTTGCCTTATAGCCCAGTCTTCCTCTTCTCTAGTCTGGATGTAACTAACCTTAAATCCCAGTCTTCCTCTTCTTCTCTAGTCTGGCTTTAACTAGATAGATAGATAGATAGATAGATAGATAGATAGATAGATAGATAGATAGATAGATAGATAGATAGATAGATAGATAGATAGATAGATAGATAGATAGATAGATAGATAGATAGATAGATAGATAGATAGATAGATAGATAGATAGATAGATAGATAGATCCCCAAGGGGGACATTTCTTTGTCAAGCAGCTACAACAAAACATAGGGCAGGTGCAAAATGCCAGAACTAAAATACACAAAAGACAGATACATGATACATAGAGCGGCAGTATGAAAAGGTATAGAAATACAAGATATCTGGAGTGCAAAAAAGCTATAAAAAGACATTGCATAGCATGGGTGGTTGGCTGAATATGTACACTATACATTGATGGATGTTGGATGGTTAACTATACTATACAGGTCGATGGCAGAGAAATATTTCAATAGCTAAAAATGCATATGATATGAGCGAGGGTAATAATAGTTTACTTAATAGACAGACTGGTTAAATGAACAGGTAAGTGAATATTTTGCATGGTTAAATTAGCTGTACAGGTACAGTGGGGAGAACAAGTATTTGATACACTGCCGATTTTGCAGGTTTTCCTACTTACAAAGCATGTAGAGGTCTGTAATTTTTATCATAGGTACACTTCAACTGTGAGAGACGGAATCTAAAATCAAAAATCCAGAAAATCACATTGTATGATTTTTAAATTATTAATTTGCATTTTATTGCATGACATAAGTATTTGATCACCTACCAACCAGTAAGATTTCCGGCTCTCACAGACCTGTTAGTTTTTCATTAAGAAGCCCTCCTGTTCTCCACTCATTACCTGTATTAACTGCACCTGTTTGAACTCGTTACCTGTATAAAAGACACCTGTCCACACACTCAATCAAACAGACTCCAACCTCTCCACAATGGCCAAGACCAGAGAGCTGTGTAAGGAAATCAGGGATAAAATTGTAGACCTGCACAACGCTGGGATGGGCTACAGGACAATAGGCAAGCAGCTTGGTGAGAAGGCAACAACTGTTGGCGCAATTATTAGAAAATGGAAGAAGTTCAAGATGACGGTCAATCTCCCTCGGTCTGGGGCACCATGCAAGATCTCACCTCGTGGGGCATCAATGATCATGAGGAAGGTGAGGGATCAGCCCAGAACTACACGGCAGGACCTGGTCAATGACCTGAAGAGAGCTGGGACCACATTCTCAAAGAAAACCATTAGTTACACACTACGCCGACATGGATTAAAATCCTGCAGCGCACGCAAGGTCCCCCTGCTCAAACCAGCGCATGTCCAGGCCCGTCTGAAGTTTGCCAATGACCATTTTGATGATCCAGAGTAGGAATGGGAGAAGGTCATGTGGTCTGATGAGACAAAAATAGAGCTTTTTGGTCTAAACTCCACTCGCCGTGTTTGGAGGAAGAAGAAGGATGAGTACAACCCCAAGAACACCATCCCAACCGTGAAGCATGGAGGTGGAAACATCATTCTTTGGGGATGCTTTTCTGCAAAGGGGACAGGACGACTGCACCGTATTGAGGGGAGGATGGATGGGGCCATGTATCGCGAGATCTTGGCCAACAACCTCCTTCCCTCAGTAAGAGCATTGAAGATGGGTCGTGGCTGGGTCTTCCAGCATGACAACGACCCGAAACACACAGCCAGGGCAACTAAGGAGTGGCTCCGTAAGAAGCATCTCAAGGTCCTGGAGTGTCCTAGCCAGTCTCCAGACCTGAACCCAATAGAAAATCTTTGGAGGGAGCTGAAAGTCCGTATTGCCCAGCGACAGCCCCGAAACCTGAAGGATCTGGAGAAGGTCTGTATGGAGGAGAGGGCCAAAATCCCTGCTGCAGTGTGTGCAAACCTTGTCAAGAACTACAGGAAACGTATGATCTCTGTAATTGCAAACAAAGGTTTCTGTACCAAATATTAAGTTCTGCTTTTCTGATGTATCAAATAAAATGCAAATTAATTACTTAAAAATCATACAATGTGATTTTCTGCATTTTTGTTTTAGATTCCGTCACTCACAGTTGAAGAGTGCCTATGATAAAAATTACAGACTTCTACATGCTTTGTAAGTGGGAAAACCTGCAAAATCGGCAGTGTATCAAATACTTGTTCTCCCCACTGTAAATGTACAGTTATATTTACAGGTAAGTGAATACTTGCATGGTTACATAAACTGTACAGGTAAATGACAGGAAGAGATACTTAAATAGCTACATGTGTGTATGATATAATTTGGGGTAATAATAGTAATTCCCTTAAAATACAGTCCTTAGTGCGCAGGGTTTAATTACAGATAACTGCACGTATTGCACATTCGATATACTAAAAGCAATGAGAAAAGATGCAGCTGACAGGATACTAATATGCATTCCTGAGTGAATGACTACGTAAGTTAAGTCCAAGAATTACTTGCAATATTGCATGTGATATGATATAACAACTATACATGAGTATGTATATACAGACCTGAATGAATAAATAAGTCCTGAGTGAATGAGTGATTACGGACCAGAGTTACTCACGGATGGATGCATAATTGTTAAACTAGGTCCTAGCACCCCAACAGTTCCAGATCTATGTTGCAGACGGCACGGCACCCCGGTGAGGCATTATATAGTCTAATAGCCACCGGCGGGAAGGACCTCCTGTAGCGCTCTCTGGCACACCGTGGTGGGATCAGTCTGTGACTGAAGGTGCTCCTCTGTGTCATAACCATGGCATGCAGAGGGTGTGTGACGTTGTCCATGATGGCCAGCAGTTTGGCCAGGATCCGTCTCTCCGCCACCTCCTCTAGAGTGTCAAGGCTTATCCCCAGGACAGAACTAGCCTTCCTGATCAGCTTATTTACCCGAGAAGCATCACCAGCTTTTATGTTGGCTCACCAGCACACCACTGCAAAAAAGATGGCACTGGCCACCACAGACTGGTAGAAGGACCTGAGCCACCTCAGAAAGTAAGCTCTGGCCCTTTATGTACAGGGCCCCGGTGTTACCAGCCCATTCCAGCCTATTGCCCATATGGTCTCCCAGGAACTTGTATGACCCAACCATTTCCACATCCATCCCCTGTATAGGGACTGCAGTCAGTTGTGCCTTGGTTCTCCTGAAGTCCACCACCATCTCCTTTGTTTTGCTGATATTGAGCTGAAGGTGGTTCTGCTCACACCACAACACAAAGTCACTGATTGTGCTCCTGTACTCCTCCTCCTGCCCACCCCTGATGCACCATACAATTGCGGAGTCATCCGAGAACTTCTGTAGATGGCATGTTTCAGATTTACAGCGGGTGAAATAAGTATTGAACACATCACCATTCTTCTCAGTAAGGTGCTATTGACATGAAGGTTCCACCAGATGATGGTAACAACCCAAGTAATCCATACATACAAAGAAACCAAAACAAATAAGTTCAGAAATTAAGTTATGTGTAATAATGTGAAATGACACAGGGAAAAAGTATTGAACACATGAAGAAAGGGAGCTTCAAAAAGGCATGGAAAGCCAAGACAACAGCTGAAAACAATCAGTAATTAAAAAGCAATCCAGCCCCCTGTCAGTGCAAATTAATATCAGCTGGTTCAGTCCCAACTGATGGCCTACAAAAGGTCTCATTGCCAAGGTGTCACACAAGACATATCTCATGATGGGTAAAAGCAAAGAGCTGTCTCAAGACATTCGCAACCTAATTGCAAAGCATAATAATGGCATTGGTTATAGGCGCATTTCTAAGCTTCTGAATGTTCCAGTGAGCACTGTTGGGGCCATAATACGGAAGTGGAAAAACAATCATTTCACCATAAATTTGCCTCGACCAGGTGCTCCTCGTAAATTTGCCCAGTCATCCTTCCTTCAATTATGTGAAGTTTGCCAGTACCATTTGCTGAAAAGCAGCCCCACACCATGATGTTCCCACCTCCAAACTTCACTGTTGGTATGGTGTTTTTAGGGTGATGTGCAGTGCCATTTCTCCTCCAAACATGGTGTGTATTATGACATCCAAACAGTTACATTTTGCTCTCATCTGACCACACTATATTCTCCCAGTATTTCACTGGCTTTTCCAAATGTTGTGCAGCAAACTTTAAACGAGCTTCAACATGCTTTTTTTTCAGCAATGGAGTCTTGCGTGGTGAGCATGCATACAGGCCATGGCGGTGGAGTGCATTACTTAATGTTTTCTTTGAGACAACAGTACCTGCTAATTGCAGGTCTATTTGAAGCTCTCCACAAGTGGTCCTTGGCTTTTGGACAACTCTTCTGATTATTCTTTTCACTCCTCTGTCAGAAATCTTGCGAGGAGCACCTGGTCGAGGCAAATTTATGGTGAAATTATTGTCTTTCCACTTCCGTATTATGGCCACACAGTTGGTCAGCACAGACCCTATGCCATCAGGGCCTGCCGCTTTCCACTGATATAGTCTCTCCAGCTCTCTCTTCACTTGGTTGGTGGTGAAAGTCAGCCCCGGTGGGGAGGTGGGGGGAAGGGGGGTGTTGAGGATCAGTCCAGGGGAAGCAGGGGTGGAGGAGGGGTCACTGATTGTCTCAGCAGAGGTGTTGTGGGCAAAGTGGGGGTGGGACAGCCATGAGGGTGTGTGGTCTGGGGAGCTGGAAGGGAGGTGGACAGGGCCAGTATCAAACCTGTTAAAAAACTGGTTCAGCTCATTGGCTCTGTCCTGGGTCCCCTCCGTCTGCCCTCTGTTTGACTTTTTGAACCCAGTGATATTTCTCATACCCTTCCACACCTCTCTCACCTTGCTCTGCCTCAGCTTGTCCTCCATCTTCTCCTTATACCCTCTCTTCCCCTCAGCAATCCGCAACTTCAGCTCCCTCTGGACGCATTTCAATTTGTCCTTGTCCTTGTCCCTCTCCTTGAAGGCCCTCTTCTTCTCATTCAGCAGAAAACAGCGTACCTTCCTGGTGGGTACAGTGTTGTCTACACAAAAATTATTATAGTCCGTTATGCAGTCAGTTAGTCCATCAATGTCCTCCCCATGAGCCTCACAGAGCACATCCCAGTCTGTTGTTTCAAAGCAGTCCTGTAGGGCCTCATTCACCTCCGGGGACCATCTCCTAATGGTACTGGTGGTCGCAGGCTGCTGTTGGACCAAAGGCCTGTAGTGTGGAATGAGGTGGACAAGGTTGTGATCCGATCTACCGAGGGGAGGGAGTGCAGTGGAGTTGTATGCGTCCTTCACATTAGCATATAACAAGTCCAGAGTTTTATTATTCCCGGCTTGGGCACTTCACAAACTGTTTGAACGTGGGCAGCGTTGAAGAGAGAGATGCATGGTTAAAATCCCCCGAAATGGCAAAGAAAGCACTGGGATCCGCTGTCTGTAACCTCGCGATAGCAGAGTGGATGACGTCACACGCTGTGTTTGCGTCAGCGGAGGGCGAGATGTAAACAATAACAGCAATGGCCGCCGTGAATTCCCTCGGCAAATAGTAGGGTCTCAGGCTAACGGCTAATAGTTCAATGTCCGGGCTACATAACTCTTCCTTAAGAATAATATCTTGGATTACACCATCTGTTGTTAACTAATAAAGCCAGCCCATCACCCTTGCTCTTACCGGAAGAGACGCGATCCCTGTCCGCTCTGATGGTCTGGAAACCGCCGATAGTTACGTTCTCTATGGGGATTTTATCGTTCAGCCAAGTCTCCGTGAAAAAACTTTTCACTGGGGTGCAGCAGCGCTGCGTGTGCTAAATCCAGGAGCTGGGCTCTGTTGTAAATAATAATAGTTGACGACGTCTTCCAGTCTTCCTCTTCTCTAATCTGACTGTAACTAACCTTAAAGCCCAGTCTTCCTCTTCTCCCCTGGCTGTAACTAACCTTAAAGCCCAGTCTTCCTCTTCTCCCCTGGCTGTAACTAACCTTAAAGCCCAGTCTTCCTCTTCTCTAATCTGACTGTAACTAACCTTAAAGCCCAGTCCTCTTCTCTAGTCTGGCTGTAACTAACCTTAAAGCCCAGTCTTCCTCTTCTCTAGTCTGACTGTAACTAACCTTAAAGCCCAGTCTTCCTCTTCTCTAATCTGACTGTAACTAACCTTAAAGCCCAGTCCTCTTCTCTAGTCTGACTGTAACTAACCTTAAAGCCCAGTCCTCTTCTCTAATCTGACTGTAACTAACCTTAAAGCCCAGTCCTCTTCTCTAATCTGACTGTAACTAACCTTAAAGCCCAGTCCTCTTCTCTAGTCTGACTGTAACTAACCTTAAAGCCCAGTCCTCTTCTCTAATCTGACTGTAACTAACCTTAAAGCCCAGCCCTCTTCTCTAATCTGACTGTAACTAACCTTAAAGCCCAGCCCTCTTCTCCCCTGGCTGTAACTTAGCAATGCAACAGGCTGCTTAAAGCTCTCATATACCACAAACAAAACGACTCCAGGGTATTATGGATGGATGAATATGGATGCAGATACATCTTCAATGGTGTATTTCCTACCATTACCACTACAATTACCACCCACACCTACTACTTTTAAATCCTACCACTACTGCTACAGCCAATTCTACATCTGGTACTGCTGACTGTCACTACCACAACAACAACTACTACAGCTGGTACTGCTGACTGTCACTACCACAACAACAACTACTACAGCTGGTACTGCTGACTGTCACTACCACAACAACAACTACTACAGCTGGTACTGCTGACTGTCACTACCACAACAACAACTACTACAGCTGGTACTGCTGACTGTCAATACCACAACAACAAAAGCTACTGCTGGTACTGCTGCCTGTCACTACCACAACAATAACTACTACAGCTGGTACTGCTGACTGTCACTACCACAACAATAACTACTACAGCTGGTACTACCAACTGTCACTGCCAACAGTTCTGCATGATTCTTCCCACTATTTCCAGGTCTAAGAATCACAATAATAGCAGTGAAGAAAGATTATATTATAATGCAAAGAAAGGATGGGAAACCCTATCTCCCATCCAGGGCATTCTATCATTTTAAAATGGGATTGAGAGGCATGCCCGGGCCAAAGCAGCACTCTAGAACCGAGCTGCGGTTAAGAAAATCAACAAGCTTACAGCCTTGCACTGGCACTTTCTGATGTCCAGAAAAACACTTGATGTGATTCCAAAGCCTTGTGCGCTTTGAAACCCCTCCAGCTGCCTCCCTGCTAATTGGTCTGACAAGGGTAGAACCTTATTAGCCTAGCCAAGCCACTGAAGCCTAGATTAACCAAGCCACTGAAGCCTAGCTTAGCGTATCCACTGAAGCCTAGCCTAGCCTAGCCACTGAAGCCTTGCTTAGCCAAGCCTTACAAAAACATATTGCAGTTTTGAAACTGCAGTAAAAGTACAGTAACTACAGTCGACTCTGGAATTTTGGATACAGTAATTGGGCTCTCATGCGGCGCAGTGGTCTAAAACATTGCATTTCATTGCTAGATGCGTCACAACAGACAACCTGGTTCGAATCTAGACCGTGATTGGGAGTTCCGTAGGGCGATGCACAATTGGCCCAGTGTCGTCCGAGTTTGGCCGGTGTAGGCGCCATTGTAAATAATAATTTGTTCTTAACTGACTTGCCTACTTAAATAAAGGTTACATAAAAAATAAAAAATTGTAGTTTTTCTTTTATATATATACTGCAATTACACTGAAAAATGATTTTGGGCGTAGTAATACTGCACTCTGACTGCAATCTTTTTTTGTAAGGGAAGCAACTGAAGCCTACGTAGCCTAGCCTAGCCACTGAAGCCTAGCCTAGCCTAGCCACTGAAGCCTAGCTTAGCCTAGCCACTGAAGCCCAGCCTAGCCAAGCCACTGAAGCCCAGCCTAGCCTAGCCATTGAAGCCCAGCCTAGCCTAGCCACTGAAGCCTAGCTTTGCCAAGCCACTGAAGCCTAGCCTAGCCTAGCCACTGAAGCCTAGCTTTGCCAAGCCACTGAAGCCTAGCCTAGCCTAGCCACTGAAGCCTAGCCTAGCCTAGCCACTGAAGCCTAGCTTTGCCAAGCCACTGAAGCCTAGCCTAGCCTAGCCACTGAAGCCTAGCTTTGCCAAGCCACTGAAGCCTAGCCTAGCCACACTGACCTTCTCTACAGGTTTAACTATTTTCATATCTGTTACTGTGTATCTAAGCTTAGATGGCTAATATGACACAAACCAAATGTATCCGCCTCCAGTTCTCGGCTACCTCCCATACTTGTTGTTCCAACAAGCAGTGAAGCTAGCCTAGCCTAGCCACACTGACCCTCACAGCCAGTTTCTTATCTGTCTCTGTAGTGTAACCTAGCTTAGTTGGCTTTTATGACAAAATCAGAATATGTAGCCTGCTGTACGATAAAGTCTTCCAGGGCTGGCCTCATGCTCCTTTGATGTGAATGCTTGACCATTCAAAAATCTCCTCATTACATAATCCCAGAGTGCCAACGTTGCTTTAATCATCGAATAAGTCACCCACTTATCTCTTCAAAAAGAGAAAATCATCATAGTTGGCAATAAAAGCCTTACTGATATGCATAGGCAGACTGCTTTATGGTTGATTTACAGCTTGATTAGCTTGAGAGAGAGGACGGGAGGCAAAGAAAGAGAGAGCGAGGGAAGAGGGGTGAGAACGGCTAGATAATTCTACATTAAGAGAAAGAAACAAGATTTATCTAAGCAAGCTTTGGCCCCACATATTCTTCACAGTGGGAGTGCCAATGTCAATGCTGTTTGATTGCTATGTTGTGCTGCTGCTGTTGTCAACAGTGCCTTGGGTTTTATGGCTGAATAAGTTGGGGATTCTAAGGGCATGTTGGCTTCCTTGTGACAGTATGCTGATTACCTTATTTACTTGATAAGCTAGCTAGTTCTCATGTGTCTGTAGGAACAAAGTGGCTTTGTTCTGCAGTCATTTAGATATAATAGTTAACAGCTCTATAAGATCAAACATTGTAGCTTAAGAAGATAAGCACACACATAACACTAATTTCTGAAACACCACACACACACACACACATATACACACACACATATACACACACACACACACACACACACACACACACACACACACACACACACACACACACACACACACACACACACACACACACACACACACACACACAGAGACACATACACACACACACACCTTTGTTAGTGTTATCTCTACGTGACAGCAGTCATCTGAGAGTTCTCTGATCTGGGGCTTCATGTACTGTGGTTATGTTGCCAGCTCATCCTCTCAGCATGGGGGGAAATCTGTCTGTCTCTTCCTAGAGGCCTCAGCTCATCCTCTCAGCATGGGGGGAAATCTGTCTGTCTCTTCCTAGAGGCCTCAGCTCATCCTCTCAGCATGGGGGGAAATCTGTCTGTGTCTTCCTAGAGGCCTCAGCTCATCCTCTCAGCATGGGGGGAAATCTGTCTGTCTCTTCCCAGAGGCCTCAGCTCATCCTCTCAGCATGGGGGGAAATCTGTCTGTCTCTTAACACTCGCACTGCCAACAGGACAGGGTCGTTGACAACCAGGCTTATCTTACTGATATTAATCTCTCTCTCTTCTGGGGAACTACTGCTCTGAGAAGCATCTCGCCACTTACAAGCTGTCAATAACATTTACTGAATGAGTGGGGTGGCTTAGGTGGGTGGGTGTGTGTATAACGTGCCTTTGTGTATAACGTGCCTTACTCACCTGAGCTGTGAAAATACATTGGGCAAGCTATACAATCTAGTCTTCCATCCATATTTATTTTATTTAACCTTTATTTAACTAGGCAAGTCAGTTAAGAACAAATTCTTATTTACAATGATGGCCTACCAAAAGGCAAAAGGCCTCCTGCGGTGATGGGGGGATTGAAAATTAAAATATAGCACAAAACACACATCAACAACAACATAGCATGGCAGCAACACATGACAACACAGCATGGTAGCAACACAACATGGTAGCAACACAACATGGCAGCAGCATAACATGGTAGCAGCACAAAACATGGTACAAACATTATTGGGCACAGACAATTCCATAGCCAAAGCTGCCATCCATGCTGTGCTCATATTACTGAATATGTCAATGGGTTGCAATATTAACTATGACGTTCCTTACCAATTGTCAAGGAAAGCATCTCTCTTTCCTTCCGTGGGAGGTAGAGTTGTCAGGGCCTGTATTCCATACATTGTTATTATTATCAGCATGCAGGTAGCCTGGTCAGAGCGTTGGGTCAGTAACCGAAAGGTTGTTGGATCGAATCCCTCAGCCGAACAAGGTGAAAACCTGTCGATGTGTCCTTCAAGCAACCTTACAGTTCTGTTATGACGGCATCATGTCACTATCTTGTCTTATGTATGTCTTCTTAGTTTGGAATCCTATAACTTCAGATCCAACCGGCATAACTTGGGATTTTTGAATACACTACCATTGATGCCTATGGAATATGCACATGTAATGTTGGAAGCGTGACAGTTGTGTTAGATAAGTGTTGCCGAGAAAAACAACACAGGGGTTAGCCACGTTTCAAATATACTCCCCATGACATATGTACCATTTATGCCCCTAATAATACCTTGCTTTGATGTAAGACATGAACGTTGTTTGCCAGGCCTGATGTCTGTCTTTAGGCCCCAGACAGCTTGGAGAGCTCTTAGTGCATGGACCTTTCTTCTCCTCTAGTACTGAATCCATTGAGAGAGAGAGGGCCTTTGTCTCTGAGCTCTGATTATGCTCTGAGATGAAAGTAGCATCTTACCTCTGTCATTCCAGCTTTCTAAGAGAGTCGAAGCAGAGGAGGTGTGTGTGTGTGTGTTCATGTCTACGACATTTGCATTTTGATATCAAAGAAAGCCTCTTTTTGTCTTGGAAAACCACATCACAGACTGATTTTAGGAACTCCTATAGGTAGATTCTCTAGGAAGAGGCTTCAATTTCCTGAGTGTGTGCAAGACATTGAGTAAATATTGATATGGTGGTTCAGTTTAATTCTGGTTATTATGCTTTGGGAATATAATGTAGTGTTTAATTATAAATATTTATGATAATGTTCATTCTTAATTTATCATGTTTCAATGCTTAAATTGTGTTTCTGATTGTGTTGCTACACCCTTTTTTAGCAAAATGACACTACTTACATGCCAACATATGACAGTACTTACATGCCAACATATGACAGTACTTACATGCCAACATATGACAGTATTTACATGCCAACATATGACAGTACTTACATTCCAACATATGACAGTACTTACATTCCAACATATGACAGTATTTACATGCCAACATATGACAGTATTTACATGCCAACATATGACAGTACTTACATTCCAACATATGACAGTACTTACATGCCAACATATGACAGTATTTACATGCCAACATATGACAGTACTTACATTCCAACATATGACAGTACTTACATTCCAACATATGACAGTATTTACATGCCAACATATGACAGTATTTACATGCCAACATATGACAGTACTTACATTCCAACATATGACAGTACTTACATGCCAACATATGACAGTATTTACATGCCAACATATGACAGTACTTACATTCCAACATATGACAGTACTTACATTCCAACATATGACAGTATTTACATGCCAACATATGACAGTATTTACATGCCAACATATGACAGTACTTACATTCCAACATATGACAGTACTTACATGCCAACATATGACAGTATTTACATGCCAACATATGACAGTACTTACATTCCAACATATGACAGTACTTACATGCCAACATATGACAGTATTTACATGCCAACATATGACAGTACTTACATGCCAACATATGACAGTACTTTCATGCTAACATATGACAGTACTTACATGCCAACATATGACATTACTTACAAGCCAACATATGACAGTACTTACATGACAACATATGACAGTACTTAAATGCCAACATATGACAGTACTTGCATGCTAACATATGAGTGTGTGTGCAACATGACAGTACTTACATGCTAACATATGACTGTACTTACAGTACATGCTAACATATGACCATACTTACAAGCCAACATATGACAGTACTTACATGCTAACATATGAGTGTGTGTGCAACATGACAGTACTTACATGCTAACATATGAGTGTGTGTGCAACATGACAGTACTTACATGCTAACATATGACAGTACTTACAGTACATGCTAACATATGATAGTACTTGCATGCCAACATATGACAGTACTTACATGCCAACATATGACAGTACCTACAAGCCAACATATGACAGTACTTACAAGCCAACATATGCCAGTACTTACATGCTAACATATGAGTGTGTGTGTAACATGACAGTACTTACATGCTAACATATGAGTGTGTGTGCAACATGACAGTACTTACATGCTAACATATGACTGTACTTACAGTACATGCTAACATATGACCGTACTTACAAGCCAACATATGACAGTACTTACATGCTAACATATGAGTGTGTGTGCAACATGACAGTACTTACATGCTAACATATGACAGTACTTACAGTACATGCTAACATATGATAGTACTTGCATGCCAACATATGACAGTACTAACATGCCAACATATGCCAGTACTTACAAGCCAACATATGACAGTACTTACATGCCAACATATGACAGTACTTAAATGCCAACATATGACAGTACTTACATGCCAACATATGACAGTACTTAAATGCCAACATATGCCAGTACTTACATGCCAACATATGACAGTACTTAAATGCCAACATATGCCAGTACTTACATGCCAACATATGACAGTACTTACAAGCCAACATATGACAGTACTTACAAGCCAACATATGACAGTACTTACATGCCAACATATGACAGTACTTAAATGCCAACATATGCCAGTACTTACATGCCAACATATGACAGTACTTAAATGCCAACATATGACAGTACTTAAATGCCAACATATGCCAGTACTTACATGCTAACATATGAGTCTGTGTGCAACATGACAGTACTTACATGCTAACATATGACTGTACTTACAGTACATGCTAACATATGACCGTACTTACACACCAACATATGAGTGTGTGTGCAACATATGTGGTATGTGTGTATACACGTGTGTGTATGTTTATGTTTGCACGACATGTAGGGTGGACAGGGGGCAGTATGACTTTGACTGATCACGGACTGATCACGGGCTGAGCCAGCTGCCATGAACCAAGGGAGGTTGTGACACACGCACTGGTTCCTCAGCTAGCTACATCCTCATCTCCTGTGCCCCTGTGAATCCCTCTGGAGCCCCCGCTAACCCACCCACCCGCCGTGTCTCACCACTCTCAGCCTCGATCAATACCCACATCAAAGGTTATGTGTTGGTAGCTAGTGAGTCAAATTCTTTGAAGCTGTTTGCGCAGAATCCACGTTTGCTAAGCTTACACTGCCGAGGAACCTCCTCCAATTGCATTGTTTGCCAAGCATTACCTCTGTTTGCTGAAACACCTAGTGGATTGTAATTGAGAACAGACTTTGCTCCGCCCCCTTCTGTGCCCTTCTTCTTCTCTCTTTCCCACACAGCGGTTGAATCCATAAACCAATCAATGCAGCCAGTGACTTTTTCTGATCTGTCTAACACTTTATTGGCTGGGGCTTAAGGTGGAAGCAACTTGGGGAATAAACAACCTAGAAGAGAACAATAATAGAAGCTGCCTTTTGCACGGGATCATTAAATGGGGTAATTGCGGCAGGAGATGTAGGGGAGCGATAGCAGACAATGTAATTATTGTTGCTGGCTGATGTTTCTATGGCGCTGTCATTCACACAGGTCCACTTTGTGGATTTGAATATGGCCCAGGGCCCACGTTTGATGTAGAAGGTCCATTGATGAGACTTTGTCCCACAGAGATGACATTGGGCCACAGAGATGACATTGGGCCAGGTGACACTTAACCTCGCTACATCCAAGGCTATGCGATGCGGTGGATGGGGGGTAATGGAGGAAGTGGTTGACCATGAAAACATGTGGAAAGGAAGTTCCTCCATTTTACGTTGCCACTGAAAGGGCATGTAAACAGACAAAGAAGAAAGGTCCTAATCCCCAAAACACAAACATTCCTACTTCACAGTTTTAGATTACATTTCAAAAAGTAATTCATTCATTTTCTCTGAATAAGCTGTAGAAACAGGAAAAAGTCTCTGCACACTACCAGTCAGATGCAAAGTGATTTTAATAGTAGCTTCGCTTTCGGTCAGTCAACCTTCATCAGAGTAATAAGATGAAAACGTCATTCCTACTTCAATTACAGGTAGTCTCTTTCCAAGTATTCATGTAAATATTAGTATTTTATGTATTTGTATTTATTATGGATACCCAATCCAGCAAAATAAAGGCAGTCATAAACAATTAAAAACATGACATTACATTTAACAACAGATTTCACAATACATTAAGTGTGTTCCTTCAGGCCACTACTCCACATATCTACAACACAAAATCCATGTGTGTGTGTGTGTATAGTGCGTATATTATCATGCGTGTGTCTGTGCATGTGTGTGTGTCTCTTCAATATGACAAGGAGGGTCATGGTGTGTTCCACAGCAGACGTTAGACCCCTAGTTGACCCTGCGATGTTGTCATTAAGATGTTGTAAGCCCCGGGATTTACATTCAGTCAGACCACTCAAGCTGAAACAACAGTCAACATGCTTGACATACTGTAAACCAATCAGAACAGTAAACCAATCAGAACAAAGAGGGCAAGCACACATGACCAGGAGATGGCAGCACAGCCTATCACAGATGACCAGGAGATGGCAGCACAGCCTATCACAGATGGTCAATCTGACTGTTGCTTGTACTGAAGAAATAGTCTTTAATCCCTACCCAGAGCCACCTTTCTCTCTCTCTCTCTCTCTCTCTCTCTCTCTCTCTCTCTCTCTCTCTCTCTCTCTCTCTCTCTCTCTCTCTCTCTCTCTCTCTCTCTCTCTCTCTCAATTCAATTTAATTTAATTCAATTCAATTCAATTCAAGGGGCTTTATTGGCATGGGAAACATATGTTAACATTGCCAAAGCAAGTGAAGTAGATAATAAACAATAAACAATTAACATTACACTCACAGAAGTTCCAAAAGAATAAAGACATTACGGTAACACTTTATTTTAAGGTGTCCTTGTTACAGTGTACTTACACTTGTAGTTACACTGTAACCAGTGTTGTAATTACGCGTAACAATCACTGTTACACTGTAACAACGTAATGTAACTAGTAGTATTACAGTTTGTAATTACACATGTGTAACAACAAAATCTTGTTACCATGCTTGTTACAAATATTGTAACTGAATGTACTAACTCATTGTTACACATGCTTAAAAAAATAACACTTGTTACCAAAGAGGCACATGTCTACTGAATTCAAGAATTTAGTATTTCACTTTATCATAATTTGATTCAATAACATTATACAAATATTAGGGTTAGATAGATAGATAGATAGATAGATAGATAGATAGATAGATAGATAGATAGATAGATAGATAGATAGATAGACCAATGTTAATGAATCAAATTATGATAAAGTGAAATACTAAATTCTTGAATTCAGTAGACATGTGCCTCTTTGGTAATAAGTGTTATTTTTTTAAGCATGTGTAACAATGAGTTAGTACATTCAGTTACACATGCATACATCCCTCGGGGATCAATAAAGTACCTATCCATCTATCTATCTATCTATCTATCTATCTATCTATCTATCTATCTATCTATCTATCTATCTATCTATCTATCTATCTATCTATCTATCTATCTATCTATCTATCTATCTATCTATCTATCTATCTATCTATCTATCTATCTATCTATCTATCTATCTACAATAGTTGTAACAAGCATGGTAACAAGATTGTTGTTACACGTGTGTAATTACAAACTGTAATACTACTAGTTACATTACATTGTTACAGTGTAACAGTGATTGTTACACGTAGTTACAACACTTGTTACAGTGTAACTACAAGTGTAAGTACACTGTAACAAGGACACCTTAAAATAAAGTGATACCGACATTTCAATATGTCATAGTATGTATATATACTGTGTTGTAATGATGTGCAAATGGTTAAAGTATAAAAGGGAAAATAAATAAACATAAATATGGGTTGTATTTACAATGGTGTTTGTTCTTCACTGGTTGCCCTTTTCTTGTAGCAACAGGTCACAAATGTTGCTGCTGTGATGGCACTGTGGTATTTCACCCAGTAGATATGGGAGTTTATCAAAATTGGATTTGTTTTCTAAGTATTTGTGGATCTATGTAATCTGAGGGAAGTATGTGTCTCTAATATGGTCATACATCTGGCAGGAAGTTAGGAAGTGCAGCTCAGTTTTCACCTCATTTTGTGGGCAGTGTGCACATAGCCTGTCTTCTCTTGAGAGCCAGGTCTTCCTACGGCAGCCTTTCTCAATAGCAAGGCTATGCTCACTCAGTATGTACATAGTCAAATCTTTCCTTAAGTTTGGGTCAGTCACAGTGATCAGGTATTCTGCCACTGTGTACTCTCTGTTTATGGTCAAATAGCATTCCAGTTTGCTCTGTTTTTTTGTTTCCCTATGTGTCAAGTAATTCTCTTTTTGTTTTCTCATGATTTGGTTGGGTCTAATTGTGTTGCTGTCTCTCTCTCTCTCACACCCTTTCTCTCTCTGTCTAACTTTCTCATTCCCCCCCCACACACACACTACTGAGAACTAGCTGTGTTAGTCAGCACTCTGAAATAGCTCACCAGACACTGATAAACCTGTTGGTACACTGTGATGACAGATCTACGGACAGCAACCCCCACCTTGTGTCTACCGCTGATCGTAAACCCTTATCAGAGCAAACACAAATTCAGGCTAATGTTTTACAGCCACACAGCTATTCCTCTTACAGCAAGGCATTTCACGATAAAACTCCCAAGAGTAAACACGATAGAGCCAAAAGGTGATAAGTGAGAAAGAAAAGTAAATGACTCATTAGTTTATCGAGTTGGCGTGTATTAGGTAGCAATAACATGAAAGGTGGACGCTAGCCACTTTGCTATTGAATACACCTTGAAATGCTAACACAAAGAAACTGGAGACTGCAGTGCCCAACCTGACACCTGCTCAGTGTGACACAGTATGAGAGGATTCCATCATCATACACACCGACTACAAACACCCCCCATTGGGTCATAACCTGAGGGGAACTAGCCCTATAGGCCCAGCCGAGGCTGTGTTATTTCACTGTTGTTGTAATGCTGGTCAAACATTATTTAGAATGGCCAAACTCAATAGTGGCAGTGTTAGGCTGCAGTGTCAATATTATCATAGCACACAGAGCAGGGGGGGTTGCTATGTGTGTAGCCATGTGCTAAGTGTACTCTGTCAACTCTGGCCACACAGAGCAGTAACAACAATAAAGTTGGTAAAAAAAAAAAATAATAAGACGGAGGAATTCGGTCTCGCTGCGGCTTTAGGCGCTTCCTTGTTTGACAAAGAAATACATTCCTCTTTTCATTACCAGCCCTTTTTATGTTGTGCAGCAAATTCTTACCATTATCTCTCTCTGTTATGTCTACATTGGCTGACTTGTTGAGGCAAACTATCGCAGCTGTGGAGGATTTTGTCCTTACCAGTGCCAATTTTTTTTTAAAAATGTTGTTATGCTAGAGATAAACCTGAAAAGGATTCCGATGTGAATACCCAATTCAGAGCCTATGCTAAAGAAGTTTAGGTGAATGTAATGACAAAGTGCAAATCTAATTCGGACTGTGGCATAGGCTCTGAATTGGGTAAACTATCTAAGCAAGGCTACGTCTCCAATGGCACCCTATTTCCTAAACAGTGCACTACCCTATGTGGCTCTGGCCAAAAGTAGTGTTATATTGAAATATGATGTCATTCGGCCCAAGTGTTTTTGACCCTGAAGTTTGTTGTTCTGCCTGTTCTCCACTGAGCTTCCATGCATCTGTCGAGGTTTTGTGGAAGGGTTCAGTGACCATGAAGTGGACGGCCAAGTCAAGGACAACCTTTGTCAACACAGATAGCGCAGATCAATGCTTACTGGCTATGCTACCACAAAAGAGCCTCTGTTTACATGTCTCCGTGGGGAGAAGTTGGGTTAGTGGAAAGAGTCAAATAACAGCTATTCAAACAAACGTCTGAATTTGGGTTGGTTGGTTGGTGGTGGTCATTTCCATGTAAAAGGACCCATGAGCACCAACATGTGATGTTGATGGAAGCATGTCAAATTGGGTGGCAAATGAAAGCTAAGACTCAAAACATTTTTATTAATTAAGGCATATACAGTGTGCTCCAAAAGTATTGGGACAGTGACACATTTGTTGTTGTTTTGGCTCTGTACTCAGCACTTTGAAATGATACAGTGACTGAAGTTAAAGTGAGGGTATTTTTAATTTGAGGGTATTTTCATCCATATCAGATGAACCGTTTAGAAATTACAGCACTTTTTGTACATAGTCCCTCCATTTGATGGGAACCAAAAGTATTGGGACAAATTCACTTGTTTTTAATTTAACCTTTATTTAACTAGGCAAGTCAGTTAAGAACACATTCTTGTTTACAAAGACGGCTTAGGGTTAACTGCCTTGTTCAGGGGCAGAACGACAGATTTGTACCTTGTCAGCTCGTGGATTCAATCCAGCAACCTTTCGGTTACGGGCCCAACACTCTAACCACTCAGCTACCTGCCGCCCATATGGGTATTAAAGTAGTAGAAAATTTAGTATTGGATGCATTTGCTGTTTGTTTTGGTTGTGAATGGTAAATAATGTATTATGTCATTTTGGAGTAACTATTATTGTAAATAAGAATAGAATATGTTTCTAAACACTTCTACGTTGATGTGGATGCTACCATGATTACGGATAATCCTGAATGAATCATGAATAATGATGAATGAGAAAGTTACAGATGCAGAAATATCATACCTCCAAGACATAGGTTAGCATTTATGGGGGAATTTGATATTTGTGTGACTTTCATATGGATGAAAATACACTCAAATGAAAGCTGACAGTCTGCACTTTAACCTCCATAGTCATTGTATCATTTAAAATCCAAAGAGCTGGAGTATATAGAGCCAGAATAACAAATATTTGTCACTTTTGGAGCTCACTGTATATATATTTTTCAACCATTTCCCCGCCCAAATTAGGAATAAGCAAAGGCTTTGATTTCTGGTTAAACACATGGAAAAGGAGTCTTAGAAAACATCTAACAGAAAAAGTGTTACATTATAAATACTGTACATCAGAACACAAAAGCACCCCTGCCAACTAACATCAACACATATGGGGTGTCAGGTAGCCTAGCGGTTAGAGCGTTGTCCTTGAGCAAGGCACTTAACCCTAAAAAGTATTACATTATAAATGCATCAGAACACAATAAGACCCCTGCCAACTAACATCAACACATATTTAGTTTGGAGCAATGTTTCTGCCTTCTGTATGTTTAAGAGGCTTGTGCCTTGACATTCCGTTACCAAAAACTCACATATGATATCGGTAACGGAATTTCTGAAAAATCTGTCATGGAGTTTCTGCAATTGAATTGGCTACAACGGGAAATTATATTCACAAACCACAGTTCCATTCACACCTTTGGACAGCCCAGTACAGGACAGTACAGCACAGTAGAGTACAGTAAAGAAAAATACAGTACAGCACAGTAGAGTATAGTTCAGTAGAGTCTAGTTCAGTACAGTAGAGTATAGTTCAGTAGAGTCCAGTTCAGTACAGTAGAGTATAGTTCAGTACAGTAGAGTATAGTTCAGTAGAGTCTAGTTCAGTACAGTAGAGTATAGTTCAGTATAGTTCAGTATAGTTCAGTAGAGTATAGTTCAGTATAGTTCAGTAGAGTCTAGTTCAGTAGAGTAGAGTACAGTACAGCACAGTAAAGAAAAGTAGAGTATAGTTCAGTATATTAGAGCCTAGTTCAGTATAGTAGAGTATAGTTCAGTAGAGTCTAGTTCAGTAGAGTAGAGTATAGTAGAATACAGTACAGCACAGTAAAGAAAAGTAGAGTATAGTTCAGTAGTGTCTAGTTCAGTATAGTTCAGTATAGTTCAGTAGAGTCTAGTTCAGTACAGTAGAGTATAGTTCAGTAGAGTCCAGTTCAGTACAGTAGAGTATAGTTCAGTACAGTAGAGTATAGTCCAGTAGAGTCTAGTTCAGTACAGTAGAGTATAGTTCAGTAGAGTATAGTTCAGTATAGTTCAGTAGAGTCTAGTTCAGTATATTAGAGTCTAGTTCAGTATAGTAGAGTATAGTTCAGTAGAGTCTAGTTCAGTAGAGTACAGTATAGTAGAATACAGTACAGCACAGTAAAGAAAAGTAGAGCATAGTTCAGTAGAGTATAGTTCAGTATAGTTCAGTATAGTTCAGTAGAGTCTAGTTCAGTAGAGTAGAGTACAGTACAGCACAGTAAAGAAAAGTAGAGTATAGTTCAGTATATTAGAGTCTAGTTCAGTATAGTAGAGTATAGTTCAGTAGAGTCTAGTTCAGTAGTGTAGAGTATAGTAGAATACAGTACAGCACAGTAAAGAAAAGTTGAGTATAGTTCAGTAGAGTATAGTTCAGTACAGTAGAGTATAGTTCAGTATAGTAGAGTATAGTTCAGTATAGTAGAGTACAGTTCAGTAGAGTCTAGTTCAGTAGAGTAGAGTATAGTAGAATACAGTACAGCACAGTAAAGAAAAGTAGAATATAGTTCAGTAGAGTAGAGTTCAGTACAGTAGAGTATAGTTCAGTATAGTAGAGTATAGTTCAGTATAGTAGAGTACAGTTCAGTAGAGTATAGTAGAGTATAGTTCAGTATAGTAGAGTATAGTTCAGTATAGTATAGTTCAGTATAGTAGAGTATAGTTCAGTACAGTAGAGTACAGTTCAGTAGAGTACAGTTCAGTATAGTAGAGTACAGTTCAGTATAGTAGAGTATAGTTCAGTACAGTAGAGTATACAGTGGGGAGAACAAGTATTTGATACACTGCCGATTTTGCAGGTTTTCCTACTTACAAAGCATGTAGAGGTCTGTAATTTTTATCATAGGTACACTTCAACTGTGAGAGACGGAATCTAAATCAATCAAACAGACTCCAACCTCTCCACAATGGCCAAGACCAGAGAGCTGTGTAAGGACATCAGGGATAAAATTGTAGACCTGCACAAGGCTGGGATGGGCTACAGGACAATAGGCAAGCAGCTTGGTGAGAAGGCAACAACTGTTGGCGCAATTATTAGAAAATGGAAGAAGTTCAAGATGACGGTCAATCTCCCTCGGTCTGGGGCACCATGCAAGATCTCACCTCGTGGGGCATCAATGATCATGAGGAAGGTGAGGGATCAGCCCAGAACTACACAGCAGGACCTGGTCAATGACCTGAAGAGAGCTGGGACCACATTCTCAAAGAAAACCATTAGTAACACACTACGCCGTCATGGATTAAAATCCTGCAGCGCACGCAAGGTCCCCCTGCTCAAGCCAGCGCATGTCCAGGCCCATCTGAAGTTTGCCAATGACCATCTGGATGATCCAGAGGAGGAATGGGAGAAGGTCATGTGGTCTGATGAGACAAAAATAGAGCTTTTTGGTCTAAACTCCACTCGCCGTGTTTGGAGGAATAAGAAGGATGAGTACAACCCCAAGAACACCATCCCAACCGTGAAGCATGGAGGTGGAAACATCATTCTTTGGGGATGCTTTTCTGCAAAGGGGACAGGACGACTGCACCGTATTGAGAGGAGGATGGATGGGGCCATGTATCGCAAGATCTTGGCCAACAACCTCCTTCCCTCAGTAAGAGCATTGAAGATGGGTCGTGGCTGGGTCTTCCAGCATGACAACGACCCGAAACACACAGCCAGGGCAACTAAGGAGTGGCTCCGTAAGAAGCATCTCAAGGTCCTGGAGTGGCCTAGCCAGTCTCCAGACCTGAACCCAATAGAAAATCTTTGGAGGGAGCTGAAAGTCCGTATTGCCCAGCGACAGCCCCGAAACCTGAAGGATCTGGAGAAGGTCTGTATGGAGGAGTGGGCCAAAATACCTGCTGCAGTGTGTGCAATCCTGGTCAAGAACTACAGGAAACGTATGATCTCTGTAATTGCAAACAAAGGTTTCTGTACCAAATATTAAGTTCTGCTTTTCTGGTGTATCAAATACTTATGTCATGCAATAAAATGCAAATTAATTACTTAAAAATCACAGTTGAAGAGTACCTATGATAAAAATTACAGACTTCTACATGCTTTGTAAGTAGGAAAACCTGCAAAATCGGCAGTGTATCAAATACTTGTTCTCCCCACTGTAGTTCAGTATAGTAGAGTACAGTTCAGTATAGTAGAGTATAGTTCAGTATAGTAGAGTATATTTCAGTAGAGTATAGTTCAGTATAGTAGAGTATAGTTCAGTACAGTAGAGTACAGTTCAGTATAGTAGAGTACAGTTCAGTAGAGTATAGTTCAGTATAGTAGAGTATAGTTCAGTAGAGTATAGTTCAGTATAGTAGAGTAGAGTACAGTATAGTACAGTATAGTTCAGTATAGTAGAGTAGAGTACAGTATAGTAGAGTACAGTTCAGTAGAGTATAGTTCAGTATAGTAGAGTATAGTTCAGTACAGTAGAGTATAGTTCAGTATAGTAGAGTAGAGTACAGTAGAGTATAGTTCAGTATAGTAGAGTAGAGTACAGTAGAGTATAGTTCAGTAGAGTATAGTTCAGTATAGTAGAGTATAGTACAGTAGAGGACAGTAGAGTAGAGTATAGTACAGTAGAGTATAGTACAGTAGAGTATAGTAGAGTATAGTAGAGTATGCTCTACTGTACTATACAGGGTTCCTGAGTGGCGCAGTGGTCTAAGGTGGCGTCACTACAGTCCCTGGTTCGTATCCAGGCTGTATCACACCCGGCCGTGATCGGGAGTCCCATAGGGCGGCGCACAATTGGCCCGTGTCGTCCGGGTTTGGCCGGGGTAGGCACTCATTGTAAATAAGACTTTGTTCTTAACTGACTTGCCTAGTTAAATGAAAAAATTCTAACAAAACTCAACTGTACTGAAATCTATTAGACTGTACAGAACTCTACTCTTCTGTTCTGTGTTGTACTGTTCTCTACTCTACTGTATTCTACTGAGCTCACTGTGCTGTACTTTGATGTCCAAACTTGTGAAACATAGACGTCTATGATTGGTTCATATTTAGTCCGGTCTGACCAAACTAATTTGGTCTTGTTTGGGGGAAGAGCTCATTAAAATAATAGTTTGTGTGTAGAATAATACCCAAATATGCAAAGGAGGATGTTGCATATTTCTAACTTAGTGTACTATTAAGGATACATCACCATGAAGAGAATGATATCCATAAGTATGCATTCCTGTGTCGTACAGATCAGGGACACATTATGAAATCCACTTCACTTGCTGTAGTTTAATAACCAAAAGAGATTTTTTCAAAGTCAGTGTGTCATGTCATAGCTGACAACCCATTATTTCTGCAGACATCATTGAACCTTAATTCGGAGCACATATTTAACAGAGTTTTTGAAAACCGTGGACACATAAAGAAACTTAGGGAGATTTTACCAAAAATACAGTTATTCCAATAAATGTGTTTTTTGTAAAATATTCAGTATGGTTTGTGAAATGTTTAAATCAATGCTTTTTGTTTGGCAAACATTTTAAGTCTTAGCGCAATTCCGTAAAATGTACAAATGGGCAGAACTCAAGTGGCAGCTGGGAAAATATTTACGGAGACTTTTACCTCACCAGTGGGGAGGAAAGAAAAGCAAACACATTTCCAGTGACACACCTGTCTCACTGTTTGTTCTGGGCCCGAATGACAAGCAAACAAACTGGTGCATTAGGAGTCCTGTTGTTTTTAGTGTTCCAATCCTCAAAAAGTTGAAGAATCCCTTATATACTGTTTTGCTATTATAAAATCCCCTTCCTACTGCTGTATATTCTACTGGCTATATATATTTTACGTGGGTAAGTGTGAGAGGTGGAGACTACACATGTTTACCTCTAAACAGTATTGTTGAAGGTGAAGCTGCTCGATGCCTACTTACCCATCTTGCTACATCTGAACATCTTACTGCCAACGTGTTGTTTTTTAAAGACATATGCAAAAGGAGACTTAAATTCAGAAATGTTGCTTTCTTTTCTATCTAGAAATGTGGACACACTTTTCATATTAGAAGATAAATATTTACAGAACTGATCAGGAGTATTTAGTGAAGTCTCAAAACATAGTAGGCTTCTTCTTAAAAGGCCATCATTTCCTGAAACACAGTCACCTGATGAAGAGGTGTGGTTTAGTTTTTCAATAGTCTGGATACTTCCTCAAGCAAGCTGATGTCAATATCACCACGCTAACATAGGATCATACTTTTCACATCTTAGACTATCAGAGTTTCCGTTAGCCATCAGTTCAATTTTCTGCAACACATTCACCTGAGACAACTGAGGTGTGGTTGTTTTTATTATCACAACGATGAAATGTAAGTAACATTTAACTATAATTTACATGGCTAATGCTTCATAGGATATACTTTTCCTTGTGTTGTTAGATTATCCATTAATCTCTCATTTCATTGGAATGTAAACATTGCTGATCAAAGTTGTAATATAGAGAGAGTAACTTCCATAAAAGATGGAGAGCATTTGGAAAGTGCTGCTTTCATCATAACCAAATGATAGTGCAACATAGAGCACATCTATTATCTATTATGCTTTTAGGATATTGTGTATTAAATGTTGCTATATGTCGAATGCCTCTGCTGATATTATGTAGAAAAGTGTCTTATATTTATTTAAGGTTAGGGTTTCATAATTTCACCTACTGAATATCGAATGGCTAAATTCAACAATAATCTCAAATTACTTCTACTGACGTCCACAATTTATTTCGTTATAGCAGACCTACATATTTTTCTTAGTAAATGTACCCACATTTAGTTGCATGTAATGTGCTTTTATGTTATAATCTTTAAAGTAGCCCTGGTATTTGTTTTTTCTAGAGGAGCGAAGGTCATAAGGAGTGGCCTGCTTCAGCAGCACTGACTAGGAGTGCCAAACCCCGCCACGCAGACATTTTAAATTAATTCTAACACAGCTATGTTTATCTTCTTAAAACAATTTATGAATTTATTTTCATTCCTGCTCATTTCTTTCCAGACATAATTGATTTCCATTCCTGTTGCTACTTTACACCCGATCAACATTAAGTAAGGAATAAAATAAAATGAATCCACTCCAAGTTATTATACAAAATGTATACAGTCTGTAGTTGACTATTTACTAAATCCAGATGTTTCAGCTTTTACCTCCAATGAGTACACTCAATATAGCCGCCAGACCACCCATCACAGAACATTGGCTTGAATGTCCATTCCAATAGCGTAGTTATAATTATATTAAAAACAAAAACCAATGTTTTAAGTGAGAATAGGCATTGGTCTGAAGCCGAAAAAGAAAGGAAATTCATATGAGTACCACAATGTCTACTCCACCCAAGGTTTTCCAGCACACAGCTTTGACCTACTACAGTAGCTATGCTGGTCTATTCTACTTCAAACAATGTGCATGCAGGTTGCTTAGGATTCAAACATTCTCAAACAGCCTAATTCATATTCTTAGAGGAGGTGCTCCCACAATAATGTGATTTGTACCGCATACAAGTTAAAGTATTGGATTCTTCACACCTCAGTAATCCCATTCCACCAACTTTGCAAGCTTTTAAAAATTATTTTTCAACCCTAGTGATGGTTTTCTCAGAAAAAAATGGTGTTATATAGCGAGAGTGCCCACTCTCGTCAGTCTATTCTTGTTCTGAGAAATGAAGGCTATTCCATGCGAGAAATCGCCAAGAAACTGAAGATCTCGTACAACGCTGTGTACAACTCCCTTCATGGAACAGCGCAAACTGGCTCTAACCAGAATAGAAAGAGGAGCGGGAGGCCCCGGTGCACAACTGAGCAAGAGGACAAGTACATTAGAGTGTCTAGTTTGAGAAACAGACGCCTCTCAAGTTGTCAGGCTCTGGCCATAGAGAAGCCTTTGGCAAAACACCAGTCTCAAAGTCAACAGTGAGTTGCAAAGAAAAAGCCATAATTTCCTCTGTTCAGTGTCTGTGTTCTTTTGCCCTTAATCTTTTATTTTTATTGGCATGTCTGAGATATGGTCGAGTCATGCGTCCTCCGAAACATGACCCGCCAAACTGCCCTCGTTAACACCCGCCCAACCCGGAAGCCAGCTGCACCAATGTGTCGGAGGAAACGCTGTTCAACTGATGACCGAAGTCTGCCTGCAGCTGCACGGCCTGCCACAAGGAGTCGCTAGAGCACGATGAGCCTAGTAAAGCCCCCCGGGCCAAACCCTCCCCTAACCCGGACGACGCTGGGCCAACTGTGCAGCGCTTTATGGGACTACCGGTCACGGCCAGTTGTGACACAGCCTGGGATCGGATCCGGGTCGCCTCAAGCACTGCAATGCAGGAGGCCAGACAGACCATTCTTGATACACACAGGAAACTGTTGAGCGTGAAAAACCCAGCAGCGTTGAAGTTTTTGACACAAACCGGTGCGCCTTGCACCTATTACCATACTCCATGCAAAGGCACTTAGATATTTTGTCTTGCCCATTCACCCTCTGAATGGCACATACACAATCCATGTCTCAATTGTCTCAAGGTTTAAAAATCCTTCTTTAACCTGTCTCCTCCCCTTCATCTACACTGATTGAAGTGGATTTAACAAGTGACATCAATAAGGGATCATAGACTTCTAATGTTTTGTACACTCAGTGTATATATACATTATTTTAATAGCAGGACACTGTAAAGTCCATTATTCCTCTGAAGAGTATGAATTAGGCTGTTCTAGAAGATTTGAATCCTAAGCAACCTGCATACACATTGTTTGAAGTACAATATACCAAAATTGCTACTGTAGTAGGTCAAAGCTGTGTGCCGGAAAACATTGGTAGAGCATGGGTGGAGTAGACATTGTGGTGCTCATGTGAATTTCCTTTCTTTTCGACTTCAGACACTATTTTTCAGTTAACATAGTTTTTGGTTTTTAATTTCCATGGTTTTTACACCGGAAGGTGATTATACAAAATGATATAACACTTCCACATGCAGAAGGTGTCTTTCGAAAATGTAATTTGCGCTTCAAATGATGTAAAAAAACAAATTGTGTTTTGTCTCACATCATCTATTGTCCAGGGCCCGGTTTCCCAAAAGCATCTTAAGACTAAGTTCATTGCTATAATCTTCTTAGGTGCATTATAAAATCACATAGCTGTTTCCCCAAAACATTGTTACTAAAGTTGCAATTGAAAACACTTGTTATTTCCCGACTTTCTCAGACCACTAGAACAGCTAACTGCGTCGTTTATGTTTTTTGCCCTTCCTCATCACTTTATACACAGAAGTTCTCCACTAAACATAGAATTAAGATGTTTATCTGTCTCTATGGCCACCGATAACTTCAGAACAAACAAAGTTGACTACAATACAAAGTGGCCAATGTCCTTGCAATTGTTATAAACAAGCTAAGGGTAAAGCAAGGCTTATATGACTGTACCGGACTTAGCCTTTTAACAAAGGTAATAATAGAGTTGTCATCCCACAGATCTACTGTACCTGTAGAAGCAGATGTTTGAAGAATGAATATCATCCCAGGTCAAATCCAGTTCCAATTCCAATTACCAACAGGGCCCGTGGTTCCAAGTGAAACGGATCCCATTATAAAAAGCATTATTGACAGGAAGTTGGGGAAACTAAAGAAATTGATCCGAGGTGGCAAGGACTTGAATGGACTGTACCCTTGTGCTGAGTGGAATGATGATGTTACCCCTTTAATTGCTGCTGTTGCATTTACAAATTATAATATTTGTACATTTCTTCTGAAAGAAGGTGCTAACCCCAACATGCAATCAACAAATGGTTGGGTTCCTTTGCATTATGCCGCAATGTCAAAAGCTCCTGTCAGTATAGTGAGGAGATTACTCACAGAAAAAGCTGATCCAGAAGGGGCACCTATCCAGATGTTTACTCCACTTCAAGTTGCGGCAAACAATGACAGAGAAGACCTTGTGAAAGAGTTGATGTTATCTGGAGCATTTGCTGAAAGAAATCTCATAGCACATCCAGATACTGACCAAAAGATAGCACGCATGATTCAGAAATTCGCTTCAGAGAGTGAGGATTTTATCAAATTGAAAATGTTTTATGATTTTTCTTGTGCAGTAAGACTCAAATCAGTGGAGGAAGTTTTCAATGAATATGGCAAACACATGCTGGTGGTGAACCCTGTGAATCATCTTACATTATATGAAATGTCCTTTAATGCTATTGGACCAAATGTGGATCAGTATCGCCAAGCATCCATAAAGTGGCTAAGAGAATCTCAAAAAATTGATCTCTACATTGAAGAGGCGATCAATCGTTTGCGTAAAATTCCCAAACATTTACAAGATATGGTAATGAATTGCTTGACATCTGTTTTTAACATTATGAAAGAAATATCTCTTCGACTGTCACTGGTAGCAATACCCACTCTTCTGAAATACCTCATACTTGAGTCCAAAATTACCCCTCAAGGACTAAATTGCAACATTTTAGTGGTCAGACTACTGTATGTGATTACTCAGAAAACTACAAATCACAAACATGGCTGGACCCTCCCTTTTGTTGAGGAGTTATGCAAGAGGATAATCTCATTCACTGACCAAGCATATCTCTCCAATCCTCAGACCTCAAGATTAGGTGTTTTAACTTTTGGTCTGCTTGCAGATCTGTACACCTTTGATTGTGTACCTGGGATTATCACATCACGAGGGATAACCTCCGTGCCTGAGAAAATACTTGATACTGCAGAAATGCAGATGGATGAAGACCTGAAAGGAAAACTGAGGAAATTAGATATGTCCCTACAAAGTCCAGTCTCACCAACGGATGCAACTGAACAATTGCAGGGAATTAATCTATCAAAGAAGAAGAAGAAGAAGAAGAAGAAGAAGAAGAAAACAATGCAGGAAGAGTTGTCGATAGAGAAAAGTACACCTGGCATGACTGAGAAGGCAGATCTTGATGCTTCATCAATTCCAGTTGAAGAATCCGGTGTATATGATGAAAATTCCAGTGTTAAACCATTCCCCTCAACCACTGAGGAATCAAAACCCCGGAAATGGCACAAAGTTAGTGAGCGGTGGAGGCCTCAGTTGGAGAAACTCAGCAATATAGATGCAGGCAAGGTTTACAGATTGGGAAATCTCAATCTTGTAGTCCATTCGTATTTCCAAATAGCTAAAGGAAGTGATGGAACCGAAGTCTTTCTGGGCTTGAAGGATGATGGTACTGAGGTAGCCGTGAAGAGAATGCTCAAGTCAAACTATCAAGATCTAAAGAATGAAGAGGAGTTTTTACGACTACCTCAGCTGGATAGTCCCTGGATTGTGAGATATGTGGACTTTGCAGAAGACGAGCACTTTGGTTACCTTGTTCTTCAGCTCTGTGAATACACCCTTGATGAATACATCAAAGACCACCTACCAGAGGACAGAACTCCTGTCCTGAAGAAAATAGTGCACGAGGTGCTCTGCAGTCTAAGCGTTTTGCATAGACGAAACACAAAAATTCTGCACCGGGATATCAAACCACAGAATGTTTTGATAGGTAAGGCCAGCTCATATATGTAGTAACTCAATAAAAATGAGACTACAGAAATATATATGTGATGTGTTATTTATAAACCTATGTTTCAATGGTATGCTTTATATAATCTTCTCTCCAGATGTTACAGGCAGAGCGAGATTAGCCGATTTTGGTATAAGTCGACAATTAAACATGGGACAAACAACTCTACACACAGGCAGAGCAGGAACAAAATGTTGGAAGGCCAGAGAAACTTTAGATGAAGACAGTGTGCTTGGATATAAGAGGAGCACAGATATTCAGGTTAGTTTTACATTTTAAATAAGTCACATTTTGATTACTGGACCTGTTTGTCAAATTGATTGAATGCATACTATACTTTTCAGGTGGCTGGGATGTTAATGTATTACATCATATCTGGTGGACATCATCCATTCGGCAAAGGCATACATTGTGAAATGAACATTTTTCAAGGGAAGTACACACTGGAGCATGTTGATGATGAGGTGGCCAAGGACCTCATTGAGTGGATGATCAATGGAGACCCACAGAAGAGACCTACAGTAGAGGACACACTGGCCCACCCATACTTCTGGCCAGAGGAGAGGTGAGAAGCACTCCTAACACTTGTCAATCAGAAGGTTAGTTAAGTTGAGTGATTTACATATAGCCATTACTTTTTCCAATGCACATTTACCTTTTTAAATGAGTTCAGGTTTTAACCATTGTTCTGAAACGTTGGTTTGGTCCCAGGGCAATGAGGACAAAGAGTGACTGTGGAATGGGTTGCAATGCTCAATTCTAACAGCGATTTATCCCAACGGAAATGTGATCGCTGTTTGACACTGATCCAGTTTATGCATTTAAAGGTACACTGTTGTTTTTCAGGAGAGTGGAGTACTTGCGAAAAATTGGTAACGAGAAGGAAGTAGAGAAATGTCGCAAAGCAGACCCAGAAGTCCTTACTTTGAACCAGTGTGCTGAGGGGAGGTCCTTCACAACTTGGAAGTCCAAGGTGAGCAAGACGACATTTGATACATTTTACTTACCTATACATTCATCCTAGTGTAGTGTCTAGTCTAGTAGTAGTCACATTTATTTGTGTACACAGATGCCGCATGAGTTGATGGACAAGATGGATGGTAAAAAGAAGGCCTATCCTGACAACACATTGGGTTTGTTGCGCTTCATACGCAACCTCCATGAGCACTAGTAAGACATTCATAGTTTTGTCTAAAACAAATGTACATTCACATCATTTACTCTTCTTACCACTGAAGGTGTTTGAATATTTTGTCTCTCTCTCTCTCTCCTTCTCGCTGAAGCACTGATGATGTGGATTCTGTTGACATAATGACAATGTTCCCTGATCTCTTTGGATGCGTCTACAAGTTTGCCAAGGAAAAGGAATGGAATTCAAGGAGTAGTCTGAAGAAAATGTTTGACAGAGAAGATCTAAGATAATGATTCTGACATTTGGAAGATTAACACTGATTAACTTCTGAAATGTTGGTTTGACTTTTCTGTTGCCATTACATTACCCACTAGTGTAAGTATTAGATGATTGATATACTGTATACTGAATGTTCTTTCAAGGAAATCAAGAGGCTATGCAGCACCTCTGCTTGCCTACTTGGTGTTTTGGCCATTTTCTTACATCATTATAACAGTACTCATCTTTTAAATATGAAACATAACAATACTTTGTAATATTATTCAATTTGTCACATTTTCAATTTGCCTCTGTTTATTTATGGTTTGTTTACTGTATGTATGATAGCAATGAAACATACACACACCTTCTTTGATGAAAGGTTTTGAAACAAGAGCTGAACCTATTAATAAAGTGTAACATCTGAATCATATAGCCTACAGTACATGCCTCGTTCTTCACTCTATACAACAAACGTCTTAGTTCATGCATACCTCAAAACCTCAAACATGAACATCAACAGGTCCATGTTTGTCCTCGTCTGAAAGTTTGTCATCAGTTCACAGCAACGTACTGATTTTAACACATCAATGTGACAACCAACTCCTGTGGAAACCATCCCTGCCTTCCCCTGCACAAAGCTCTAGGACATTCTTCAGATTCAGATCCACTAGCAACTAAGCTGCTAAACAGTACCTGTTTAAAAAGTACAATATATCCAATATTTATTCTTAATGAGTGCTAATTACAGACTTTCCTCTATGTTAATTGCCTTTTGTAATGTTTTTTATTATGTCTGTATTCCCTTAAAATGAGTACTCATGCCACTCAAGTTTTTTTTTAAAGCCAGCTGGTTTTACCACAAGCTAATAGCTAACCACTGCTAATAGCAATGAAACAAACATTCCATGTTGATGGACTAAACCGTTCTTCCAGCAGTACATTTGAGCACTGAGCTGATCTAATGCTCACCCAAGTCAATTTGAATCCATATTACCCTCAGGCCTCTGTGGAAACATCTACCTGGTGCTGCCGTTAGCCTCAGGGCCTCACCTGTCCCACTGTATCCAGAGCAGCTCCAACTCTAACCCCAGGCTGCTCTCCAGGCCTGTGCTGACAAGCCACTCTGATAGCACATCAAGTAAGTTGGTTGGAAGGAATTGCACTATTATACTTGTGTGATTCCTGCTCACACCTTTTCGTGTTTGTGTGTGTGTGTGTGTGTGTGTGTGTGTGTAATGTGTACAGAATGTACGTATGTGTGTATATGTATAGGCTATGTGTGGGTGCGTGTGTGTGTATTTGTTCACACAATTGTGTGTGTGTACATGTAAGAGTGTGTGTGTGTGTGTGTGGTCTGAATTTCAGAGGGTGTGCCAGATAAAGCTGATGTGAGGCCCAGGGCTGATTCTGACTCTCATGCAGAGCCACAGAGCTGAGACTTGGAGGTGAGCCACAGTGCAGAGCTGAGACTAGGAGCTGAGACTGGGAGATATTTACTGTTTTGACGAGTGGCTATATGAGGAACTCAACCATATACTGATGCCAGGACCCAGAGACCTGTCTGTCTGTCTGTCTGTCTGTCTGTCTGTCTGCTAAGACTAACAAATGACTGAATGCAGTCATCCTCTCTCTCTCTCATGACAAGCACAGGGGCACTTCCTATTAGCTCTGTGGACACACACACACACACACACACACACACAGTTTTACCTCTCACATTCACAAGTCCTGCCTTCCCCTACAAGTATGTGAGAGAAACCTTTATTGTGTGTGGGGAAGAAAGAGGAAGTCGCACCACTTTCAGTTACTGACATGGTATAGTGTGTGGCATGAGAAGAAGCTATACTATGTTACACTTTATCATAAATGTTGTTCATTACTCCACCAACTGGATCATGCAGGATAGACACAGTGAATAAGCTAATACTTAATCATTACTATCAATGATATTGAGGGGATATTATTACATAGTAATAACAAAGATATATATAATATGCAGGTTATGTTGAGTTAGGTGTGTGTGTGTGTGTGTGTGCGTGTGCGCTCCCAGTAGGTTACAACCTGTTCTAATCACTGGGCTGTGTTTCAGGGCTCTGACTGGTGCTTCCACAGGGTGTGGATCCTTAATGAAGACTGGTGCTTCCACTGGGTGTGGATCCTTAATGAAGACTGGTGCTTCCACTGGGTGTGGATCCTTAATGAAGACTGGTGCTTCCACTGGGTGTGGATCCTTAAAGAAGACTGGTGCTTCCACTGGGTGTGGATCCTTAAAGAAGACTGGTGCTTCCACTGGGTGTGGATCCTTAATGAAGACTGGTGCTTCCACTGGGTGTGGATCCTTAAAGAAGACTGGTGCTTCCACTGGGTGTGGATCCTTAAAGAAGACTGGTGCTTCCACTGGGTGTGGATCCTTAATGAAGACTGGTGCTTCCACAGGGTGTGGATCCTTTAAGAAGACTGGTGTTTCCACAGGGTGTGGATCCTTAATGAAGGGGACATGTGTTCTTGGTAAGCATGGCAGGATTTACGAGCCCCACGCTCTTCCCTGGTCTGAAGTGACAATGGATATACATAAGCACTCTGGAGGGACCGCTGGGGAATTATGACGCTCCCAACATGACTGTTTGTGTGTGTGTGTGTGTGTGTGCTTGCGTGCGTGCATGCGTATGTGTGTGTGTTTGTGTGTGAAAGAGAGAGAGATAAAAGTTTGTGCCTACCTTTCTATGTGTTACCATGGACGCCACAATGTTGTCTGACTCAGCCATTCTCTGTTTGAGGAAACAGACTTCCTTATTACAGTTGGTCAGGTCTTCGCCTGCCCCGGTCTACTCCTTAGCAATTACCCTTAAATTGCTCTTTTATCAGTGCTGTCAGAGTGGGAGGAATAATTGAAACAAAGTGAAAACCTAAAGATCTAAATCTTTAGGCAGAAAGCAGATCTGGCCTTGATTTTAGGGCATGGCTATGGCTATCATCACTGATGAAAAACGTTGCAACCCCATGTAAAGGATTATGCCAGTGACTTCCTAAGCACAGAGAGACATGGGGTCCCCTTGGAGATACAGGGTGTACCTTGCTGCTACAGACATGTTTAGCCCCAGACACACAGATATCCCAGGCTCTGTGATGTCCAGTTGGAGTTAGGTTTGAGTTAGGGTTAAGGACTGTGGAACACGTGACATTGGGGCGTCACTGTGCCTGCAGGCGTCAACTCTGGGACTTTTTGACTGTTGTTGGCCTTAGAAGTGTTGGCTTTTCTCACAGCATTGGTTTAGACATGCCCTCCTGCACTGCCAAGTGAGGGCCCTTTGCACAAGAGACAAGGAGTAGGGCAGAAAGGTCACGCTGATTACCTTTCTGAAGCTGTGTGTGTGGACTCTTGAGGAGAGGGAAGACACATCCTATGGCATGCCACAGCAGTTCTCATGTCTACACTAGAGTCAGAATTAGAGTCATTTAATAGGATCTCTATTGGGGTTTCATGTCTCATTTGGTAAATCACAGTGTTATCAACATGAAGATTGTTGATTCCTATTGATGTGTTCCATAGGCCAGATAAACTGTGTGTTAATGGGGACTTTTCTATTTGACATAAACAGCTATGCAAGCACAATTCAGCTGTAGTCATACAAGCTAAGTGGGTGCATGGTGGCAAATCAAAGTTTAGTGCACAGTTATGCAGATGTTATCTCAGGTGCAGCAAAATGCTTATGTTTCTAGCTCCAACAGTGCAGTAATATATATCAATACAATAACAATACACACACTGTCCAAAACAAACAAAAGAACAAGAAATGAAGGCATGTCAGAACGAGCAATATCAGAGTCTGGAATATATGTATATGTGTGTGACCGGCCATCTCTATATAATGTTTTTACTCCGAGATAGAACATGGTATATCATACACAGCAGTTGAGGGACAGTGGGAAAGTCATTCTGCTTTGAATGTTGATAAACTTGTAACCCTGCTTTTGAGAAAATGGCCCTTGAATGTTTTGGTAAACCTACTGGAGTTCTCTTCTTTGTCTACACCCATTCAGCATCAGTCACACCCTCTTATGCCTTAGCCCCACCCATCTCTTTAAGGGTTCACATGTCAGGCCATGTGCTAAACAGAGTGAGTAGTTTAGTAAATAACAATATAATAATAGATTTCCAGACTAAAAGTGGTAAAAGTAGTAGCCTACAATAAGGAAAACTCCAGGTAAAAATACACTTCTAGTCCTTGGCCTATATCCTAATCTGACTTTGGTGCAGTTCATGTTGTTATTCACATTACCGTCTCTGGTAAACACACACTATATCAAATAAAAAAATTAAATACATAAAAAAAGTTTTTGTCACATGCGCAGAAGGTTTTATACGTTTTATAAATATTTTATAATTATTAGATTACGCTTACCCGACACACTTGTCTAAATTGATGGGTCATGTGAAGGAAATGCTATAATCACCCACCAGCCACATGTAGCTAAGTGGATGGGTCACTATTGTCTAGACATGTACACATGTTTATGAAATAAAATATATGGTCGTAATCACCCCCAGACATACCTGGCCAACCTAAAAATCCGGCAAGTATTTTGTTTAGACATGTAGCTAACTAGCTAAACAATGAACCAGCATAATCACAACTCATACTACAGGGCAGGGTACTGGGCGCCTGTAGGCTGTCTCGTCATTGTTGGTAATCAGGCCTACCACTGATGTGTTGTCAGCAAACTTGATGATTGAGTTGGAGACGTGCGTGGCCACGCAGTCATGGGTGAACAGGGGGTATAGGAGGGGGCTGAGCATTTCTGTGAGTATTTTCTGGGTAAGTCTAAGAGCTTTGCACACCTGAATTGTACAATATTTGCCCATTATTCCTTTCAAAATACTTCAAGCTCTGTCAAATTAGTTGTTGATCATGGCTAGACAACCATTTTCAAGTCTTGCCGTAGATTTTCAAGCAGATTTAAGTCAAAACTGTAACTCGCCCACTCAGGAGCATTCACTGTCTTGGTAAGCAACTACAGTGTAGATTTGGCTTTGTGTTTTAGGTTATTGTCCTGCTGAAAGGTGAATTAATCTCCCAGTTTCTGGTGGAAAGCAGACAGAACCAGGTTTTCCTCTAGGATTTTGCCTGTGCTTAGCTCCATTACGTGAATTTTTTATCCTCAAAAACTCCCCAGTCCTTAACAATTACAAACATACCCATAACATGATGCAGCCACCACTATGTTTGAAAATATGGATAGCAATGTTTTGTATTGGATTTGCCCCAAACATTCCATCTCATATTCAGGACAAAAAGTGAATTTCTTTGCCACATTTTTTGTAGTTTTACTTTAGTGCCTTGTTGCAAACAGGAAGCATGTTTTTTAAAATTGTTATTCTGTACAGGAGTCCATCTTTTCACTCTGTAATTTAGATTAGTATTGTGGAGTAACTAAAATGTTGTTCATCCATCCTCAGTTTTCTCCCATAACAGCCAATAATCTCTGTAACTGTTTTGAAGTCACCATAAGCTTCATGGTGAAATCCCTGAGCAGTAACCGAGTTAGGAATGTGTGGCATACAGAGATGAGGTAAATGAATACTTAAGTGAATACTTTCTGAAGTGAATACCTCTTCCCTCTTCCCTCACCCTCCCTCTTCCTTCACCCTCCCTCTTCCCTCACCCTCCCTCGGGTTGAGAGAGAAAGAGCGAGAGCAATGTGTGGTGGAAAGATGTATCATCAAAAGTTTCAAAACATTTATATATTTCACCAGTCTGCTAGCATCAGGGAATAGATCTAATTTTCAGAGAGGAAATTGACTCTCCGACCATGAAATTAACCTCTCATTAATCATGGACTAGATTTGGAAGTTAGCAAATTAATTTTTGTTGAGTCTACACAGACATCGCTGCCTAAACCAACCTGTCGGTAAACGTTTCTGTGTTCTTTTAATTCCATTTGGCCCAGCTTGTGGTTCGACACACAGCCGTCTCAATTGAGTGCGTGGGCATTAGTCTTCCCCCTTGGAGAGTGACTTAATCAGATTGGTTCCCTTATGACATTCTGTTCCCTTGCAGATTCCTAGACAGCCACCTGTTCCACTCAGAATCATTACCAAACCATTACTATCCAAATCAGCTCCACAGCTCCAATCAAAGTCCTCAGTATCATTCAGTATTTTCCCTCACATTTCATAAATCCCAATTTCAGGGCCAATGCAGACTCACTCATGTGTGGCCGAGTGGGAGATTTTTCCACAAGGCCAGGGCCAGAAGACATTAAGAGTGTATTGTCAGGGCCGAGGCGGATGAAGTTTTCTGCGCTGTCGCTCCAGACTACCGTTCTATTGTCCCTCAGATGACAGCCCTCCTAACATCCTGCTTTAGCCCCGGCCCTGAGCATCCAGCCCCAAACCGGAGCCAAAGAGCAGCTCACTGTCCGTCAGCAATACAGCTCAGGAACTGTCCAAAACAATTATGCCCCTACCGACTGGCACATTATAACCTCAATCCATTACGGTACTGTCAATTGAAAGAAACACATTATAACCCCAATCCGTTACGGTACTGTCAATAGAAATACATTCATATTCAATACTGCACTGGACCATGTGTTGATATTACTCCCAAGGGGTGTGTGTGTGTGTGTGTGTGTGTGTGTGTGTGTGTGTGTGTGTGTGTGTGTGTGTGTGTGTGTGTGTGTGTGTTGGCTTGTGCGGTGTGTGCGTGCGTCTGAGTTCGATTGTGTGTGTTTGTAATTAACCAAAATATCTTCTTTCTCTGTCTAACAAGCTCTTTTCCAGCAATGGTCCCAGACTAAGATGCGAAGCGATCTGGACAGTGTGATTACGATGTCGTTGCCATGCTAATCTCCATTAGGACAGCTAATTGGCTGGCTGCTGAGGATGTTGCCCAGCCGCTCGGCACCATGGGAGCCCGGAGGACTGAGGGACAGGGACTGTAGGCGTCCAGATGACTCTGAGGATTATGGGTAATCCCTCTCATAAAACCACTGACAGGGACTGTTTAGACTGAGAGAAAATGGCAAGTGGATAAAATGTATTTGTTACCGTAATGTTATCCGTCTCCTGGCGACCAGTGTGGTGTGGTGGGGAAGCTGCGAGGGCCAAAGTGCAGCCTGGCCTTCATTTGAAGAAGTGTGAATGCAGAGGGGAGGGAAGGAGAGGGAGGGGCACTGCAGAGAGACCAGGAACAGAAAGGAGGTGTGTAATCACCCATCAACACATCAGCGTTCATTCACACATACTGTTCAATGTATGCAACAGTAACATATCTCAGAAAGGACATGAACACATTCACATATCTGGTAACACCGTGTGACTGGGTGTGTGACTATGAGTTTGATTATCCGTGTGTGTGTGTGCACGCGCATGTGTGTCGTGGTGTTTACATCATTGAGTTAATTTGTGTTTGTATGCATCTACTGTATATGTGTGAGTGTGTGTGCATGCCTCTGTGTATGCCTCATATCTATCTATGAATACTCAGTATGTGTATAAATCCTGACCACCACAGTCTGTTTATGTCACATTCACTGACAGCAAAAACCTACATGTTCAGTCACAGAGGCATATATGACACCCATTCCAGAAGGAGAACATTGCGGTCGAGCACCGAAACCCAGCGACCATCTTGTCCTCTCTGTGAACATTTAGGAGAGTTAAGGGGAGGAGAGAGAAGTGAAAACTTTAATTATGTAGTGCTGGCAAGCAATGAAACCCGGACCATGCATAAAAGATGAGTCTTCTGGTTGGCCTCAGAACCTTGTGGAGGAACCCTGACCATGCATAAAAGATGAGTCTTCTGGTTGGCCTCAGAACCTTGTGGAGGAACCCTGACCATGCATAAAAGATGAGTCTTCTGGTTGGCCTCAGAACCTTGTGGAGGAACCCTGACCATGCATAAAAGATGAGACTTCTGGTTGGCCTCAGAACCTTGTGGAGGAACCCAGACCATGCATAAAAGATGAGTCTTCTGGTTGGCCTCAGAACCTTGTGGAGGAGGCGGGGCCAGCTGCCATACACTACAACCCACCTGTCATTCCTCTACTCTCCATCCCCGTGGAGATGACCACACCACTGCCACAGACACACATTATTCTCCTGTCTGGTGCATCAACTGATGCTATATTGCATTTATATTGACCTTATTATCACCAGCTGTCTGTTCCAGCCAGAGGCAGCCAGGCATACTTTCTACAAATTAAAGAGTGTACACCGTGTAATTTCTGGTCGGTTGTGAAAGCTGGGAGAGGAGACACATTGTTAAAAGGAGGGGAGTGGGGGGTACTGGTGTGAGTTTTTGGGATGAAGGAGTGTGTGTACGGGGTGGAGGTGCGAAGGGGTGTGTGTGTGTGTTTGTGAGGTGAAGAGCAGGTAGGGTTAGTCTGATGAAATGTGAGATACTGTACCTCATACCGCACTAATGATGAGGTGGTTCCAGCTTTGTGCTCTGTTCTGTCATGTCGACATGGTGCAAACCACAGGTTACACCTGGAGGGTCCCACACCCTTCCCTCTCTCCTCCTCCTCCCCTCTCTCCTCCTCCTCCCCCTTCCAGTCCTCCTCGCCTCCCTGAAGCTACGACCTGCCAGGACTTTCTCACTGTTGGCCTTGTAATGTCATCTCAGCTGTGCACAAACAGCCCCAAACCAAACCTGACCTGTATCTGTGTGTGTATGTCTGTCTCACCATGAATGTCAGTGTGTGAGTGAATGAGTGAGTAAGAAAGAGCGAGAATAAAACCACACCCACCTGTTCCTCCTCTCCACTCTGCTGACTAAGAGGGATGTAATGTAATGCTGGAGTGAATAGACGTTATTGTTAGTCACACGGTCAAATATGAAGTGAATAGACGTTATTGTTTGTCACACAGTCAAATATGAAGTGAATAGACGTTATTGTTTGTCACACAGTCAAATATGAAGTGAATAGACGTTATTGTTAGTCACACAGGAACAGACCTCCAGAGAGGCCATTAAAACTCTGGTTTCCCTTTTTGTAATTCACACCACATTAAGGAATTGGCAAAACATCACTTGCAAATCAATCAAACGCTGGCTCACAGCACTGACAGAGATTCTGGCATACATTTGAGTTTTACATTGATTTATTCAAGGTGAATGTGTATAATGTGTACATATGGGTCAAATCATGTATATGCATAATACCCACAATACAGTGTGTGGTCTGGAAGGTCTTGGCTATGGTACTTGGTAAGGTATTATGGTAAGGCCTAATAGCTATTGTTTGGGGTCAAATCTTAGAGTATAAGGGGATTAATGAAGGGTTAACAACATTAGCTTAATATTGTACATCAGAGGATTCTGATAAAGCCATTCACCATAAACAGACCTTCTGTCTAACCTTCCTCTCATCTGTCTGCCCTGCAATCTAACCTTCCTCTCATCTGTCTGTCCTGCAATCTAACCTTCCTCTCACCTGTCTGCCCTGCAATCTAACCTTCCTCTCACCTGTCTGCCCTGCAATCTAACCTTCCTCTCACCTGTCTGCCCTGCAATCTAACCTTCCTCTCACCTGTCTGCCCTGCAATCTAACCTTCCTCTCACCTGTCTGCCCTGCAATCTAACCTTCCTCTCATCTGTCTGCCCTGCAATCTAACCTTCCTCTCACCTGTCTGCCCTGCAATCTAACCTTCCTCTCACCTGTCTGCCCTGCAATCTAACCTTCCTCTCATCTGTCTGCCCTGCAATCTAACCTTCCTCTCACCTGTCTGCCCTGCAATCTAACCTTCCTCTCATCTGTCTGCCCTGCAATCTAACCTTCCTCTCACCTGTCTGCCCTGCAATCTAACCTTCCTCTCACCTGTCTGCCCTGCAATCTAACCTTCCTCTCATCTGTCTGCCCTGCAATCTAACCTTCCTCTCACCTGTCTGCCCTGCAATCTAACCTTCCTCTCACCTGTCTGCCCTGCAATCTAACCTTCCTCTCACCTGTCTGCCCTGCAATCTAACCTTCCTCTCACCTGTCTGCCCTGCAATCTAACCTTCCTCTCACCTGTCTGCCCTGCAATCTAACCTTCCTCTCACCTGTCTGCCCTGCAATCTAACCTTCCTCTCATCTGTCTGCCCTGCAATCTAACCTTCCTCTCACCTGTCTGCCCTACAATCTAACCTTCCTCTCATCTCTCTGCCCTGCAATCTAACCTTCCTCTCACCTGGCTGCCCTGCAATCTAACCTTCCTCTCATCTGTCTGCCCTGCAATCTAACCTTCCTCTCATCTGTCTGCCCTGCAATCTAACCTTCCTCTCACCTGTCCTCCCTACAGTCTAACCTTCCTCTCACCTGTCTGCCCTGCAGTCTAACCCTCCTACCTGGCCTCCTTGCAGTCTAACCTTCCTCTCACCTGTCCTCAATGCAGTCTAACCTTCCTCTCACCTGTCTGCCCTGCAGTCTAACCTTCCTCCTACCTTGGCTTCTTGCAGTCTAATCTTCATCTCACCTGTCCTCCCTGCTCTCTCCACCTACACTAGTTTCCCTCCCAGAGGACCTGTCCAAACTTGCCCTTTGTCGTCTTTTCTGTTCCACAGTACTAATCCTCCTGCTGGCTCTTTCTGAGTATGTTCTCTCCCCACACAACTCTCCCATGAGCCTGCTGCTTTACCTCTGAGGGACCCTGACCTCTGAGTGACCCTGACCTCTAAGTGGCCCTGGGCCTAGGGGGGAAGACTGTCTCTTTTTTCAATGTAGTCGGATACTGAGCGCTGTCGGATACTGAGCGCTGCCCTTCTTGGCCTCTCCCATGCAGGTGACGAGAAATGGTCACACACCACTTCCTGGCCCGCGTCAGCTGAGGTCACTACCACCCCTGAAGAAGTTCACTCTGCTCTTACTGCTGTGAGTACCACACACACACACACACACACACACACACACACACACACACACACACACACACACACACACACCGGCCACGCACCACTGCCGCTCACACACACACACACACACACACACACACACACACACACACACACACACACACACACACACACACACACACACACACACACACACACACACACACACACACACACACACACAAACACCGGCCACGCACCACTGCCGCTCACACACACACACACACACACACACACACACACACACCGGCCACGCACCACTGCCGCTCACACACACACACACACACACACACACACACACACACACACACACACACACCGGCCACGCAACACTGCCGCTCACACAAACACACACACCCAAAACTGCTGATAAACACAAACGCTTGGAAGCACGCTGGAATGTGCCCCGGTTGTTGACTGATGCCGGTTCAGATCTCACTGAACCGCAGCGAGTCTCCTTTATAGGAGGGTTTGCTTTTATACACACACAGATTATCATCCGTCCCCGCTCCCTCCTTCCCCCTCTCTCGTCTTGTGTTCTATTATTAAATGAGACTTTGTTTGGCTGCTGGTAGGTGGCGGTTGGCGGCAGTTGCCAAGACAGCGCCTTGCTCTCTCTGATGAGTGATTACTTGGCACTGGGAGGAGCGGCCCTCACAGACCGACCGCTCCACTGCAGGTAAACAGACAAAGAAATACAACAATTGCAATGAATGGAAATTACTTTTTGGATTTAACAATTAAAGAGACAGTCACTCAAAAGGGTGATGTTCATTCTTATTGTTTTTGTATATGGGCGAGCATAAGGAAAGGTTTAAACCTACAATGAGGCCTTTATTACTTGGCTTAATACAATGAATAATGGTGTAATTGAACCTTTTATGTGGGGTAATCAATGCTAAAAAGCCTAATTGTAAGTTGTGATATATCAGTGAACAAATGCATGTCTTATAATCAGCACCTTCATTCTGGATTCTCAACCTACATTTCCCTATGGTCTGTCAGCATTAGAAGACATTCCCCAGAAACATACAGTCTGTCAGCATTAGAACACATTCCCCAGAAACACACAGTCTGTCAGCATTAGAACACATTCCCCAGAAACACACAGTCTGTCAGCATTAGAACACATTCCCCAGAAACACACAGTCTGTCAGCATTAGAACACATTCCCCAGAAACACACAGTCTGTCAGCATTAGAACACATTCCCCAAAAACACACAGTCTGTCAGCATTAGAACACATTCCCCAGAAACACACAGTCTGTCAGCATTAGAACACATTCCCCAGAAACACACAGTCTGTCAGCATTAGAACACATTCCCCAGAAACACACAGTCTGTCAGCATTAGAACACATTCCCCAGAAACACACAGTCTGTCAGCATTAGAACACATTCCCCAGAAACACACAGTCTGTCAGCATTAGAACACATTCCCCAGAAACACACAGTCTGTCAGCATTAGAACACATTCCCCAGAAACACACAGTCTGTCAGCATTAGAACACATTCCCCAGAAACACACAGTCTGTCAGCATTAGAACACATTCCCCAAAAACACACAGTCTGTCAGCATTAGAACACATTCCCCAGAAACACACAGTCTGTCAGCATTAGAACACATTCCCCAGAAACACACAGTCTGTCAGCATTAGAACACATTCCCCAGAAACACACAGTCTGTCAGCATTAGAACACATTCCCCAGAAACACACAGTCTGTCAGCATTAGAACACATTCCCCAGAAACACACAGTCTGTCAGCATTAGAACACATTCCCCAGAAACACACAGTCTGTCAGCATTAGAACACATTCCCCAGAAACACACAGTCTGTCAGCATTAGAACACATTCCCCAGAAACACACAGTCTGTCAGCATTAGAACACATTCCCCAGAAACACACAGTCTGTCAGCATTAGAACACATTCCCCAGAAACACACAGTCTGTCAGCATTAGAACACATTCCCCAGAAACACACAGTCTGTCAGCATTAGAACACATTCCCCAGAAACACACAGTCTGTCAGCATTAGAACACATTCCCCAGAAACACACAGTCTGTCAGCATTAGAACACATTCCCCAGAAACACACAGTCTGTCAGCATTAGAACACATTCCCCAGAAACACACAGTCTGTCAGCATTAGAACACATTCCCCAGACAGACCTGTTTGTCTTTCCTTCCCCTTCTTTAACCAGCCAGTGTTTTCAGTGTCCTTAACCCCACATAGATAAAGTACCAGTATTGATGTATGGAGGGTATAGCATTGATGTGGGTGAACTCTAGTTCTGCTCTATTGAAACTCACTACAAAACATTCGGCAAGAAGGGAGGAGAAAACATGAGTATGAGGAAGCTAGAGTGGAATTTAAATGACAACATCGTTATCTAACGAGCATTTGTAGTAAATAGGACACCGCTTATTTTTAAGTTTCCACCGCAAATGAGCAATCCACATGCCTAAATACTTCCGGCAGCTACCAAAGTGCATCTACCTTTAAATCCATTGAGGAAGAACAAATTTGACCCCTTCCAGAGTGATGTTACAGCTCTCCTTCCAGAGTGATGTTACAGCTCTCCATCCAGAGTGATGTTACAGCTCTCCTTCCAGAGTGATGTTACAGCTCTCCATCCAGAGTGATGTTACAGCTCTCCATCCAGAGTGATGTTACAGCTCTCCATCCAGAGTGATGTTACAGCTCTCCTTCCAGAGTGATGTTACAGCTCTCCTTCCAGAGTGATGTTACAGCTCTCCATCCAGAGTGATGTTACAGCTCTCCTTCCAGAGTGATGTTACAGATCTCCCCTTCCAGAGTGATGTTACAGCTCTCCTTCCAGAGTGATGTTACAGCTCTCCTTCCAGAGTGATGTTACAGATCTCCCCTTCCAGAGTGATGTTACAGCTCTCCTTCCAGAGTGATGTTACAGATCTCCCCTTCCAGAGTGATGTTACAGATCTCCCCTTCCAGAGTGATGTTACAGCTCTCCTTCCAGAGTGATGTTACAGCTCTCCTTCCAGAGTGATATTGCAGCTCTCCTTCCAGAGTGATATTGCAGCTCTCCTTCCAGAGTGATATTGCAGCTCTCCTTCCAGAGTGATATTGCAGCTCTCCTTCCAGAGTGATATTGCAGCTCTCCTTCCAGAGCGAAAAACCCACAAGGACTCTCCAAAGGTTAACCCTGAGTTCAGAGGTACATTCTCCACAATACCAATCACAACAGTAGGATGGATAATGAGTACCTGCCACGGGCCAGGAATGTGTCCCTCTCCAACTACTCCATCTTCTAACGTTGCATCATGGGTCATGGCTGCAGACGTTGCGTCATGGCTGCAGACGTTGCGTCATGGCTGCAGACGTTGAGTCATGGCGGCAGACGTTGAGCCATGGCGGCAGACGTTGAGCCATGGCGGCAGACGTTGCGTCATGGCGGCAGACGTTGCGTCATGGCGGCAGACGTTGCGTCATGGCGGCAGACGTTGCGTCATGGCGGCAGACGTTGCGTCATGGCGGCAGACGTTGCGTCATGGCGGCAGACGTTGCGTCATGGCGGCAGACGTTGCGTCATGGCGGCAGACGTTGCGTCATGGCGGCAGACGTTGCGTCATGGCGGCAGACGTTGCGTCATGGCTGCAGACGTTGCGTCATGGCGGCAGACGTTGCGTCATGGCGGCAGACGTTGCGTCATGGCGGCAGACGTTGCGTCATGGCGGCAGACGTTGCGTCATGGCGGCAGACGTTGCGTCATGGCTGCAGACGTTGTATTGCAATACCTAGAACTGAATGTGTAATGTCAACTTCAGTTGACGTATAGGTATAATCAAATTAGTAGAAGTCAATTACAGAGCTCTTTATACCTGTAGGGCAGAGGTATTCAAATCTCACCCTATGAGGTCCCGAGTACTGCTGGTTTGCTGTTCTACTTGATAATTAATGGCACCCACATGGTCTCCCTAAGTACTGCTGGTTTTCTGTTCTACTGGATAATTAATGGCACCCACATGGTGTCCCTGAGTACTGCTTGTTTTCTGTTCTACTGGATAATTAATGGCACCCACCTGGTGTCCCTGATTAGAGGGAAGAAATAAGACAAGTGGAACTGGCTTAGAGGTCCAGATTTTAATTTGAGGGCTGTAGTAGATTGAACTACTCTGTGACAAGTTTTCAAGGGCAAGTTGGTTATGTAGCATTTACAACTCATTTTAGCTCTCCAAAAGCTACGTCTTAATCCAGGAAATGGACAGGAAGTGTTTTTGCTACGTAGTTGAATGCACCAATCAGGATTAGTTATTTAATTAACAGTGTCTCATGGGATAGTCCATGATTTTCAAGTGTATGGAATTGTGAAAACGTTAGTGTCATAGTATTGTGATAATGCACAATGATAAATCAGCATCATTGTGGGGTTTTTTAGAAACTCCATAGTGAGTGAGTAACACTTGTGCTGATTAGATAGATAGATAGATAGATAGATAGATAGATAGATAGATAGATAGATAGATAGATAGATAGATAGATAGATAGATAGATAGATAGATAGATAGATAGATAGATAGATAGATAGATAGATAGATAGATAGATAGATAGATAGATAGATAGATAGATAGATAGATAGATAGATAGATAGATAGATAGATAGATAGATAGATAGATTAGGTGTGGGCCTTGTCTTTCTGAGTGTGTGACTTGTTGAGAGGACTTGAGAAGAAAGGGGTTTGTTATATAGTGGCAGGTGCAGAGGCCCCCCTCCTTAGTTCAGGGCAAGGATGGCAGCCATTTTGGTCCTTCCTGATGAGCGGAGGTGAGTGATTTATAGTGCAGCTGTGGGCCCATGTCACACTCACACTCACACACATCAGTCACCAGTCGCTTGCTCACCTGTTTCTTTTTCTGTCACAGGCGTAATTTTCTATTAGTGGTCTCCTCCCTCGACGGCCATCTTTCATTGATCCCTTAGATTTATTAGCGCAATCGCATCAAATAAGGATTAATGGAGGATCGTGTCCTGCCCTCGGCATGCTTGAGCTAACGTGCGCTAATGTGATTAGCATGATGTTGTAAGTAACAAGAACATTTCCCAGGACATAGACAACTTATGTGGGTAGAAAGCTTTAATCATTGTTAATCTAACTGCACAGTCCAATTTACAATAGCTATTACAGTTAAAGAATACCATGCTATTGTTTGAGGGGAGTGCACAGTTTTGTACTTGAAAATGTATCAATAAACCAATAGGCAGACTTGGGCAGACTTAATGCAATGGTTCATTGGATATGTCTAAAACTTCGCACATACACTGCTGTCATCTAGTGGTCAAAATCTAAATTGCGTCTGGACTCCTATGTAATATTATGTCCTTTCTCTTTCAAAGATGATATGATATGGTATTATCTTTTACCAAATCTAATGTGATATTCTCCTAAATTATTTTCTCATTTCCACAAACTTCAAAGTGTTTCCTTTCAAATTGTATCAAGAATATGCATATGCTTGCTTCAGGTCCTGAGCTACAGGCAGTTAGATTTAGGTATGTAATTTTAGGCAAAATTTGAAAAAAAGGGTTTGATCCTTAAGAGGTTAACTCCTTGGTCTTGCCCAAATATCAGGTGACAAAACCAGAGTATATCACCTAACATTACGTCATACTACTGTAGACCTACATTGAAACAAACGCTCTCCGCAAACTAACTCCTTCCATGTTACAATGTCTTTGATTAGTTTAACAAGAGGGTCTTGTTTTTCTGCTGGCCTCAGTCTTGTGCAGTGTGGAGGAGCAGGACTTGCTGGGTTGCTGCAGTTTTTGGTCAGTGGTCATTAATAATGAGACATGCAGGCTGAAGTGACAGTTGCTGATTGGAATGAAGAGCTTCAGTAAAGGAGACAGCTACAAATTTCCCTGACAGGCCAGGCGTCCGTTACTTAGAGTCAGCTGCCAAAACAGCAGTAATCAGAGCTGGGAGAGAGAAGGGGGTGAGTAGAGGCTCTCTCTTTCACGGGCGTACACACACACACAAACATCCAACACGCTTATTCAGTACATACTCAATATTTCCCACATAACATCCCACATTTGCCCCAATCTTCACAAGCCAATGTGGAAAACTATTGAAGGCAACTGAAATATCAACAAGCTCTTACAGTCTCATGTCCGAATTAGACATTCATCAATTTTTTTTTGTTTTTCCAAACGTCAAATTTCAAAGTGTTTAAGGTTAAGTTTAGGCATTGACTCCAAAAAGCTTAAGGTTAGGCATTCAATCCGGATGGTTAAGGTAAGGGTTAAGGTTTGGGATAGGCTTAAAACAAAAATCTCAAAAACAACTTTCTATTGCTTGATTCAAACATGCAACCTTTTGCACCAGAGGCAAATACTTACTCCATCCCCGCCCACAATGCCCTAGCAAAACCGAAGCCTTCTTGAAGGTCACAACGCTCACTGTTGCCACTAGTGGACGATTTCCAAGTCATCTCTCGACGTCCTCAGACATTAATTGACGTCCAACACTGATTTGTATCACGGGTGAACTGGCTGGAAATATAGTATCACTCACATGCACACTATAGGGAATCATATTTCCTGGTAGCCACTTACAACCTTGCATAGCCAAGTTTAAAGACCCTGTTTAGGATTTGCTGGGCTGGAAGAGTGCCAGCCTAACCATTTTACAGCTGTGTGTGGACTGGACTGGGAGGGGGTGGAGGCCCAGGCTAATGTGCCTGCCTGCCTGCGTGTGTCTGTGTGTGTGTGTGTGTTCGTTGTGTGTGATCAGTGTAGTAATAACAGGGGCCACTGAGCGGTCATCCTGTCAACGCTGGTTGCTTAGTGACTGAACGACGCTCTCAGTACAGAAGTCTGAAACGCATCACCACCCCTATAGTGTGCCTGTGAGCGAGCACACACTGAACCCATGTAAATACTCTACAGTACATTATACACATACACACAGACATATATAATACATCACATAGACTCTCTCTCTCACACACACACACACACACACACACACACACACACACACACACACACTGCAGCTGCAGACAGCGTTGGTCTTGGATGAGTGTCAAAGACTAGAAAGCTGGCTGTTATTGTATAACCACTACAGCATGGAATGTTGATCTTGTAAGTCTTTAAAAGAGGGGAAAGTAGGTTAAGTGAGCTCCAAAAGGGACATTGACCATTTTATAGTTGTTTTGTCTCTGTACTCCAGCACTTTGGATTTGAAATAATACAATGTCCACAAGGTTAAAGTGCAGACTCTCAGCGTTAATTTGAGGGTATATCGGGTGAACAGTTTAGGAATTACAGCACTTTTTCTTTCCCTATTTTAGGTGAACAAAAGTATTGGGAAGAATTCCCTTCTATGTTTATTAAAGTAGTAAAAAGTATTTGGTCCCATATTTATAGAACTCAATGACCTCATCAAGCTCGTGACTATAAATGTTGGATCATTTGCTGTTTCAGATTATTTTGTGCCCAATTGAAATGAATGGTAAATAATGTATTGTGTCATTTTGGAATCACTTTTATTGTAAATAAGAATAGGATATGTTTCTAAACACCTCTACATGAATTTGGATGCTACCTTGATTACGGAGAGTCCTGAATGAATCATGAATAATGGTGAGTGAGAAAGTTACAGAAGCACAAATATCATACCCCACAAAAAATGCTAACCTCCCCTGTTGTTTTAATGGTGAGAGGTTAGCATGTCTTGGGGTATGAGATTTGTGCATCTGTAACTTTAAACATATTTTCCTTCTTTATTAGTTTCCCCTAACCATACCACCCCTCCCCTAACCATACCACCCCTCCCCTAACTGGAGAAACAAACAGCTAGTTTAGCTAACAAAACCATCAGTCTTAGTTTGCTATTATGAAAATCTAATTTAACAAAGCCAATAATGTTTTCATTTCGACTTTTGCTTTCAAAAGCAGCTCAAACATAGAACATGTAAGAATGAACTATAGCCATTGAATTCTACCGTGGAAATATACTGTGCGTTACAGGGAATTATACAACGAGTTGGTCTAATCCTGAATGCTGATTGGTTAAAACCGCATTCCAGCCGGTGTCTATTCCACAAGTTACCACCGGCTAAATCTATGACATTAAAATGCCTATTTACTCTGTTCCATCTGACTGTGCAATCCACTGACATTAATATTAACTAAAATACAAAAAATGTAGATGTCAGGAATAGGGTTGCAAATGGAGGTTATATTACTGGAATACTGGAAGGGTGTGTTTGTAAATTCCCTTTGGTTATCTACTCCGATTTCAGAGCACTCTAGTGTGCCAGAGCGCAGAATAACTGATTAGTTTACAAACACGCAACACCCTGTTGAATATGGCCGGTGTCAAAAATTGTTGCCAGCAGAACAGTTAGTCACCCAGTGTCACACTCACGTATGTGGAGAGACCAATTCGCAGCCCATCGTTATAGTTCGACATGTTCTTTATTTTAGATAATATCAAAACAATGAACTATACAAAATAAACACGAAACCAGAAAACCGAAACACACTTACTTTGAGTTGACAAATGAAGATATAACGACCCACACAAAGGTGTGGGACATACAAACATATGTAGGATCCCTAATTAGAGACAATGCAGTGCAGGTGCCTCTAATCAGGGATCCAACACAAAAACACCACACAGAGCCAGAAATAATAGACCTGTCAGACTCTGACCATGGATACATAGAGAAGCAATAGGCTTCTCTATGGCCAGAGCCTGACAGTCATCTCTTGCCATTCCTTTCATCTGCTCCTCTGTAGACACAACCATACGATGCACAGACAGAATGTCCATTCCACTTGTTTGAAAATATTTTGAGACTGGTGAGGTGACCTGAAATATTCGGAGGAATATCTGAGCTTTAAGTATCGTTTTATACTTCAGCAACCCCTCAATGTATCCTTGTGCCTTGACCCGTGTTTTTCTGATCTTGTATGGTTGAAAGAGTGAGAAGGACATCAACATACAGACCGTCATCTGATTTCCAAAAGCTCCAAAGACCTTCTTTAAGGCACTGTCTTTAGCCCACCAGCGTGTCTCTCCAATTGGAGCAAGACGTTGACTTTGAAAAGGCTTTTGATAAAGTATGATTGGAGTTTATATATAAATGCCTGGAATATTTCAATTTTGGAGAATCTCTTATAAAATGGGTTAAAGTTATGTATAGTAACCATAGTAACCCCTAGGTGTAAAATAGTAAATAATGGCTACATCTCAGAAAGTTTTAAACTGTCAAGAGGAGTAAAACAAGGTTGTCCATTGTCTGCATATCTATTTATTATTGCCGTCGAAATGTTAGCTGTTAAAATTAGATCCATAAATAAGATTAAGGGATTTGAAATACATGGTTTAAAAACAAAGGTGTCATTGTACGAAGATGACTCGTGTTTTCTTTTAAATCCACAATTGGAATCCCTCCACAGCCTCATAGAGGATCTAGATACTTTTTCTAACCTCTCTGGATTAAGTGTACTATATTACGTATTGGATCAGTAAAAAATTCAACTTTTACACTACCATGTAGTTTACCAATAAAATGGTCTGACGGGGATGTGGACATAATCGGTATACATATCCCGAAAGAAAGAAATGATCTCACTCCAATACATTTTTATAGGAAGTTAGCAAAAATAGAGATCTTGCTACCATGGAATTTGTGGGAAAATCACCCTGATTAACTCTTTATTTATATCACAGTTTACCTATTTGCTTATGGTTTTGCCTACACCTAGCGACCTGCTTTCTAAATTATATGAGCAAAAAATATTCAATTTTATTTGGACTGGCAAGCCAGACAGAATATAAAGGGCCTATTTATATAATGAATAGGAATTCAGAGGGCATAAATGAATTATTAAACATTAAAGGCATCAGTCATACAAAAGTTATACTTAAATCCAAAATGGTTCTCTAGTAAATTAGTAAGAATGTCTCACCCCATGTTCATGAATGGCCTTTTTCCATTTATTCAGATTACAACTGCTCACTTTCGGCTATTTGAAAATGAAATCTCCAAAATATCTTACATTTTTAAACAAGACATAGAAAGTGGGCTTCAATTTCAGTTTAATCCACCTGAAAATACAGAACAAATAATACAACAAACATTGTGGTTAAACTCAAATACATTAATTGATAAAAAAAACTATATTTTTCTCTAACATGTTTTAAAAAGGAATAATCTTTGTAAATTATATCAAAAATAGGACTGGTGGAGTTATGTCACACGTGCAGCTAACAAAGATATATGGACATTTCTGCTCTACCCAACATTACAGCCAAATAGTTCTTGCAACCAATATAATGTTATATACTGTATATGAGGTATACAATCTTCCCAGCTCTGCAGATTTTGCTGCGAGAAGGCAGTCATTAGATTATTTATTTTGGTATTGTCCATATGTAGCTGGTTTTTGGTCACAGGTCCAGGAATGGCTAAATAATTGTACCATTCACCTAGAGCTAACACTGCAGATAGCAACACTGGGTGACTTGAAAAGTCATAGTCAATCGATCAATAATATAATAATTATTTAGGCAAAAGTGTTTATCTTTAATTTACAATCGGTGGAAACTATGAGAATATAAAGTTTCATAACTTTTGTGAAGCATCACAGCACAGTTGATAAATATATGGCAAGTAGAAATCCGATATGGATGGTGTTAAGAGATAGATGGGAGGAGTTGAATGGAGCTGAAGGGTGGGACTAATAATAACAAGATAACACATGTAAAACATACAGGGTCTGTAGAATGTAAATAGGTTCAGAACTATTGTGAAACAGCACAGTTACAAATATATGGCAAATAGAAATGAAACTGGATGGACGTTAGAAATAGATGGTTGAGGCTAGAGGAAGGATGGGACTAAAAACAAACAATATATAACTATTGTAAAATGGATTGTCTGTAAAATGTGTATAGTATGTACATATACATACATACATACATATATATATATATATATATATATATATATATATATATATATATATATATATATATATATATATATATATATATATACAGCGGGTGAAATAAGTATTGAACACGTCACCATTTTTCTCAGTAAATATATTTCCAAAGGTGCTATTGACATGAAAGGTTCACCAGATGTTGGTAACAACCCAAGTAATCCATACATACAAAGAAACCAAAACAAATAAGTTCAGAAATTAAGTTATGTGTAATAATGTGAAATGACACAGAGAAAAAGTATTGAACACATGAAGAAAGGGAGGTTCAAAAAGGCTGTTTGGATGTCATAATACACACCATGTTTGGAGGAGAAATGGCACTGCACATAAAAACACCATACCAACAGTGAAGTTTGGAGGTGGGAACATCATGGTGTGGGGCTGCTTTTCAGCAAATGGTACTGGCAAAATTTACGAGGAGCACCTGGTCGAGGCAAATTTATGGTGAAATGATTGTCTTTCCACTTCCGTATTAAGGCCCCAACAGTGCTCACTGGAACATTCAGAAGCTTAGAAATGCGCCTATAACCAATGCCATCATTATGTTTTGCAACAATTAGGTTGTGAAGGTCTTGAGACAGCTCTTTGCTTTTACCCATCATGAGATGTGTCTTGTGTGACACCTTGGCAATGAGACCTTTTTGTAGGCCATCAGTTGGGACTGAACCATCTGATATTAATTTGCACTGACAGGGGGCTGGATTGCCTTTTAATTAAAATCTCCCTAAGTTTCTTTATGTGTCCACGGTTTTCAAAAACTCTGTTAAATACAGCGGGTGAAATAAGTACTGAACACGTCACCATTTTTCTCAGTAAATATATTTCCAAAGGTGCTATTGACATGAAAACTTCACCAGATGTTGGTAACAACCGAAGTCCCTTATATACTGCTTTTTAATTACTGTCTTGGCTTTCCATGCCTTTTTGAACCTCCCTTTCTTCATGTGTTCAATACTTTTTCCCTGTGTCATTTCACATTATTACACATAATTTAATTTCTGAACTTATTTGTTTTGGATTCTTTGTATGTATGGATTACTTGGGTTGTTACCAACATCTGGTGAAACTTTCATGTCAATAGCAGCTTTGGAAATATATTTACTGAGAAAAATGGTGACGTGTTCAATACTTATTTCACCCGCTATATATATATATATATATATATATATATATATATATGGGTATGTGTATTTTTGTACGTATATGGATATACACTGGGGGCCAAAAGTTTGGAATATTACTCATTCTGTCACGTTTCTAGAGTGAGGCAGACCAAGACGCAGCACTGAAGTAATTCGACATGCTTTAAGATATGCTAGTATAAATGACCAATGTTACCACAGATTAACTGTTCATTAAAAAAAGTACAGTAGATTCCGATAACTTTGGTAAATTACCGGTTGCCTATTCAGAATGAAAAGCAGAAAAATATTTCTCCCTCTCTTATTTCTCTGTCTTCATCCTCTTTCCATCGCTCGCTGCCACCTCTCTCCCTCTTCTATTTTTCACAGCTTGTTTCTGCAGTATGTTCATGTCACTTAATTTATCCCTGGAGGAGGCAAGACTTTTTGGGGTCCTAAAAACAGATGTGACAGGCCCATTAAAATGACTGATTCCCCCCCAAAATGACTGCTACCAGTCTCTTATTATGATTGTTGAATACTGCACAATTTAAACAAGTGCCCCGCCAATCCAGAACATGTGTAGATATTGGACTATAAATGGTTCCTTCCTGTATTATACTGATGCTAAGACATTTATTCTACTGAGACATTTATTTATGTTGGTAGTCTTATCTAGTATTACTTATTGTCCAGAAGGAACCTGCCAGTAAGCATTTCATTGGACGGTGTATACCATGTGTATCCTGTACATACGACTATTACAACTAGAAACTTGAAGTACACACAGAGGGCAGTACACTCCACACACACAGAGGTCAGTACACTCCACACAGACAGAGGGAAGTACACTCCACACAGACAGAGGGCAGTACACACCACACACACAGAGGTCAGTACACACCACACAGACAGAGGGAAGTACACTCCACACAGACAGAGGGCAGTACACACCACACAGACAGAGGGCAGTACACTCCACACAGACAGAGGGCAGTACACTCCACACACACAGAGGGCAGTACACTCCACACACACAGAGGGCAGTACACTCCACACACACAGAGGGCAGTACACTCCACGCAGAGAGGGCAGTACACTCCACACAGACAGAGGGCAGTACACTCCACACAGACAGAGGGCAGTACACTCCACACACACAGAGGGCAGTACACTCCACACACACAGAGGGCAGTACACTCCACACAGACAGAGGGCAGTACACTCCACACACACAGAGGGCAGTACACTCCACACACACAGAGGGCAGTACACTCCACACAGACAGGTAGGTTTGCAAAGCTGAATGTACAAACATAGGCACAAATATACAGACAGATGACAATCACTCAGAAAGTTTAAGACACAAGCACACGCACGCACATAACCCTTTAGAAAATGTAATTTGTTCTTAATTATTTCCCTCCATGGTAAAATATAATATATAAACAGTAGGAAGGTGGTTACAGTCACCCAACACAATGGCAATGTGCTAGTCTTTTAATCCCTACACTGGCTGGGCTTATAGCATCCTCTGTTCTCTACCAATCTCCCTGAGACATTACTGTAATAAAATACTCAACGTTTATGCTCCCGTACTGACTGAGCTCCAGCCACAGATAATCCTGAAGGGATCACAATGCTCGCTAGATGGCTGCCACCACATTTCACTACAGTACATGTTTCAAGCTACACTGCTGGTGCTCGCTAGCTGCCTGCCTCCACATTTCACTACAGTACATGTTTCAAGCTACACTGCTGTCTGGCTGGCTGCCACCACATTTCACTACAGTACATGTTTCAAGCTACACTGCTGTCTAGCTGGCTGCCACCACATTTCACTACAGTACATGTTTCCAGCTGGCTAGCTGGCTGCAGTGTTGAGTTCCAGAGCTAGGGGCACCCCCATGTACGTCAACACTAGACTGTCATCTTTTTATGAAAGAGGTTGATTTGTTGCGATTTGTTGCAATGTGGCCATCATTTAGGCCTACATGAATGTCAAAATGGAGATTGAATATTGTGGCAGGAACAGCCGTTTATTTGTAGTGTTTTTTTTTACTGTTGTCACTACAATGCCGCAGTATGTTGCCTGATGACTAAAATCTTAATTATCATAATAAGTATTATAGCAATGGGCGTTATTGTTCAATTACTCTAAATATATAATTTTGCCAATGCCCAGTCAGAACTGTCATACTCTCAACTCTGCCGTTCACAGAGCAGGAAAAATAAAACTAACATTTTCCAAGCATTTAAATCCACATACGACCAACTGTTGACTTCAAATTTATCTGTCAACACCGAACAAAGATGACAGCAGACGAGAAAGAAAGAAAGAAAGAAAGAAAGAAAGAAAGAAAGAAAGAAAGAAAGAAAGAAAGAAAGAAAGAAAGAAAGAAAGAAAGAAAGAAAGAAAGAAAGAAAGAAAGAAAGAAAGAAAAAAAGACAGGAAGAAAGACAGGAAGAAAGGCAGACAGAAAAAGACAAACAAATGACTGAGAGAACCCTGGAAGAAAACACTGAAATGGGACATTTTATTTTCTTTCAAGAGGTTTAGGCGTTGGTCACAGAGGTGACCAACCTCTGTCAAATCCCGGCAGAAAGGCAAATTGTTTCCAACTTTCCACCCCAGACACCTTGGCCTTGTTTGAATTGTAAATATGTTGGCTTGGTAAGAAGCTGCAGCTGCTGCTCCAGAATTACCTATTCTGTTGGAAGGCCTGCCAGTATCTGGGAGTGAAGCTTCCTCTGAGGGCCACAGTGCACACCAGTGTCTCCTGCAATCCGCCATCCGCCCTGATCAATTGCTACAAACCGAATGAGCCCCATCCAAACTTAAAGCCAAGGAGAGAGAGAGACAGAGAGAGAGGGATAACTGCATTTTTAACATCATCAGTTGACAAAAATGAAATAAATATGTAGTAATATGTATAAATCTATGACTATCTCAGGCTATTTGTACCTTATCAGTTCATTCAAAATGTTGATTGATTTGCTGCAGAAGGATATTTTAGATGGATCCTATTGGATCCAAATCCTTTTTTAGTCCAGAGTATAACGTAAACAATCGTAAATGAGCTATGAACACAAGAGGTCCCCAAAATAATATCTATCAGCTGCCATAGTTTATGACTGACCAAGTTAATACCGAAGGTTACTGTGTTATGCACAATTTAAAAATAGTACAAAAATGAATTGTGTGTGTGGATCATTCTATGTAGGCCTACATGACAGGAAGTTCCATCTTTAATGACTTCCTGTATATCTTTAATGACTTCCTGTCTATTGACCAATCCTGAGTGTCCTGAGTGTTTGGTCACATGTCTTACCATTGGTTATGTGACAAGATTCTAGGCTTTGATAATATCATTGCATCAAATGCAAGGTTTCGTTCCAACTCATCACTATAAAAATAGGACAGTGGTAAAGCCCTCATGACTTAAAGAAGTATAATCAGGTTAAAAGTTACATGATAGCAAACACACATTTTGTCATGTCAGGCTGAATTGAAAATAGCCATGTTCAGTCAATCCAGATTGTATCCAAAGCCTGCATTTACATTGGTTCTCGTAAACCGACAACAACTACAACCGCTTTTTATCATTCAGTGTTTTATTACAGCAGTAACGTGTGGTCTAAAACAATATATGGGTCAGAATGAGTCGACAAAAGACAGGCGGTGGCACTCTGCCCTTCTGCGCTACTGAAGACATGGCCAAGAGCCAAACTATCCACCACCCACATGATGCCAGACCCCAAAAAAACATTCCTGTGAATGAGATGAGAGAGGGAGAGGGTTCTCTCGAATGAAAACAATCAGTGTATCACTTCTGGGTGGGAAACAGGGAAAGACATGAAACCATAACAAAAGTAAACATTTGACCTGGAATATGGGCATCATAGGGGTGGTTTGTGTGAGTGTGTGTGTGTGTGTGTGTGTGTGTGTGTGTGTGTGTGTGTGTGTGTGCGAGTGTTTGCGAGTGTCTATGTGTGTGAGTGTGTGTGTGTGTGTGTGTGTGTGTGTGTGTGTGTGCGAGTGTGTGCGAGTGTCTATGTGTGTGAGTGTGCATGTGTGTGTGTGTGTGCGTGTGTCTATGTGTGTGAGTGTGCATGTGTGCGTGTGTGTATGTGTGTGTGTGTGTGTGTGTGTGTGTGTGTGTGTGTGTGTGTGTATGTGTTTGTGTGTGTGTGTACACGAGCGGCTGCATGGGTGTGTGTTGCATTTGGTCAAGTTTACAGCACAATGACACAAGTCCTGCCATGTACAGTAATGGCTGCTGATCTTGTCAAACAGATGGCTGATATCTGTGTCTGCCTGTCAGCATACATGGGGGTGGAGGTGGGGTGGGACAAGCGGGGACACCATGGCCCTAGATAGGGGAAGCTAAACTAGCGTGAAACTGCCTTCCGTCACGGATTACCAAGGCAGAGCTTTTCATTACCTGCCTTTCATAACGGGATATTTATGGCGGCGGGTGGTGTTTGAGAGGCAGCGGGTGGTGTCGGAGAGGCGGCAGACACATGCAACTAATTTGCCTGACAACGGATGCCAAAAACGGGGAGAGAGAGTGAGGAGAGCAGCAAATGGTGCAGAGAAAAAGCGATTGGTGTGGGGGAAATGGCTGCCATGATACGCCATGTTATTGTCCACTTTCAGTCATATGAGTCCTCTGACTGGTTCAGGGATAATTGTATACAGGTTTTTTTCCAGAGGGGTTGTGAGTTCAAGAGGAGGGATTGGAAGGATATTAGGGGGAGTCTTATGGCCAGTCATAGGACCTACTTACGCAACATAACGATGACAGGGAATTCTGTATATTGTTATGTTCAGAAAGCTTTGAATCGTAGAAGAATGAGATGTTTTCAGCATTCCTCTGAGTAACTTCCCCTGACACACACACACACACACACACACACACACACACACACACACACACACACACACACACACACACACACACACACACACACACACAAATACACACACACGCACACACACACACAAATACACACACACACACACACACACAAATACATACACACACGCATGTACACACACACGCACACACACACATGCATACACACTGGCCTACACAGCCACCCCCATCACCACAGACACACAGACATACAAACACTCAAAGGGGATGAAACGGAATGTCACGCAGAGAAATGAAAGTCAAACATTCTCCTTTGTTTCCGCAGATGTCGCCCCACTTTTCAAAGGCTCCTCTGGTATCTACCCAATGAAAGCCAATGCATAATGAACAGAGGCCCAAAGTGGTGAGACACAGTATACACACACACACACACACACACTGTTTTCCACACACACTCCCTCTCCCCTGCCAGTCTAGCTGGAGCAGGACAGTAAGGTTGGGTCTGAAGTTACTCAGTGGAATCGCTGATGAGCCCGGCTCGCAGGAAGTGAGCAGGAAATGTTTGTGTTAAATAAAGAGGAGAAGAAAAGGGGGGGCCGCCCTCTTTCATGTCTGGCACTAGCTGCTATAGCTACCGCTGGCTTTTCTGGGGATCTTTCATGTCTGGCACCAGCTGCTATAGCTACCGCTGGCTTTTCTGGGGATCTTTCATGTCTGGCACCAGCTGCTATAGCTACCGCTGGCTTTTCTGGGGATCTTTCATGTCTGGCACCAGCTGCTATAGCTACCGCTGGCTTTTCTGGGGATCTTTCATGTCTGGCACCAGCTGCTATAGCTACCGCTGGCTTTTCTGGGGATCTTTCATGTCTGGCACCAGCTGCTATAGCTACCGCTGGCTTTTCTGGGGATCTTTCATGTCTGGCACTAGCTGCTATAGCTACCGCTGGCTTTTCTGGGGATCTTTCATGTCTGGCACCAGCTGCTATAGCTACCGCTGGCATTTCTGGGGATCTTTCATGTCTGACACCAGCTGCTATAGCTACTGCTGGCTTTTCTAGGGGTTTTTCATTCTGGCCCAGCTCCTATAGCTACCGCTGGCTTTTCTGGGGATCTTTTCAGACACTGCTCGGCCTGTCCACTGGCTGGCTACCGTGTGGGTGTCACGTTACATATTACCCAGCATGTAGAATCGTCTGTGGAAAGGGTTCTACCTGGAACTAAAAAGGTTCTGGCTGGAACCAAAAGGGGTTCTTCAAAGGGTTATCCTATGGGGACAGCCGAAGAACCCCTTTTGGTTCTAGAAAGCACCTTTTTTCCTAAGAGTGTACCAGGACACAGGGAGAACATAGTTATAATACTACCAATCAGTCTCCAAACAACCATGTCCTTCATTTTCCCTGCTCCTTGCATGGCCACTAGTCTGTGTGTGTGTGTGTGTGTGCGTGTGTGCGCATGTGAGAATGTGTGTGTGTGTGGTGCAATGTGTGTGAGTGAGTGTGTGTGTGTGTGTGTGTGTGTGGCTGCCCCCCCAATCAGAGGAGCTGAGGACGGCCCAGTGCCCTACGCTTGGAGGCAGCCATCTGTCAGCTGACGCTCCATCGCCGCGGCAATCAGAACGCTCCGCAGCGCGCCCAATCTGTTCCACCACAGGTAGGGCGGCAGGAGGGTGCCCATCACCTCGCTCCCCCTCTCTCTCCATCCACCCCCCTATTCTCTCACCTCTCCTACTCACAGTCCCTCCCTCCCTTCCTCCCTCCCTCTCTATCTCTTCTTCCAACTCATTACCGTTACCAGCTGCCACAGTATGGGCCTTCCTTCTTAGCGTTCAATCACCTTTACATGGGAAATACAGGAGTGTTCATTAAGCCAGTCACTATGGTGATCTGCATAGCTTTTTATGAACCCATGCTTGACTTTGAAAATAGATCTTAGAGGGTGATATGATAGAACTCATTTTGTGTCCTATTACATAGTTTCTTCATGCAATGATAACCAATTGTAGTTTGTTCCTCATGCATAAATATATTATCTGAAAGTTTGGTCCCATGTTAGGTCTCAGATCACTATTATTATTTTATTAAAAGCAACAATAACCATACTACTACTGTACCGTCAATGATGGTGATAGAAAGAGAGAGAGAAAAAAGGGTCAGACACGAAAGGCTGGAGACTCCCCTCTTGGCGTGGGCGTCATGCCACTCATGTCATCATGGTGGCGGAGAGCGTGCTAAATGTGGCGCATCAGAGTTCACTCTAGCATGCCAACCATTCCATGCTAAGCCGTGCCATGCCAGGCAGGTCTCTCTCTTCTCTTCCCTTCTCTCTCTCTCAATTCAGTTTCAATTTAAGGGCTTTATTGGCATGGGAAAGATATGTTAACATTGCCAAAGCAAGTGAAGTAGATAATAAACAATAAAAATGAACAGTAACATTACACTAAGAGCACCTCCTCCCAGCTGCCCACTGCACTGAGGCTAGGAAACACTGTCACCACCGATAAATCTACGATAATCGAGAATTTCAATAAGCATTTTGCTACGGCTGGCCATTCTTTCCACCTGGCTACCCCTACCCCAGCCAACAGCTCTGCACCCCCCGCAGCAACTTGACCTATATCCATCCATCCAAGTTAACAAACAGATCACCGACCATTTCGAATCCCACCGTACCTTCTCCGATATGCATTCTGGTTTCCGAGCTGGTCATGGGTGCACCTCAGCCACGCTCAAGGTACTAAACGATATCATAACCGCCATCGATAAAAGACAGTACTGTGCAGCCGTCTTCATCGACCTGGCCAAGGCTTTCAACTCTGTCAATCACCACATTCTTATCGGCAGAATCAATAGCCTTGGTTTCTCAAATGACTGCCTTGCCTGGTTCACTAACTACTTCTCAGATAGAGTTCAGTGTGTCAAATCGGAGGGTCTGTTGTCCGGACCTCTGGCAGTCTCTATGGGGGTGCCACAGGGTTCAAATCTTGGGCCGACTCTATTCTCTTTATATATCAATGATGTCACTCTTGCTGCTGGTGACTCTCTGATCCACCTCTACGCAGACGACACCATTCTGTATACATCTGGCCCCTCTTTGGACACTGTGTTAATGGTGCTTCAATGCCATACAACACTCCTTCCGTGGCCTCCATCTGCTCTTAAATGCTAATAAAACTAAATGCATGCTCTTCAATCGAACGCTGCCCACACCCGCCCACCGGACTAGCATCACTACTCTCGACAGGTCTGACTTAGAATATGTGGACACCTACAAATACCTAGTTGTCTGGTTAGACGGTAAACTCTCCTTTCAGAATCACATTAAGCATCTCCAATCCAAAATTAAAATTGGCTTCCTATTTTGCAACAAAGCCTCCTTCACTCATGCTGCCAAACATGCCCTCGTAAAACTGACTATCCTACCGATCCTTGACTTCGGCGATGTCATTTACAAAATAGCCTCCAACACTCTACTCAGCAAATTGGATGTAGTCTATCACAATGCCATCCGTTTTGTCACCAAAGCCCCATATACTACTCACCACTGCGAACTGTATGCTCTCGTTGGCTGGCCCTCACTACATATTCGTCGCCAAACCCACTGGCTCCAGGTCTTCTATAAGCCTTTGCTAGGTAAATCTCCACCTTATCTTAGCTCAGTGGTCACCATAGCAACACCCACCTGTAGCATACGCTCCAGCAGGTATACAGCGGGTGAAATAAGTATTGAACACGTCACCATTTTTCTCAGTAAATATATTTCCAAAGGTGCTACTGACATGACATTTTCACCAGATGTTGGTAACAACACAAGTAATCCATACATACAAAGAAACCAAAACAAATAAGTTCAGACATTAAGTTATGTGTAATAATGTGAAATGACACAAGGAAAAAGTATTGAACACACTTACTGATATTTATTTAATACTTTGTACAAAAGTGTGTGTTTGGGATCATTGTCTTGCTGAAATGTCCACCCTCGTCTCATCTTCATCATCCTGGTAGATGGCAGCAGATTTTTGTCATGAATGTCTCTGTAAATTTGCCCATTCATCCTTCCTTCAAGTTTGCCAGTAGCATTTGCTGAAAAGCAGCCCCACACCATGATGTTCCCACCTCCTCCAAACATGGTGTGTATTATGACATCCAAACAGTTCAATTTTGCTCTCATCTGACCACACTATATTCTCCAAGTATTTCACTGGCTTTTCCAAATGTTGTGCAGTAAACTTTAAACGAGCTTCAACATGCTTTTCTTTCAGCAATGGAGTCTTGCGTGGTGAGCGTGCATACAGGCCATGGCGGTGGAGTGCATTACTTACTGTTTTCTTTGAGACAACAGTACCTGCTAATTGCAGGTCTTTTCGAAGCTCTCCACAAGTGGTCCTTGGCTCTTGGACAACTCTTCTGATTATTCTTTTCAGAAATCTTGCGAGGAGCACCTGGTCGAGGCAAATTTATGGTGAAATGATTGTCTTTCCACTTCCGTATTATGGCCCCAACAGTGCTCACTGGAACATTCAGAAGCTTAGAAATGCGCCTATAACCAATGCCATCATTATGTTTTGCAACAATTAGGTTGCGAAGGTCTTGAGACAGCTCTTTGCTTTTACCCATCGTGTCTTGTGTGACACCTTGGCAATGAGACCTTTTTGTAGGCCATCAGTTGGGACTGAACCAGCTGATATTAATTTGCACTGACAGGGGGCTGGATTGCTTTTTATTTACTGAAAGTTTTCACCTGTTGTCTTGGCTTTCCATGCCTTTTTGCATCTCCCTTTCTTCATGTGTTCAATACTTTTTCCCTGTGTCATTTCACATTATTACACATAACTTAATTTGTTTATTTGTTTTGGTTTCTTTGTATGTATGGATTACTTGTTACCAACATCTGGTGAAGATTTCATGTCAATAGCACCTTTGGAAATATATTTACTGAGAGGAATGGTGACGTGTTCAATACTTATTTCACCCGCTGTATTTCACTGGCCATCCCCAAAGCCAACACCTCCTTTGGCCGCCATTCCATCCAGTTCTCTGCTGCCAATGACTGGAACGAAATTGCAAAAATAATTAAAGCTGGAGACTCCTATCTCCCTCACTAACTTTAAGCATCAGCTGTCAGAGCTGCTTATCGATCACTGCACCTGTATACAGTCCATCTGTAAATAGCCAACCCTACTCCCCATATTTATTATTTTAGCTCATTTGCACTCCAGTATCTCTATTTGCACATCATCATCTGCACATCTATCACTCCAGTGTTAATGCTAAATTGTAATTATTTCGCCACTATGGCCTACAGTGGGGAGAACAAGTATTTGATACACTGCCGATTTTGCAGGTTTTCCCACTTACAAAGCATGTAGAAGTCTGTAATTTTTATCATAGGTACTATTCAACTGTGAGTGACGGAATCTAAAACAAAAATCCAGAAAATCACATTGTATGATTTTTAAGTAATTCATTTGCATTTTATTGCATGACATAAGTATTTGATACATCAGAAAATCAGAACTTAATATTTGGTACAGAAACCTTTGTTTGCAATTACAGAGATCATACGTTTCCTGTAGTTCTTGACCAGGTTTGCACACACTGAAGCAGGGATTTTGGCCCACTCCTCCATACAGACCTTCTCCAGATCCTTCAGGTTTCGGGCTGTCGCTGGGCAATACGGACTTGCTCCCTCCAAAGATTTTCTATTGGGTTCAGGTCTGGAGACTTCTTACGGAGCCACTCCTTAGTTGCCCTGGCTGTGTGTTTCGGGTCGTTGTCATGCTGGAAGACCCAGTCATGACCCATCTTCAATGCTCTTACTGAGGGAAGGAGGTTGTTGGCCAAGATCTCGCGATACATGGCCCCATCCATCCTCCCCTCAATACGGTGCAGTCGTCCTGTCCCCTGTGCAGAAAAGCATCCCCAAAGAATGATGTTTCCACCTCCATGCTTCACGGTTGGGATGGTGTTCTTGGGGTTGTACTCATCCTTCTTCTTCCTCCAAACACGGCGAGTGGAGTTTAGACCAAAAAGCTCTATTTTTGTCTCATCAGACCACATGACCTTCTCCCATTCCTCCTCTGGATCATCCAGATGGTCATTGGCAAACTTCAGACGGGCCTGGACATGCGCTGGCTTGAGCAGGGGGACCTTGCGTGCGCTGCAGGATTTTAATCCATGACGGCATAGTGTGTTACTAATGGTTTTCTTTGAGACTGTGGTCCCAGCTCTCTTCAGGTCATTGACCAGGTCTTGCCGTGTAGTTCTGGGCTGATCCCTCACCTTCCTCATGATCATTGATGCCCCACGAGGTGAGATCTTGCATGGTGCCCCAGACCGAGGGAGATTGACCGTCATCTTGAACTTCTTCCATTTTCTAATAATTGCGCCAACAGTTGTTGCCTTCTCACCAAGCTGCTTGCCTATTGTCCTGTAGCCCATCCCAGCCTTGTGCAGGTCTACAATTTTATCCCTGATGTCCTTACACAGCTCTCTGGTCTTGGCCATTGTGGAGAGGTTGGAGTCTGCTTGATTGAGTGTGTGGACAGGTGTCTTTTATACAGGTAACGAGTTCAAACAGGTGCAGTTAATACAGGTGATGAGTGGAGAACAGGAGGGCTTCTTAAAGAAAAACTAACAGGTCTGTGAGAGCTGAAATTCTTACTGGTTGGTAGGTGATCAAATACTTATGTCATGCAATAGAATGCAAATTATTTATTTAAAAAATCATACAATGTGATTTTCGGGATTTTTGTTTTAGATTCCGTCTCTCACAGTTGAAGTGTAACTATGATAAAAATTACAGACCTCTACATGCTTTGTAAGTAGGAAAACCTGCAAAATTGGCAGTGTATCAAATACTTGTTCTCCCCACTGTATTTATTGCCTTACCTCCTTTATCTTAGTACATTTTCACAAACTGTACATATATTTTCTATTGTGATATTGACTGTATGTTTGTTTATCCCATGTGTAACTCTGTATTGTTGTTGTTTTTGTCACACTGCTTTGCTTTGTCTTGGCCAGGTCGCAGTTTTAAATGAGAACTTGTTCTCAACTGGCCTATCTGGTTAAATAAAGGTAAAAAAATAAAAATAGAAACACTGAGAAGTTCCAAAAGAATAAAGACATTTCTCTCTCTCTCTCTCTCTCTCTCTCTCTCTCTCTCTCTCTCTCTCTCTCTCTCTCTCTCGCTCTCTCTCTCTCTCTCTCTCTGCATCTCTCCGCATCTCTCCCATTTGGCCTGGCAGTTAATCTGATCAGAGCAATGCTAATGGCAGAAGGCATCTCTCCCAACAAGCAGTGCCTGGCCGAGGAGCCTGCGGTGGCAGAGGTGACATCCACAGCTCTCCACCTCAGATGAATAATAATTGAAAGCACCAGGAACAGGGCTTTGAGGGACTCCGGTTGGCTCGCTGCTACTCATTAAGCCATTGGAACGGACGGGGAAAGCTGTTTGGCCTCACATGCAGCAGTGGTTTGGGGGTCTGAGAGGGAGTGAGGGGGGCGAGATAGGGTGTCAAGCATAGAGGAAGGCAATTTCGAAGGGGCTTTGTTGCATGCCAAGTTATTTTAGAAACCAAATCCCTGATGTGCAATTGATATAGTAAGAGTTATGGGGTTATGATGAGTTGATGATGAGGTTGTTAATGGTATTGCTACTATTATAATTATTACTATTAGTATGATTACAATGATTACAATTATTATAATTATCATTATTGTTCATTTGTATTTCATTCCTCTTTTGCTGCTGGCAATATTTTATATAACAATAATGCATCATAAAGCATCATGACCCATGGTGCCAACAGAGAGAGTAAATACTGACCCATGGTGTCCACAGAGAGAGTAAATACTGACCTATGGTGTCCACAGAGAGGGTAAATACTGACCCATGGTGTCCACAGAGAGGGTAAATACTGACCTATGGTGTCCACAGAGAGGGTAAATACTGACCCATGGTGTCCACAGAGAGGGTAAATACTGACCATGGTGCCCACAGAGAGAGTAAATACTGACCTATGGTGTCCACAGAGAGGGTAAATACTGACCCATGGTGTCCACAGAGAGAGTAAATACTGACCTATGGTGTCCACAGAGAGGGTAAATACTGACCTATGGTGTCCACAGAGAGGGTAAATACTGACCCATGGTGTCCACAGAGAGGGTAAATACTGACCTATGGTGTCCACAGAGAGGGTAAATACTGACCCATGGTGTCCACAGAGAGGGTAAATACTGACCCATGGTGTCCACAGAGAGGGTAAATACTGACCCATGGTGTCCACAGAGAGGGTAAATACTGACCCATGGTGTCCACAGGTGTCCACAGAGAGGGTAAATACTGACCCATGGTGTCCACAGAGAGGGTAAATACTGACCCATGGTGCCAACAGGTGTCCACAGAGAGGGTAAATACTGACCCATGGTGTCCACAGAGAGGGTAAATACTGACCTATGGTGCCAACAGGTGTCCACAGAGAGGGTAAATACTGACCCATGGTGCCAACAGGTGCCCACAGAGAGGGTAAATACTGACCTATGGTGCCCACAGAGAGGGTAAATACTGACCCATGGTGTCCATAGAGAGGGTAAATACTGACCTATGGTGTCCACAGAGAGGGTAAATACTGACCCATGGTGCCAACAGTAGCCCACAGAGAGAGTAAATACTGACCTATGGTGTCCACAGAGAGGGTAAATACTGACCCATGGTGCCAACAGGTGCCCACAGAGAGGGTAAATACTGACCTATGGTGCCCACAGAGAGGGTAAATACTGACCCATGGTGCCAACAGGTGTCCACAGAGAGGGTAAATACTGACCTATGGTGTCCACAGAGAGGGTAAATACTGACCCATGGTGCCAACAGGTGCCCACAGAGAGGGTAAATACTGACCTATGGTGCCCACAGAGAGGGTAAATACTGACCCATGGTGCCAACAGGTGTCCACAGAGAGGGTAAATACTGACCTATGGTGTCCACAGAGAGGGTAAATACTGACCCATGGTGCCAACAGGTGCCCACAGAGAGGGTAAATACTGACCTATGGTGTCCACAGAGAGGGTAAATACTGACCCATGGTGTCCATAGAGAGGGTATGTGCAGCTAGCAAGATGTGCAATGGCTGCAAGGGTTAATCCTGCTATTCTATACTTTTCCTCGAGGCTGAGAGAAAATAGTAGCAGTTTTAAAGCCAGGGCTTATGCCATGTTCATATGCTATCTGAGCAGGGCCGGCATTAGCCTTTTGGGCCCCTAAGTAAGTTTTGGTTGGGGGCCCCCTGGAGGTCAGGGGCCCCCTGCGTGCCCATCAATAAAAAGGCCCTGACCACCACTGGTGTACTGCGTGAGACAGGCAACTGCAAACACCATTTGCATACTGATGGTAAAATATGATTGGTTGATTGTCATTGGGGTGGATAGGAAAGACAAGAACCAATCACACGTCCTGTAGTAGAATACAAACAATATTTAATTTTATGAAAAATATATGAGTACAAAAAATAACAGTTTTAAAACCCCTGAGCTATAGAACTCTAGGATATTACTGAAACATGTCTGAAGTCTGATCACTGCAATCACCCACTTAGTATTGTCCAAGGCAGGCTGGGTAGACAGCTAATTCAGCCTTTTTAAAAGCAAATTGCCCAGACAGAAGGAAATCAATGTCTTCTACCGTCAGCCCAACAACAAGACAATATATTTTTCTCAGAGAGTAGACAAATCCTATCTAATCTTTGAAACAGTGTGAAACCTTCACCTGTGATTGCGAGTGGATGCTTGGAAGCTGATATATTTATGTTGGATATTTTGATTATATCACGATTATGATTATATTATTTAATTGATATGAATAATACTGTTAAGGCATTTGTCTGATCTCTGTTTATCTTAACTTCAAAAACACTTGTACAAATTCCATTGTAGCACGATTAAGCTTACTGAGTATAATTACTGGATTCTATCACTTCTTTCATCTCCACCATTCCTTTTCATGCGTTTTCCCTCAGTCTCGAAATGAAAGATTACATCATCATCACAATTGTACAAGCAGGAATAATAACTCCCTCGCCCTTCACTGCAAATTCACAATAATCTCCTTTAAATGCCATAATGTCCGGTAATGTCTTCAGCAGTTTGTGCAAATAGATTGGGAAAGGGCAAGGTGTTAGATAAGAACGAATTGAGAGAGAGAAAAAAACGTAGAAATTAAAAAGCTGCATGCAGTCGGTATAATGCACACAATCTTTTCTCCCCCTTTGACTATCTGAGCACAATGACCTTCTGAATCTCATTTGATGAATAAAAGAGGGCCGCTGTTCAATGACAACCAATGAGGTGACTCATGTAGCTTAACAAAGCAAATTAGTGCCTTTGACTCCATCTTTGAAATCTCCCTCTTATTGTCTTTAAATGGCTCCTGGAGCACAGAGTCCTGTTTTATTAAGCATCCTGGAGCACAGAATCACAGCCCTGTTTTATTAAGCATCCTGGAGCACAGAATCACAGTCCTGTTTTATTAAGCATCCTGGAGCACAGAATCACAGCCCTGTTTTATTAAGCATCCTGGAGCACAGAATCACAGTCCTGTTTTATTAAGCATCCTGGAGCACAGAATCACAGTCCTGTTTTATTAAGCATCCTGGAGCACAGAATCACAGTCCTGCTTTATTAAGCATCCTGGAGCACAGAATCACAGTCCTGTTTAATTAAGCATCCTGGAGCACAGAATCACAGTCCTGTTTTATTAAGCATCCTGGAGCACAGAATCACAGTCCTGTTTAATTAAGCGTTCATTGTGCCTGAACATTGTGTCTTTCCCAGAGCAGGTAGTCTGATCCTAGAACTGTTTGTGCTGTTTTGCCAACTCCTTGTCACTCATTGTCAGCCACAACAGCACAAACAGATCTGGGATCAGGCTCCAGAGCAGGTTCTGCATTGATCCACCTTGAGCACAGTGTGGTGAGCTATATTGACCCATCTATAGCGTAAGAGTTAGAGCAGTTCAGCAGCCCTGCTCCAAAGCATGTGTGGGTGAGGACAGAGAACATAGAGGTTTGAAGGGAAATACCTATCTTACAATGTTTCCTGACATTGTGTTGAGAAACAGACACACACACACAGCACACTCCACATCTCTCAAGCTGTGAGGAATGATTTACCTCAATATCAGCCAGAGAAAATGGAACATGAACCGACAGTCGTTTCCTAAATGACTCGTTCCACACAGCCAACACAAGGATATGTATACTCTACAAATGGAAAAACAATGAGGCATCACATAGCATCAGAGTATAGGCTACAGCATAGCGGTCATGGAGGGCCAGCTCTGATGATGGTAGGAAGGAGAGAAAATAAGGACTGGATTCAGAAGGACACTATGGAGGTGAAACTCTAGGGTTTGTTTTCCTTAGTGACGCCTTAGCATGTGAAGGAACACTCCCTTCCTGTGACCTCACAGGTCCACCTCTCATCGATCACTTCCCCTGCCTGGTGTGTGTGTGTGTGTGTGTGTGTGTGCATGCGTAGCCACCACCAAGCAAGCTGCTGTGGAATGGGTTAGCGTAGTCCCTACGACTGTCAACATTTGTGGATGACTTCAGATGGTTGAACCAACACCAGGGCCTGCACGCTTTCTCTCTCTCTCTCTCCCCCTCTCCCTCTCCCTCTCGCTCTCCCTCTCCCTCCGGCTGAAGTCAGGGTATTTCGACTGAGAATCCAAACACACAAACAGTGGAGAACTTCTCCCCTCAGGCCAGATGGTAGAAATGGGTTCCATGATATAAAGTTGGGACTGTTTGCTTATTGAATGTCTTGAACCTTTAACTCCCTTTATGGACCAGTGCATCACCAGATGTGTAGGAACTAGGGTCTGTTGGGCCAGCCCATTGGAGTGTGTACACAGTCTGACCTCTGACAATACACATATTTACTCTACATCGATGTATTTCCTCTTACACACACATACTGAACCTGGAACACACACACACCTCTTCATACCACACACACACACTCGTTCTGCCAATTTGAGCTCCTAAAATTAGAGTTATATCATGTATTTGTCCCAGCGTATTACATTATCTCATGAATTTGACTGCTCTTTAGTTCCCTCTCAAATAGAACTGATGCTGTGAGAACAAACATCCTGTGGGAATTCACAGGTCCTAGACCTAGCACAACAACATGACGGCACATAAGGGGAACCAGCCTCCCATCCATCTTGTTGGTGTGTGTGTGTGTGTGTCAGTGGGGCTTGTACTGTACGCATGAGTCAGGGTGTCTGACGAAGCGTGTAAGGACTGTTGAGTTTCTGTCATAAGACGCTGCTCATATAGCATCTCCTTAGGCTGCCAACACTAACCCAAACACACAGACAGACCGTGGAGGAGAGGCTTGTTCTTGTCATTCTCACTTTGGCCATGAGGGAATGGATAGATAGATAGATAGATAGATAGATAGATAGATAGATAGATAGATAGATAGATAGATAGATAGATAGATAGATAGATAGATAGATAGATAGATAGATAGATAGATAGATAGATAGATAGATAGATAGATAGATAGATAGATAGATAGATAGATAGATAGATAGATAGATAAAATACACGAAGTCTGGAGTGCAAAAACTGTACATGAATATGTACATACAGTCCTTAATGAATGAGTGCTGAATGAATAAGTCCTGAGTGAATGAGTGATTACAGACCAGAGAGTAACTCACGGATGGTTACTCACGGTGCAGCATTAAATAGTGTAATAGCCGCCGGCAGGAAAGACCTCCTGTAGCGCTCTCTGGAACACCGTGGTGGGATCAGTCTGTGACTGAAGGTGCTCTTCTGCATCACAACCATGGCATGCAGAGGGAGGGTGACGTTGTCCACGAAGGCCAGCAGTTTGGCTAGGATTCTTCTCTCCACCACCTCCTCTAGAGTGTCAAGGTGAATCCCCAGAACAGAGCTAGCCTTCCTGATCAGCTTATTTACCCGAGAAGCATCACCAGCCTTTATGTTGTTGCCCCAGGACACCACTGCAAAAAAGATGGCACTGGCCACCACAGACTGGTAAAAGGTATGAAGTAGTTTACTGCACACGTTGAAGGACCTGAGCCTCCTCAGAAAGTCTGAGTCGGCTCTGGCCCTTTTTGTACAGGGCCCCGGTGTTACCAGCCCATTCCAGCCTGTTGTCCATTTGGACTCCCAGGAACTTGTATGACCCAACCATTTCCACATCCATCCCCTGTATAGGGACTGCAGTTGGTTGGGCCTTGGTTCTCCTGAAGTCCACCACCATCTCCTTTGTTTTTATGATGAGTTATGTGTTAGCCGACTGACACTGAAAAGAAAAACATTGAGTAAAATACTTCCACTTTTCATGCTGAGCTACTGAGTGAAAAAATAAAGAGTATGGGTACAATAAAGCCATGTACTAGCTAAGTTTGGTGATTTATTTTAAGTGTAATGTTTTTGGCGTCTTCATGATTGAAATTGCCTGTTGATCCATAGTAACCACAGTTAGAACTACACAGCACATATGCAGCTCATGTTAGCATTTGAGGCGTTACTGTCATGGCGTGCCAATGTAACGCACCATGACATTTCTAGCATTTACATGACAATACCATAAACTCGGAGGCTAACCACAGTTTGCCCTAGCCTCCCAATGAAGGGTGTTTTATTGTGTCTGCTACAGGGAGTTCTAAGGAGATGATCCACACTGGTAAAGAAATGGTGCTTCTACTACCCAACGTGAGCCAGACCACTGCTATCTGAAACCCCACCGCAATACACAGTGGGTTACCAACACCGGAACATAAACACAGTACTTTTTTCCCAGTTGACAGAAGTTGTCTTTCTCTCGTTTCTCTTTGTTTTATTATTTTACATTTTTTTACCTTTCCTTGGTCCCGACCTCAACATTCTACAGCATTTCTACATACCCACAATTCACTCTTTTGAAATAAACAACGGACGCGGTACTGAGTTAAACTACCTCCTGGAATCTTGGACCAAACCAGAACCCATAGGTTAGAGAGGGCGAAAGCAAGGCGGAGCCACACACAGGAAAACACTTATTCTCTGTGCCCTGTGGGGAGCAGACGGATCATTTCCTGTAGCTGATGACAATGTGTCCGTCGGACCCCTTCTGTTGCAATTAATTTCTGCTGCTGCCGCCACAACAACACAAGCTTGGTGTGGCACCGCAACGTTAGCTCAATGCATTAATTAGCCCATCGCCATTCACAGACGAATAAGGGGAATCAGTGGCACTTAATCAGCACATGATGTCCCTCTTCAGAGTAATAGAACAAGTGTTGCTGTCATGGGTCCCTGATTGGAGCTGTGGCCATGGCTAACGCTGCATGCTGGCTCCTTCAGCGATTAGAACCTGGGTGAAGGGTAGCGCTGAAAGGCTAGAGAAGCGGGAGGACATGTTTGCTTACAGCCTCCAGAGAGAGAGAGAGACGTTATTAAATGCCATAGCAACTAATGGGTTATCTAAGAACACGCTGCTCAGACAGGCTAACTACACACTCTAGAGGAATCCTAACATGTTATTTGAACGTGCTTTAGGTTGTTGGCTACACGTTTGACATGACATTGTTTTAGGTTGTTGGCTACACATGTTATTTTTTTTAGGTTGTTGGCTACACATGTTTTTTTTTTAGGTTGTTGGCTACATATGTTGTTTTTTTAGGTTGTTGGCTACATATGTTTTTTTTTTAGGTTGTTGGCTACACATGTTTGACCTGACATTCTTTTCATCAAAAACCTGAGAAAATGTTTCCATTAGTTAAGAGTGAGACTCAAAATGGTACATCTCATCAATGCTTAGCCACTAAGCACTAATATAACTAAAAGGATATGTTCTGTGAAATCGTCAAAATAATGCTCTTGTTTTGTCTCATAAATGACATGTTGCAAGGTGTAAATAGAAACCCTGTATATTAAAATGTTGGGTGTTGTTTTCTGTAGCTCAGTTGGTAGAGCATGGCGCTTGCAACGCCAGGATAGTGGGTTTGAATCCTGGGACCACCCATAAGTAAAATGTATGCACGCATGACTGTCGCTTTGAATAAAAGTGTCTGCTAAATGGCATATGTTATTACAGAGAAGACATGACTGTGCTGGAACTAGTAGAATGGGTGTCAGCAGCATATGGAACTCAGTGGGAACTCGAAACACATAATTATCTGACAGATGAAGTGATAACACATGGTTGCATTCCAATGGCAACACCCTTGCCATTGGAATGTAAATTTTTAGGAAATAGAATGTAAATTTTAAAAACATTTTTATTGTTGTTATAGACAGTCATTGATCATTTTACAATCAATAAAAAAAAATGTCTGATTAATATAATAACATTTTTTTTTTTTCATGTATGCTAAGTAACAATATTAATGCCAGTCACAGTAATAATTTCACACTCATTTTGTAATTATACAGTGACAATGAACCAAACGACTGTTGCCATTTCTCAATCTCTTTGGCACAATCGTCAAATGACTATTAAACTTTGTCAAACTATATGACTAACTATATGAACATTAGGTCATTTGTTCACATGACTACAGTCATTTATAATTGATTTGGCACAAAATGCATTGAGTAAGCCTTGCAGATCAAAATAGTTTGCATTCATTTGCTATTTAATGATATTACTCTCAAATGCAATAATACACATGTTCATTGTGTAAATGGCCTCAGCATGACTGGTCGGAGAGGGCAGCCTGATGTGGGCCGGTCCACGGTGTCGTCAATAGTACAGACATTCAGGAGAGAAAACAGGTGTGTAATCTAATACTGTACTGCAATATTCCTTCACACTGGTATTACAGTAAACCTAGCCAATGCATGTCTCAGTATTTATGTAGAATACATTGACTTTACTGTGCTGTATTTCCTGTCTAGGATTGAGCGTCTGCCCCATGGTGGTGGAGAAGATCCGTTTTCACTGCTCAACAAGAACTTGAAATTTGTAATATGGTCGTAGCAAACAATGCTATTAGACTAAAGATAACGACATCTTTTCAAAATGTCCACACAGTCAGCTTCTCCACAATTGATAGAGTGCTGAAGAGAAATAAGATTTGAGAGGAATGGTGAAGGAGCTGAGGTACCAGTACAGTGGGGAGAACAAGTATTTGATACACTGCCGATTTTGCAGGTCTTCCCACTTACAAGGCATGTAGAAGTCTGTAATTTTTATCATAGGTACTCTTCAACTGTGAGTGACGGAATCTAAAACAAAAATCCAGAAAATCACATTGTATGATTTTTAAGTAATTAATTTGCATTTTATTGCATGACATAAGTATTTGATACATCAGAAAAGCAGAACTTAATATTTGGTACAGAAACCTTTGTTTGCAATTACAGAGATCATATGTTTCCTGTAGTTCTTGACCAGGTTTGCACACACTGCAGCAGGGATTTTGGCCCACTCCTCCATCCAGATCCTTCAGGTTTCGGGGCTGTCGCTGGGCAATACGGACTTTCAGCTCCCTCCAAAGATTTTCTATTGGGTTCAGGTCTGGAGACTGGCTAGGCCACTCCAGGACCTTGAGATGCTTCTTACGGAGCCACTCCTTAGTTGCCCTGGCTGTGTGTTTCGGGTCGTTGTCATGCTGGAAGACCCAGCCACGACCCATCTTCAATGCTCTTACTGAGGGAAGGAGGTTGTTGGCCAAGATCTCGCGATACATGGCCCCATCCATCCTCCCCTCAATACGGTGCAGTCGTCCTCTCCCCTTTGTAGAAAAGCATCCCCAAAGAATGATGTTTCCACCTCCATGCTTCACGGTTGGGATGGTGTTCTTGGGGTTGTACTCATCCTTCTTCTTCCTCCAAACACGGCGAGTGGAGTTTAGACCAAAAAGCTCTATTTTTGTCTCAGCAGACCACATGACCTTCTCCCATTCCTCCTCTGGATCATCCAGATGGTCATTGGCAAACTTCAGACGGGCCTGGACATGCGCTGGCTTGAGCAGCGTGCGCTGCAGGATTTTAATCCATGACGGCGTAGTGTGTTACTAATGGTTTTCTTTGAGACTGTGGTCCCAGCTCTCTTCAGGTCATTGACCAGGTCCTGCCGTGTAGTTCTGGGCTGATCCCTCACCTTCCTCATGATCATTGATGCCCCACGAGGTGAGATCTTGCATGGTGCCCCAGACCGAGGGAGATTGACTGTCATCTTGAACTTCTTCCATTTTCTAATAATTGCACCAACAGTTGTTGCCTTCTCACCAAGATGCTTGCCTATTGTCCTGTAGCCCATCCCAGCCTTGTGCAGGTCTACAATTGTATCCCTGAAGTCCTTACACAGCTCTCTGGTCTTGGCCATTGTGGAGAGGTTGGAGTCTGTTTGATTGAGTGTGTGGACAGGTGTCTTTTATACAGGTAACGAGTTCAAACAGGTGCAGTTAATACAGGTAATGAGTGGAGAACAGGAGGGCTTCTTAAAGAAAAACTAACAGGTCTGTGAGAGCCGGAATTCTTACTGGTTGGTAGGTGATCAAATACTTATGTCATGCAATAAAATGCAAATTAATTATTTAAAAATCATACAATGTGATTTTCTGGATTTTTGTTTTAGATTCTCCCTCACAGTTGAAGAGTACCTATGATAAAAATTACAGACCTCTACATGCTTTGTAAGTAGGAAAACCTGCAAAATCGGCAGTGTATCAAATACTTGTTCTCCCCACTGTATGTACAGGTAAGAATTCATAATTTCACACTACACAGTGCTGTAGTCTCCTTGTCTTTCAGTATTGACACGTACAACTTGTATATGCAGAATATGTTACACAATGTGGGATATGTGTAACTGTATGATTCACAATATCTACTGTAAATTATTTCCTAAATTGCTTTGCTATCTTTTATAGAGTGTAATGGAGCTGGAGGCTGATGAATCCCCACACATTTTTGTGTATGTTGATGAGGAAGGATTCAACTTGACCAAAGTAAAGAGACGTGGCCGTAATAACATTGGTCACCGAGCCACTGTTGATGTGCCAGGCCAGTGTGGAGGGAACATTACAATGTGTGCTGCCATATATGGGAATGGCGTTCTCAGCCACATTCCCATCATTGGGCCCCTTAACACACAACGTCTCCTCAATTTCCTCTAAACTCTTTACAGGGATCTCATACCTGAGAATGAGAGGGGGTTGGTAAGAAATGACTTGCCAACGTATGTTATCGTTTGGGACAACGTAAGTTTCCATCGTTCAAATACAATCAGGGAATGGTTTGTTGCCCAGCCATGTTTTTGAGTTTCTCCCATCATCCTCCCCGTTCCTAAATCCCATTGAGGAGTTATTTTCTGCATGGAGATGGAAGGTCTATGATCACCTTCCTCACGACCAGTTGTCCTTACAGGGTGCAATGGATGCTGGTTGTGAGGATATCACAGCAGATTGTTGTAGGGAGTGGCTGCGTCATGCCAAAAGATTTTTCCTTCGTTGCATTGCAAGGGAGGATATCAGGTGTGATGTAGATGAAATGTTGTGGCCAGACAGAGAAGAGATTGGATGAACCATGAGATTGATGAACTTGCAGCATCTTTTTTTTTTTCTTGCACATATTGTAGTTCCTGATTATCTTGCTGTTGTGTATATATATTTTTCTGTACAAGCTTTCTTTACGTATTTTCGGTTGGCTGTAAAGTGCGTACCTACAATGATGAGAAATGTTTGAATAAATGTTTTGTTGAAAGTCTAGTGTTTGCCATGACTTTTTGACATCAATACTATTCAGCTGCCTACATTATGCCATGTTAACAACTGGACAATATTACATAGTGAGTAACTATCACACTTTCAGAGCACACTGTCATTTGACAGGATGTCTTTGCATTTTGACTGTCTTGGTCTAAGGAACCTTTTGTTTTGATGACAATTATTTATTCAGTGTTGGATGTATTTACATTTGAAACATGAGTTAATTCTTTTGATTGAATAATCACCTTTTTCAGGTCACGTAGAGTGCTGTGCTGAATGTACCACGTGATGTGAGGATTGCACTTAGAGTTTTGACAATTGTAAGTTTGTTTCAGTAAATGTGCCAAATCGATTGAGAAAAACTGTAATATGTGAGCCATACTGCCATGTGGTGTAGACAGTGGCCATAATGTGTTCCCTAGCTATCTGTTACTTCTCCCCCGACAGTGGCCATAATGTGTTCCCTAGCTATCTTTTACTCTCCCCCGACAGTGGCCATAACGCCTAGCTAAATAAAAAGGTTAAAAATTGTGTTCCCTAGCGATCTGTTACTTCTCCCTGAAATGCGAAGAATTCTGCCAAGCAGGATATGACTGATCAGATCTGAGCTTATCTTCATGTGTGATTTCCTTTACAGCCATTGGTTCCTGGCACGTCAACTATCTCACGGGGTAATAGAAACCAGCAAGTCTTTTAAAGAGGGCTATTTTTGAAGGGTTTATAACATTGTAACACTAAGGCACGTCTCACACCTTGTCCATGGTGAAGCGGCTGGAAGATGGAAGGAAAACGCCTAGGGACAATTCTCTGTGTTCACTCAATATGCTGTAGTTTGAGGTTGTTACTGTACCTGCTGACTGACCTATAGATAGATAGATAGATAGATAGATAGATAGATAGATAGATAGATAGATAGATAGATAGATAGATAGATAGATAGATAGATAGATAGATAGATAGATAGATAGATAGATAGATAGATAGATAGATAGATAGATAGATAGATAGATAGATAGATAGATAGATAGATAGATAGATAGATAGATAGATAGATAGATAGATAGATAGATAGATAGATGATAGATAGATAGATAGATAGATAGATAGATAGTGAAGAGCACAAAGCACACTTAAACACACTCCCTAATCTCAGCCGACATCAAGGTTGAGCAGCTTACCAGGTTAGTACAGGCAGAAGAAGAGGATGTCATGGTTGAATTACACTACAGTCACATACTGTGGAATTCTGTGATGGTTAAAAACACTGACAAGGCAAGACAGGCCCACATAAATACATTTCCTGCCCTGTTGCTTTAGGCTCTGCCCCCAACTGTATGTTGAGTCAACGGATGAAGAACATAACTCCCCTTTTGTCTTTCAGACAGAGCAAACCCCTTCGGCTTAGAAACTCACTACCTTTTAAAGGTGAAGAAGGACACATTACATGACTGACAGACACACGGACAGCTTGGCAGGAGGCAGCATAGAACGCAGTAATAACAGTTGGAGTTGCTCAGCCTGTTTTTATTTTCACAAGCTGCTATTAAGTAGATGAGATGTTCATGCTTCTGGGTGTGTTATTGTCAGTCGTAGAACTGTATCCAAGAGAGGTAAACAGTAGGTGCATGAAATGTTTTGTAGTGATGTTATAATGTTATCTCTCATAATAACTGTTTCCATTGGATTGAACCGGTTTGTAGGATTGGTTTGTTGACTGAAGAACCACAGGGATAATTAGAAGGTGTAACAATGTGCACAAGCTATATCAATGTTGCTGCAAAGAAACCACTACTAAAGGACACCAATAAGAAGAAGAGACTTGCTTGGACCAAGAAACACGAGCAATGGACATTAGGCCTGTGGAAATTTGTCGTTTGGTCTGTAGTCCAAATTTGAGATTTTTGGTTCCAACCTCAACCAAATTTAGATGGTTTGGGATGAGTTGGACCGCAGTGAAGGAAAAGCAGCCAACAAGTGCTCAGCATATGTGGGAACTCCTTCAAGACTGATGGAAAAGCATTCCAGATGAAGCTGGTTGAGAGAATGCCAAGAGTGTGCAAAGCTGTCTAAGGGTGGCTATTTGAAGAATCTCAAATATAAATTATATTTGTTTAACACTTTTTTGGTTACTACATGATTCCATATGTGTTATGTCATAGTTTTGATGTCTTAGCTTTTTTTCTACAATGTAAAAAATTGTGCAAATAAAGAAAAACCCTTGAATATTATTCCAAACTTTTGGCCCCCAGTGTAAATGATCTCAGTTATCCAATATCTGCCAGACTAACTGAAACTCTGTAATCTATCTCTACATAAATTAAAGTATAATAATAATTGGGCTCCACTGAAAAATCAACAACCACTGAAACGTATTAAGGAATATACAAATGAAGGTGAACAGTAACTTTCATGTCTTGTCCTTCACTCCCACCACAGGTGCTGCTGCTAGTGAAACCCTAGCCCCTGTAACCAGAGCACCTGTTAAGTCGCCACTATGCGAGTAACCGTGCCAACCACACACCTGCTAATGCAAGCAGGACCCCTTGGGGGCGGCTGACGTCACTCGCAGGCTATCAGGGATCAGTCACACCACGTTAAAACATCCCCTTTCCCAAGAACCATTAAAGGGGGGTGTTGCTCCTATATTTACGCCTTCACACTGAAGGGGAAGGTCAGGAACTCTGGGGTTTTCAATAAGCATTTAGAGCCAGCATGTGAGTCGGCCTACTCTCATTTAGAGGTCAGCCACACATGCTCATTAATCAAATATAGCGTGTGTGTGTGTGTGTGTGTGTGTGTGTGTGTGTGTGTGTGTGTGTGTGTGTGTGTGTGTGTGTGTGTGTGTGTGTGTGTGTGTGTGTGTGTGTGTGTGTGTGTGTGTATGTACGTACGTGTGTGGGGTGGTGTGTGTGTGTGTGTGTGTGCGCGCGCGCGTGCGCGTGCGTGCGTGTGTGTCCATGCGTGCGTGCGTGTCCATGCGTGTGTAACTGGGTTTTTGTAAATTAGTGTTTATTTGTAACTGAGTGTGTGTTCCTAATTGAGTGTGTGTGTTTGTGTGTGTTCCTAACTGAGTTTGTGTGTGTGTTTGTGTGTGTTCCTAACTGAGTTTGTGTTTGTGTGTGTTCCTAACTGAGTGTGTGTGTTTGTGTGTGTTCCTAAGTGAGTGTGTGTGTTTGTGTGTGTCCTAACTGAGTGTGTGTGTTTGTGTGTGTTCCTAACTGAGTGTGTGTGTTTACTCAGAGCAGCAGTGTGTAGCTGTAGCCGTGCAGTATAATTAAGATCTCTCTGGAAGTGAACACAAATAGGAGGCATGAGACAGTTCCTCAGCTGCTTCTTTCTTTCTTTCGTTCTTTCTTTCTTTCTTTCTTTCTTTCTTTCTTTCTTTCTTTCTTTCTTTCTTTCTTTCTTTCTTTCTTTCTTTCTTTCTTTCTTTCTTTCTTTCTTTCTTTCTTTCTTTCTTTCTTTCTTTCTTTCTTTGTACTCGCTCTCCATCCCCCTCTCTCTCTCTCTCTCTCTCTCTCTCTCTCTCTCTCTGTGGCGCTGTCACAAGGCGGGACCACTGGGAGCCTGCCGCTGGTATTTATAGTGAGCCGCCGCCACACTAAGTGATAGATGTCACCTTCACGCAACCGCCTCTGGGGCACTGCGCCAAGCTCCAAGTATCCTGCTGACAAACAAGCTGCAAGTTCTGTAGAGGAGAAAGGTGGAGAGAGGTGGGAAAGAAAAACAAGAAACAACAACAAACATCTAGCAAGTTGAATCAACACTGTTCCATCCTTACCTACCTGCTGACTGGCTCGTCTTCAACACTGTTCCATCCTTACCTGCCTGCTGACTGGCTCGTCCTCAACACTGTTCCATCCTTACCTGCCTGCTGACTGGCTCGTCTTCAACACTGTCCCATCCTTACCTGCCTGCTGACTGGCTCGTCCTCAACACTGTTCCATCCTTACCTGCCTGCTGACTGGCTCGTCTTTAACACTGTTCCATCCTTACCTGCCTGCTGACTGGCTCGTCTTCAACACTGTTCCATCCTTACCTGCCTGCTGACTGGCTCGTCTTCAACACTGTCCCATCCTTACCTGCCTGCTGACTGGCTCGTCCTCAACACTGTTCCATCCTTACCTGCCTGCTGACTGGCTCGTCTTCAACACTGTCCCATCCTTACCTGCCTGCTGACTGGCTCGTCCTCAACACTGTTCCATCCTTACCTACCTGCTGACTGGCTCGTCTTCAACACTGTTCCATCCTTACCTGCCTGCTGACTGGCTCGTCTTCAACACTGTCCCATCCTTACCTGCCTGCTGACTGGCTCGTCCTCAACACTGTTCCATCCTTACCTGCCTGCTGACTGGCTCGTCTTCAACACTGTTCCATCCTTACCTGCCTGCTGACTGGCTCGTCTTCAACACTGTTCCATCCTTACCTGCCTGCTGACTGGCTCGTCTTCAACACTGTTCCATCCTTACCTGCCTGCTGACTGGCTCGTCTTCAACACTGTCCCATCCTTACCTGCCTGCTGACTGGCTCGTCCTCAACACTGTTCCATCCTTACCTGCCTGCTGACTGGCTCGTCTTCAACACTGTCCCATCCTTACCTGCCTGCTGACTGGCTCGTCCTCAACACTGTTCCATCCTTACCTGCCTGCTGACTGGCTCGTCCTCAACACTGTTCCATCCTTACCTGCCTGCTGACTGGCTCGTCTTCAACACTGTCCCATCCTTACCTGCCTGCTGACTGGCTCGTCCTCAACACTGTTCCATCCTTACCTGCCTGCTGACTGGCTCGTCTTCAACACTGTTCCATCCTTACCTGCCTGCTGACTGGCTCGTCTTCAACACTGTTCCATCCTTACCTGCCTGCTGACTGGCTCGTCTTCAACACTGTCCCATCCTTACCTGCCTGCTGACTGGCTCGTCCTCAACACTGTTCCATCCTTACCTGCCTGCTGACTGGCTCGTCTTCAACACTGTCCCATCCTTACCTGCCTGCTGACTGGCTCGTCCTCAACACTGTTCCATCCTTACCTGCCTGCTGACTGGCTCGTCCTCAACACTGTTCCATCCTTACCTGCCTGCTGACTGGCTCGTCTTCAACACTGTTCCATCCTTACCTGCCTGCTGACTGGCTCGTCTTCAACACTGTCCCATCCTTACCTGCCTGCTGACTGGCTCGTCCTCAACACTGTTCCATCCTTACCTGCCTGCTGACTGGCTCGTCCTCAACACTGTTCCATCCTTACCTGCCTGCTGACTGGCTCGTCTTCAACACTGTTCCATCCTTACCTGCCTGCTGACTGGCTCGTCTTCAACACTGTCCCATCCTTACCTGCCTGCTGACTGGCTCGTCTTCAACACTGTTCCATCCTTACCTGCCTGCTGACTGGCTCATCTTCAACACTGTCCCATCCTTACCTGCCTGCTGACTGGCTCGTCCTCAACACTGTTCCATCCTTACCTGCCTGCTGACTGGCTCGTCTTCAACACTGTTCCATCCTTACCTGCCTGCTGACTGGCTCGTTTTCAACACTGTCCCATCCTTACCTGCCTGCTGACTGGCTCGTCTTCAACACTGTCCCATCCTTACCTGCCTGCTGACTGGCTCGTCTTCAACACTGTTCCATCCTTACCTGCCTGCTGACTGGCTCGTCTTCAACACTGTCCCATCCTTACCTGCCTGCTGACTGGCTCGTCTTCAACACTGTCCCATCCTTACCTGCCTGCTGACTGGCTCGTCTTCAACACTGTCCCATCCTTACCTGCCTGCTGACTGGCTCGTCCTCAACACTGTTCCATCCTTACCTGCCTGCTGACTGGCTCGTCCTCAACACTGTTCCATCCTTACCTGCCTGCTGACTGGCTCGTCTTCAACACTGTCCCATCCTTACCTGCCTGCTGACTGGCTCGTCTTCAACACTGTTCCATCCTTACCTGCCTGCTGACTGGCTCGTCTTCAACACTGTCCCATCCTTACCTGCCTGCTGACTGGCTCGTCCTCAACACTGTTCCATCCTTACCTGCCTGCTGACTGGCTCGTCCTCAACACTGTTCCATCCTTACCTGCCTGCTGACTGGCTCGTCTTCAACACTGTCCCATCCTTACCTGCCTGCTGACTGGCTCGTCTTCAACACTGTCCCATCCTTACCTGCCTGCTGACTGGCTCGTCCTCAACACTGTTCCATCCTTACCTGCCTGCTGACTGGCTCGTCCTCAACACTGTTCCATCCTTACCTGCCTGCTGACTGGCTCGTCTTCAACACTGTTCCATCCTTACCTGCCTGCTGACTGGCTCGTCCTCAACACTGTTCCATCCTTACCTGCCTGCTGACTGGCTCGTCTTCAACACTGTCCCATCCTTACCTGCCTGCTGACTGGCTCGTCTTCAACACTGTCCCATCCTTACCTGCCTGCTGACTGGCTCGTCCTCAACACTGTTCCATCCTTACCTGCCTGCTGACTGGCTCGTCCTCAACACTGTTCCATCCTTACCTGCCTGCTGACTGGCTCGTCCTCAACACTGTTCCATCCTTACCTGCCTGCTGACTGGCTCGTCTTCAACACTGTCCCATCCTTACCTGCCTGCTGACTGGCTCGTCCTCAACACTGTTCCATCCTTACCTGCCTGCTGACTGGCTCGTCCTCAACACTGTTCCATCCTTACCTGCCTGCTGACTGGCTCGTCTTCAACACTGTTCCATCCTTACCTGCCTGCTGACTGGCTCGTCTTCAACACTGTCCCATCCTTACCTGCCTGCTGACTGGCTCGTCTTCAACACTGTTCCATCCTTACCTCCCTGCTGACTGGCTCGTCCTCAACACTGTTCCATCCTTACCTGCCTGCTGACTGGCTCGTCTTCAACACTGTCCCATCCTTACCTGCCTGCTTACTGGCTCGTCCTCAACACTGTTCCATCCTTACCTGCCTGCTGACTCGCTCGTCTTCAACACTGTTCCATCCTTACCTGCCTGCTGACTGGCTCGTCCTCAACACTGTTCCATCCTTACCTGCCTGCTGACTGGCTCGTCCGCAACACTGTTCCATCCTTACCTGCCTGCTGACTGGCTCGTCCTCAACACTGTTCCATCCTTACCTGCCTGCTGACTGGCTCGTCTTCAACACTGTCCCATCCTTACCTGCCTGCTGACTGGCTCGTCCTCAACACTGTTCCATCCTTTCCTGCCTGCTGACTGGCTCGTCTTCAACACTGTTCCATCCTTACCTGCCTGCTGACTGGCTCGTCTTCAACACTGTTCCATCCTTACCTGCCTGCTGACTGGCTCGTCCTCTCTGAGCCAAGCTACATGCTCATTAAAACAACAGAGGAGCGGTGCCAGATTGTTACGCTGCTTCTCACCACCTCTCCTGGAGAGAGGGTCCTTTTTAGACAGAGCAATTAGTGGGAGGGAAAAGCAGGAAGAGACTGGTGGAGCTACCAGGGTTTGTCTCCTGAGGAAACAGCAGAGTGGGATTGTGGGTGATACGGAGGGGAAGTGGGAGAGGACGTGTGTGGCATGCATCATTTAAAAAAATGACTTGAACATACTGTACACACATACAGTAGACACATATTGCACACATATGCATACACACACACGCACACACACACACATGCGCTTTCACACACACATATACGCACACAGACACACACACATTCCTACCCTGTTATACACCAGCTCTGTACCGACAGAGCCAACCCCACAGCTACTGTCACTGTTGACGAATGTCATCCCCTGACATTTTCAATCGTCCTCTTTGGCGGATATATTTTTGGCCCAAATGTTACAACTGTCCTTTGAAGTAAACTGCAAGTGCAATTCAGGTCTGTGTCTGACAAGGTGAATAAGCTTGTCAGGCCTGGAGTTCAGAGAAAAAGGCTTTGGCTGAGAACCCGGCTCGGCATTGTTCACATTTCCAACCTGGTATTCTCTTACTCCCCCCAGCCTGCAGTCAACCAAGCAGCTAACCAATCAATGGCTGTGTTATTCTTTGGGATTTTCATGTCACAGCGACAACTTTACATTACAGATATTCAGATATTCAGAGTATTACTTATCCTACCAATTCAAATAATAAGGAAAGGTGCTTTTATACTCAAACTATGAGTACTGACCCATAAGCATATCAGTGTTCATACACACATACTGTTCAATGTAATCAACAGTAACATATCTCAGGAAGGACATTCATATATCTGGTGACACAGTGTGATTGTGTGTGTGTGTGTGTGTGTGTGTGTGTGTGTGTGTGTGTGTGTGTGTGTGTGTGTGTGTGTGTGTGTGTGTGTGTGTGTGTGTGTGTGTGTGTGTGTGTGTGTGTGATTGTGTGTGTGTGTGTGTGTGTGTGTGTGTGTGTGTGTGTGTGTGTGTGTGTGTGTGTGTGTGTGTGTGTGTGTGTGCGTGTATTTTGCGCGCTTCTCACACACAGTGACAAAATGTCCACTGAGCAGCTGAAATAAAACCCTGTCAGGATGAATGTGTTGACATTGCTTTAATTCAGCCTGATACACAACACCTTCCCTCACTCCTTACCCTGGGAGAGGAGGGAGGAGAGGAGGGGTGTGTGGGGTGTCAACCTAAAACAGCATCTCAAAATACACCAAGTCAGGGAGAGGGTAAGAATGATCCATGTGTGTCATGGCAATATACTGCCATACAGTATACTACATATTTTATTGAGTATATATTTTTTTCCTTTATTTAACTAGGCAAGTCAGTTAAGAACAAATTCTTATTTACAATGATGGCCTACACTGGTCATACACGGACGACGCTGGGCCAATTGTGGGGGAGAGTGTGTGTGTGTGTGTGAGAGAGAGAGAGGGACCAGTAAAAAAGTATGAAAATGTATGCACTCACTACTGTAAGTGTCTCTGGATAAGAGCGTCTGATGAATGACTAACATGTCAGAATGTAAACAGATACAGGGGCGGAAGAGTGGGGCGGAAGGGGAGAGAGGCGGAAGAGGGGGGGGGGGGGGGGGGCGGGAGAGGGCCGTAAGGGGGTGGGAATGGGTGAATGGGTGGGGGAGGTGACAACAGGGCCCTGCTGAGAGAGACGAGCACGCCTGCCTTGGCAATCCAAATTTCAGCACCCGCACATTCCCCCTTCTCTCTCACACTCACCCACCCCCTCCTCCCTCTGTGCCCTATCACACCATCTCCTTGCTGGGTCCAGGAAGAGGGGGAGGGCACTAGGCTCTGCGTACAAGCCTAAAATGAGGCGCTACATAACTCCGACATGTTTCCTTAGATTAGATTTGTTTTGTCAGATATGTTGGACGGGGACAAACACGGGGCATTTGCACATCTATGAATAGCCGTCGCTAAGCCGTCGCTAAATGCGCCATAGGCCTAGCCACGAGGGAATTCAGATACATGCAATTTCACCCTGTTTTACCATCTGGCTCAGTTGGTAGAGCATGGCGCTTGCAACTCCAGGGTTGTGGGTTCGATTCCCACTAGGGACCAGTACGGGGGGAAAAAGTATGAAATATGTAGGCATTCACTCCTGTAAGTTTCCCTGTATAAGAGCGGCTGCTAAATGACAAACAGGTTGTAAAAAGTATCTACTGCAGCACCTGAAATGTGTGAAAATTTACACCAAGTATATTGGTACGTAGACTGTTCCTATTTAACATTGAAGGTGTCCCCATGGGGAGCTGATGTGGGGGATTCAGCGGTGGCCAGGCTCCTTGTTCTTAGCCATTAATAACTTCACTTTGCAGCTCAGATTTTTATTTTATTTTATTTAACCTTTATTTAACTAGGCAAGTCAGTTAAGAACAAATTCATATTTACAATGACGGCCTACCTAAAGCGTGGGATAGGGTTGAGCTGCCTGGAAGACTGCCATGTTTCCTCGAGGAGGGCAGCTTGTTAATTAGCATTTGTTTAATTGTGGCCTTTAACAAATATACTGCAGTACACTCTTATACCCTCCACGACCACATGCTGCGGGCCCGGGGCCAAACACAGGCCCCCTCAGGGACATTCCACATACCGAACGGGAGGACGTCAAAATGGTACGCCCCCTTCCTGCCTGTCCTCTATCTGGATCCAAAACCAGGGGAAGTGGAGCACCCACCACCTAGCCACCCAGCCAGCCAGCCACCCAGCCACTCAGCCAGCCAGTCACCCAGCCACTCAGCCAGCCAGCCAGCCAGCCAGCCACCCACCCAGCCAGTCACCCAGCCAGCCAGCCACCCAGTCAACCAGCCACCCACCCAGCCAGCCAGCCAGTCACCCAGCCAGCCAGCCACCCAGTCACCCACCCACCCAATCACCCAGCCAGCCACCCAGCTAGCCACCCAGCCAGTCAGCCAGCTACCCAGACACCCAGCTAGCCAGCCATGATCTTACTTCCCAGAAATCTGCTTGTGTCAGTCAAGAACGAAAAGCAGCTTTTCACACACACACACACACACACACACACACACACACACACACACACACACACACACACACACACACACACACACACACACACACACACACACACACACACACACACACACACACACACACACACACACACACACACACACACACTGGGGGTCATGCTCAACCTGAGTGTGAAAATAAGAACCCTGCTTCAATAAATGCCTCTTAACAGCAGACCAGTTAGTAGCTTTCCAGCGATGCCTGGCGTCCCCTGGATAAACCGCCTCATTAGCAACTGGGGACCTAATATTTGCAGCCCAGTTTAACACTGTTTAGATTTACACTTACTAGGCTGCCGCCCTGCCAAATCAGAACCCCGGGTCACTTCTCAGGCCCTTTTTATTTGCTGTTCATGTGGTATTTAACAAGTAATAACTGTCCGCAGCAGCCCCAGCTATTTCAAGTGGCCTGGGTGGCGTTGCAGTGGAGTGGCCTGGGTGGCTTTGCAGTGGAGTGGCCTGGGTGGCATCGCAGTGGAGTGGAATAAGGTTGGTAGCAGTGTGAGTAGCGTGCTGAGTGCAGGCTGGCAGGCTGGAATCCTAGTCCCTGTCAGTCTCTGAAAGTGTTGCTCAGTGTAATGAAGTCTCAGGCCATCCAGGTGTCACTCCTCTCCAGACACCGGGCTAGGCCCAATGATGCATGTTCTCTCTCTCTCTCTCTCTCTCTCTCTCTCTCTCTCTCTCTCTCTCTCTCTCTCTCTCTCTCTCTCTCTCAGCTCTTTTCTCAGACACTCAAGGAAACTCCTCTGCATCATAACCATAGCGTGCAGAGGGTGGGTGACGTTGTCCATGGTGGCCAGCAGTTTGGCCAGGATCCGTCTCTCCTCTACCTCCTCTAGAGTGTCATTGCCACTTTCTCTTTGTAGTTCCTCTCTGTTGTAAGATACTGTAGATACCTACTTTCTTTCCAGGACGGATAGGCAATGACACTCTAGAGGAGGTTATGATTCAAAGAAGCACCTTCAGTCACAGACTGATCCCACCACGGTGTGCCAGAGAGCGCTACAGGAGGTCCTTCCTGGCTATTAGACTATTTAATGCCTTACCGGGGTGCCGTGCCGTCGGCAACATAGACCTGGAACTGTTGGGGTGTTAGGATATACTAGTATCCTGTCAGTTGCATCTTTTTTCATTGCTTTTAGTATATTGAATGTGCAATACGTGCATCTATCTATCTATCTATCTATCTATCTATCTATCTATCTATCTATCTATCTATCTATCTATCTATCTATCTATCTATCTATCTATCTATCTATCTATCTATCTATCTATCTATCTATCTATCTATCTATCTATCTATCTATCTATCTATCTATCTATCTATCTATCTATCTATGACTGTGCCTCTTTGAGCACTTGGATTTCAGAAAGTGTGACCATCGGTGTGAAGTGGTAGTGTTGCATGCCTAGCTTTAGATGGGATGGAACTTTTGCATAAATCTCATATTTTACATCTAGGCAATTCCATTTCCATTCCAACTCATTGTATTGCTCTATGATGTTATGTGTATGTAAACCTGAACAGCTTGGATGTAAAGAACATCTCAGATGTTATTACAGATTTGCCACAATTATTTTAATGCAAATCAAAAACAGATTTTGATTCCGTACGCCAATTAATGAAACATGTACAGTGGGGAGAACAAGTATTTGATACACTGCCAATTTTGCAGGTTTTCCTACTTGCAAAGCCTGTAGAGGTCTGTAATTTTTATCATAGGTACACTTCAACTGTGAGAGACGGAATCTAAAACAAAAATCCAGAAAATCACATTGTATGATTTTTAAATAATTAATTTTCATTTTATTGCATGACATAAGTATTTGATCACCTACCAACCAGTAAGAATTCCGGCTCTCACAGACCTGTTAGTTTTTCTTTAAGAAGCCCTCCTGTTCTCCACTCATTACCTGTATTAACTGCACCTGTTTGAACTCGTTACCTGTATAAAAGACACCTGTCCACACACTCAATCAAGCAGACTCCAACCTCTCCACAATGGCCAAGACCAGAGAGCTGTGTAAGGACATCAGGGATAACATTGTAGACCTGCACAAGGCTGGGATGGGCTACAGGACAATAGGCAAGCAGCTTGGTGAGAAGGCAACAACTGTTGCCGCAATTATTCGAAAATGGAAGAAGTTCAAGATGACGGTCAATCTCCCTCGGTCTAGGGCACCATGCAAGATCTCACCTCGTGGGGCATCAATGATCATGAGGAAGGTGAGGGATCAGCCCAGAACTACACGGCAGGACCTGGTCAATGACCTGAAGAGAGCTGGGACCAGAGTCTCAAAGAAAACCATTAGTAACACACTACGCCGTCATGGATTAAAATCCTGCAGCGCACTCAAGGTCCCCCTGCTCAAGCCAGCGCATGTCCAGGCCCGTCTGAAGTTTGCCAATGACCATCTGGATGATCCAGAGGAGGAATGGGAGAAGGTCATGTGGTCTGATGAGACAAAAATAGAGCTTTTTGGTCTAAACTCCACTCGCCGTGTTTGGAGGAAGAAGAAGGATGAGTACAACCCCAAGAACACCATCTCAACCGTGAAGCATGGAGGTGGAAACATAATTCTTTGGGGATGCTTTTCTGCAAAGGGGACAGGATGACTGCACCGTATTGAGGGGAGGATGGATGGGGCCATGTATCGCGAGATCTTGGCCAACAACCTCCTTCCCTCAGTAAGAGCATTGAAGATGGGTCGACCCGAAACACACAGCCAGGGCAACTAAGGAGTGGCTCCGTAAGAAGCATCTCAAGGTCCTGGAGTGGCCTAGCCAGTCTCCAGACCTGAACCCAATTGAAAATCTTTGGAGGGAGCTGAAAGTCCATATGGCCCAGCGACAGCCCCGAAACCTGAAGGATCTGGATGGAGGAGTGGGCCAAAATCCCTGCTGCAGTGTGTGCAAACCTGGTCAAGAACTATAGGAAACGTATGATCTCTGTAATTGCAAACAAAGGTTTCTTTACCAAATATTAAGTTCTGCTTTTCTGATGTATCAAATACTTATGTCATGCAATAAAATGCAAATTAATTATTTAAAAATCATACAATGTGATTTTCTGGATTTTTGTTTTAGATTCCGTCACTCACAGTTGAAGAGTACCTATGATAAAAATGACAGACTTCTACATGCTTTGTAAGTGGGAAAACCTGCAAAATCGGCACTGTAACTATTTGAACTACACAAAGTGCATAGAAAAGCAAGACATGCAGGCAAACCGAGTCATATGGCCTTGGAAAGATGCTAGAAGGTCCCTGCCATAAGCCATTATCTCCAAGGAGGAACCCTGAAACCAACAGAGACACGATGCATCGGCCAGGTGGCTCTTTGGAAGATAGTGCCAAGAGATGAAACAATCTCAGAGTCAGCATTTTAATTTGATCTGCCGTTTGCACGTATGTCTTTAAAGTCTATGGGGAGCGTGAAGAATTGATGCAGTTGGCCAACAGTATCCAAAAGTCTTCGCCAGACTCCAGAAGTGCAGGTTAGCGCTGCCGGCTAATCTGTAGCCAGTCTGGCCCCCTGAATACCCAAGCAGGGTGGATGGCAGGGCGGATGATATACTCCTCTGATCCCCAGCCCTCTGGATGCCCAGAATGTGCCAACTATTCTGCTCCTTTGTTGTGGGTGCCAGCAGCCTCCAGACAGGCAGGGGAGGAGAAAATAGAAGGAGAGAGGAGAGGTGAGTCAGGAGAGAGAGAAGTGGGAGGAGAGAGAGGAGAGAGAAGAGAGGGAGAAGAGGAGGATAATAGAAGGGGCTACTCGTTCCAGGACTGGATAAACGGAGGAGGAAGCCATTCCGTCTTGGAACTGAGGGCCCTGGGCCTCTTTTGATTTAAACTGGAGTTCTTTGTCTTGACCTATAACAACCTATGGCCTGAGGGTTATCACCGTGACCTGAGGGTTATCACCGTGACCTGAGGGTTATCACCGTGACCTGAGGGTTATCACACTCTGTGACTGGGATTATAAAAGCAGGTGGGTCTTAGCACATATATGTTTGGTGAATACATGCTCTTTATACATGCTCTTTATACATGCTCTTTATTCATGCTCTTTATACATGCTCTTTATAAGTTTATAAATGCTCTTTATACATTTATAAATGCTCTTTATACATTTATACATGCTCTTTATACATGCTCTTTATACATTTATACATGCTCTTTATACATTTATACATGCTCTTTATACATTTATACGTGCTCTTTATATGTGCTCTTTATACATGCTCTTTATAAGTTTATAAATGCTCTTTATACATTTATAAATGCTCTTTATACATTTATACATGCTCTTTATACATGCTCTTTATACATTTATACGTGCTCTTTATACATTTATACGTGCTCTTTATATGTGCTCTTTATACATTTATACGTGCTCTTTATATGTGCTCTTTATACATGCTCTTTATATGTGCTCTTTATACATGCTCTTTATACATTTATAAGTGCTCTTTATATGTGCTCTTTATACATGCTCTTTATACATGCTCTTTATACATTTATACATGCTCTTTATGCATGCTCTTTATACATTTATACGTGCTCTTTATACATGCTCTTTATACATTTATACGTGCTCTTTATACATTTATACATGCTCTTTATACATTTATACATGCTCTTTATACATTTATACATGCTCTTTATACATTTATACGTGCTCTTTATACATTTATACATGCTCTTTATACATTTATACGTGCTCTTTATATGTGCTCTTTATACATGCTCTTTATACATTTATACATGCTCTTTATATGTGCTCTTTATACATGCTCTTTATACATGCTCTTTATACATTTATACATGCTCTTTATACATTTATACATGCTCTTTATACATTTATACATGCTCTTTATACATTTATACATGCTCTTTATACATGCTCTTTATACATTTATACGTGCTCTTTATATGTGCTCTTTATACATGCTCTTTATACATTTATACATGCTCTTTATACATTTATACGTGCTCTTCATATGTGCTCTTTATACATGCTCTTTATACATTTATACATGCTCTTTATACATTTATACGTGCTCTTTATATGTGCTCTTTATACGTGCTCTTTATACATTTATACGTGCTCTTTATATGTGCTCTTTATACGTGCTCTTTATACATTTATATGTGCTCTTTATATGTGCTCTTTATACATGCTCTTTATACATTTATACATGCTATTTTGTCACGAGAGGGTGCATATACAGACCAAGACGCAGCGCAGGGATTATAGTTCGAGATTATCTTTAATGATTATTCAATTTATGAACGAACTATACAAACAAAAAAGAATCACGAACGTTTACAACGTAAACCAACAACGTAAACCAACAACGTAAACCAACAACGTAATCCAAAACGTACTCACTTCCTTCTCACCGTGACTTCGACATATATAATGACCCACACCCCAGTGTGAAACATACAAACCTATGTAGGATCCCTAATTAGAGACGATGCGCTACAGCTGCCTCTAATTAGGGATCCAACACAAACCACCACCAGAAACAGAAAGAAAGAACTGTCAGACTCTGACCACGGCTACATAGAGAGACAAATGGGCTTTTCTATGGCCAGAGCCTGACATCTTTATACATTTATACATGCTCTTTATATGTGCTCTTTATACGTGCTCTTTATACATGCTCTATATACATTTATACATGCTCTTTATACATTTATACATGCTCTTTATACATACTCTTTATATGTGCTCTTTATACATGCTCTTTATATGTGCTCTTTATACATGCTCTTTATTTGTGCTCTTTATACATGCTCTTTATATGTGCTCTTTATACATGCTCTATATACATTTATACATGCTCTTTATACATTTATACATGCTCTTTATACATTTATACATGCTCTTTATACATTTATACATGCTCTTTATACATGCTCTTTATATGTGCTCTTTATACATGCTCTTTATATGTGCTCTTTATACATGCTCTTTATACATTTATACATGCTCTTTATATGTGCTCTTTATACATGCTCTTTATACATGCTCTTTATTCATGCTCTTTATACATGCTCTTTATACATGCTCTTTATAAATGCTCTTTATACATGCTCTTTATAAATGCTCTTTATACATTCTCTTTATACATGCTCTTTATACATGCTCTTTATTCATGCTCTTTATTCATGCTCTTTATACATGCTCTTTATACATGCTCTTTATAAGTTTATAAATGCTCTTTATACATGCTCTTTATACATGCTCTTTATTCATGCTCTTTATACATGCTCTTTATAAGTTTATACATGCTCTTTATACATGCTCTTTATACATGCTCTTTATTCATGCTCTTTATACATGCTCTTTATAAGTTTATAAATGCTCTTTATACATGCTCTTTATACATGCTCTTTATACATGCTCTTTATTCATGGTCTTTATACATGCTAATTTACGCTCTGAAAGACAGACAACAAGTGTGCTTGACTTGATGTAGGCCTGCTTTAGGCTACCTTATTATCCAAATCTCATTCTTTGCATTTTCCCATTTTGTTTTGCCTGAATAGCAGTAGCTACTAGCTACAGTAGGCCTACATCTTTGGATTATTACGAGTGAGCCTGCCTGTATGTCGAGACTGGTAATGCCTATGTATCTATTCAGTGTGAGAAAAGTACCCCATTAGAAGCACATTTGAAGGGCCCTAGAGAACGCTACATTGGCGGCAGCTCTACTCTCCTCCACTCTTACCCTGCCCCTGTTAACACTCCAACCATTCAGCTGTGATTAGAAAAACCTCTTGGCTGCCAGAGTTTGCAATCATTTTACTGTAATGAATTCCAATCACTCCCTCCTCCTACCTCTGCCCCCACTTGGGCTGGAGAAGAAATAAGGAGAAAGAGAGAGAGAGAGAGAGAAAGAGCGAGGGGGGGTGGACAGACATAAGAGAGCGAGATAGACAACGGAGTGAGAGAGAAGAGAGGTAACAATGAGGTTATGAGGCTGTTGGAGCGACTGAGACGACTTGGCCATGGAGGTATAAAAAAAAATAAAAAAAATAGAAATTGAGAAATTGAGATGGCGAAAGGCAGCTGTGGGCAGACGGAGGAATGAAAGAAAAGAGAATAGACAGAACTATTTAATGAAAGAGAGGAGAATGGAGAGCGACAGGTAGACATAGACGTAAAGAAGAGGAGAGGGTACTAGAGAGACACAAAGCCTTGAGGACAGAGGGGATGGATAGAACAGATAGACTAAGGGAGTTAAAGATGGTGAAACAGAGAGACAACCTGACAACCTGCAGTCCTTAGTCAAGAATGAGAGAACTCCGAATCCAACCATTCTTTGCATTGATGTGTTGGCAGTTGTTCCATAGCTTATATCTCACTCATAGCGTTCAATGTCGAATAACAATAATCTTTAGGATTATAGTCCCCTAGAATATGGATCATATGACTCATTGATTAAGCAGTCATTCAGAAATAAATGTAGAAAGAATTTAGCTTGGAAGGATTAATGATAAGGTCACCCTACGATAAACACTAGTTAATTAGACTAATTAGTGTTGAGCAGAAAATAAACCACCTTTGTTGTTGTTGTTGTGTTGTGAATAATTTGATCACATTCATGCCTCATTACCTCTGTGGGGGATTGGTCCAATAACCAAATAGCCTGTTTTATTAACACGGATAGCAATATGACATTTGGTAGATTGATTATATTAACCATTTGGTGAAATTACTGGTAGATACACTCTTCTTATTGGTCATATGGGTTATCTATATTACAACACAGATATATGAATGATAAACTCACGTCGTCATTCAGATGACTATTTCAATGATTTCCTTGTTGGTTGAGTTGATTGATTTACGCTATGTAGTAATTCAGTGTATTTGATGAATTGCTAGTATTATTTATTACTTTGTCAATGTTATGATTGATTGAATATCGACTGTTTTGTTTTCATGAATGACGGCACTCTCTGACAAATGGCATTTAGCCAATCTCCCCTTGCTATATGCTAGCCTTAGCCAAATCTCATTGCTATATGCTAACACTGGCTTGAAGGGACTGCAGTGCGGTCCCTCAGTAGCTCTATTAGCAACCAGCTAACTCTCACCCCCAAATGTTCCCTATTTCCCATTTCCCTTGATAAATGTTGTGGCCTCCCCTGTGTGATGGAACAGGCCTTGAATTACACACACCAGGTGTACTGGATCATCTAAAGCTGAAGTCTCCATTTGTTCTCCCAAACACACACACACACACACACACACACACACACACACACACACACACACACACACACACACACACACACACACACACACACACACACACACACACACACACACACACACACACACACACACAATCAAAGACACACACACACACACACACACACACACACACACACACAATCAAAGACACACGCACGCACACACACACACACACACACACACACACAATCAAACACACACACACACACACACACACACACACACACACAATCAAAGACACACACAATCAAAGACACACACACACACACACACACACACACACACACACACACACAATCAAACACACACACACACACACACAATCAAAGACACACACACACACACACACACACACACACACACAATCAAACACACACACACACACACACACACACACACACACACACACACTCAAAGACACACACAATCAAAGACACACACACACACACACACAATCAAAGACACACACACACACACACACACACACACACAATCAAAGACACACACACACACACACACACACACACACACACACACAATCAAAGACACACACACACACACACACACACACACACACAATCAAAGACACACACACACACACACACACATACACACACAATCAAAGACACACACACACACACACACACACACACACAATCAAAGACACACACACACACACACACACACACACACACACACAATCAAAGACACACACACACACACACACACATACACACACAATCAAAGACACACACACACACACACAATCAAAGACACACACACACACACACACACATACACACACAATCAAAGACACACACACACACACACAATCAAAGACACACACACACACACACAATCAAAGACACACACATACACACACAATCAAAGACACACACACACACACACAATCAAAGACACACACATACACACACAATCAAAGACACACATGAACACAGACACACACACACAAGCACGGTCTCAGAGTGATGATGCGGCAGACAGCTGCACCATGACGATGACCTTTCCCCAGTACCATTCTGACCCACTCTATCCCCCAAACGTGACCCACCCTCATGGTCAGCAGTGTCCCAGCACCATCCTGACCCACTCTATCACCCCGGACTGACCCACCCCCCTGGTCAGCAGTGTCTCTGTCCCCCCAGAGTGACCCACCCCAGTGGCCAACAGTGTCTCTGTCCCCCCAGAGTGACCCACCCCAGTGGCCAACAGTGTCTCTGTCCCCCCAGAGTGACCCACCCCAGTGGCCAACAGTGTCTCTGTCCCCCCAGAGTGACCCACCCCAGTGGCCAACAGTGTCCCTGTCACCTTATATAATCTGTAGAAGCACAGTAGATAAGGGCCAGTCACACCATGTATAGCCAGTAGATAAGGGCCAGTCACACCATGTATAGCCAGTAGATAAGGGCCAGTCACACCACATATAGCCAGTAGATAAGGGCCAGTCACACCATGTATAGCCAGTAGATAAGGGCCAGTCACACCATATATAGCCAGTAGATAAGGGCCAGTCACACCATGTATAGCCAGTAGATAAGGGCCAGTCACACCATGTATAGCCAGTAGATAAGGGCCAGTCACACCATGTATAGCCAGTAGATAAGGGCCAGTCACACCATGTATAGCCAGTAGATAAGGGCCAGTCACACCATGTATAGCCAGTAGATAAGGGCCAGTCACACCATGTATAGCCAGTAGATAAATACTAGTTGAACTCTGTCTGGATGTGTAGCTGTAATGGACAAGACATGGTGGAGAAGCCGTGTGAGGCTGATAGTGCTTCACAGTATACTGGCATTGAACGATCCATACCGAGGTTAGGATTCAGACACATACTTTACGGAGGGATGTGGCTCTATGTCATTGTCTAATAATGATGTCCATGAATGTACAACGATGTGATAGGAAGTTTGTCCAGCAGTTTGGGAGAGTTGTGTCGGCCATATTGTTATTGACGTGTCCAAAAGAGCCTGGCCTAGATTCAATCAGGTCAAGCGTTAACCCTCGATAAGCCGACTCCCGCATAGCTGGTGTTTTGGCGGTGTCGGTTGTGTAACTGTGTTAGAGCTTTCAAATTGGTGAGCGGCTGCTCGTGTGGTCATTTTCACGAAGCCACACCTGTCCCACTTGAGTTAGAACTTCAGAATGAGAAAATGTCTGCTATATAGAAATAATGACACTCAAATTTAATGAAATAATTAGGATTTCTATCAGCCTAATCTCACATCAACCCATGATCAAGAATTCTCGTAAAATAGACACGAATTACAAATGACAGACAGACAACATAAAAAAAAAAAAATGTTTTGTATCCAGTGTATTTCAATCACAGATGAATCACAGAGGTAAGACAGAAAGGATAGGAGGGAGGTTGGTTGGGGAGGATGGGTGGGCGTATAACGCAAAGGTGATGGACAACTTTAGCATTTTAGCTAATTTTGCAATTTTTTATCTACTTAGCTAGCATGTTAGCTAACCCTAACCTTAACCCTAACATTAACCCTTAACCCTAACCTTAACCCCTAGCCTAGCAAACATTAGCCACAACAAATTGGAATTATTATGAAGAAAATTGTGTACTGGACACAAGAGTTGGATGGCCACAGTCAGGACCTGACAATAATTCTGGGTGTTTCTTTTCTGTTGATCTTATTCCAATTAGAGGCAGCTGTCTTGAGTTTGGGGATTCTATTTAAGTTCAGTTGTTTCACCTGTGTTTGTGGGTTTTTGTGTGTGTTCCTTTTGTTTTCACGCCGGTTCATGGTCGCTGTCTCTCCTTTGTTCGGTTTTGGGATTATATTACTGGAATAAAGGAACAGCTCTGCGCCTCGGGTCCTGTTTCATAGCGATCGTGACAGTTCTCACTTGTAAACAAGGCTGTGTGGGATCTCTCTTAACACTAGAAAAAACGTGCCTCGAGGGACCCCACTGAACAGTCAAAAAAATATATTTCATTAGTTGCCGAATGCTCACGTGTGAAGCACATGGAACAGTGGTTAATCTTGGAAAAAGTGATATGACATGTCCTCTTAAAACGGTTTGTGATATAGAAATTTGAACAACATACCTGTGTTGAATAGACTTATTTAGGGGAAAAAAAGAACAGGGGGGGGGCGTGTCACAGATACAGTATCTCAATTTAAAATTAATATTAAGTCAAATTGACTTAATTTGCACTTCTACTGTTAATGAGACTATGTGCAGCCTATAACAGTGTCCGCTATAGATATAATCCGGGAGCCACTTGTGGATTTGACAGCTCTAACACAGTTCCACCTCCCACACCGCTAAAACAAACGCTATGCGGGTGTTGGCTAGCGTGGATCTGATATATTCTAGCCCAGCAAAGCAGAAAATCTCCTATCAGTGACAATTGAGTTCTTCGATTGAAATAACGGTGCAATTCTAGCTGAGATCATTTGTGTTTTCAAGACATAACACTACATTATCTCACATAGACATACCTATGCTTCATGTGTGCTCCTGGCCACATTCATGGTCATTAGAGAGATAACGCAAAACATGTGGTTTAGCTGCTCTACTGGCCCTAGACGGAGTGAGAGGCAGACAGAGGGAGACAGAGGGAGAGAGAGAGATAGAGGGAGGGGGAGAGAGAGACTGAGGGAGAGAGAGAGAGGGGGGGGGGGGGGGGGGGGGGGGGCGGACGGACGGACACGGAGAGGGAGAGCGAGACGGACAGAGAGAGAGAGCGAGAAAGAGGGAGACTGTTCTTCTGGCATACAGGACTGTTCTACAAAGTCATTGAAAGTGGTGTAGGGGGTAAAACATATGACATTATAAAATCAATGTATACAGGCAACATGTGTAGCATAAAAATTGTCAAGAAACAAACTGAATCATTTAACCAGGGGCGCCAGGGTTGCAATCTCAGCCCTGTGCTATTGAACATTTACATCAATGAATTGGCCAATATTCTAGAAAAGTCCTCAGCCCCTGGTGTTAGTCTCCACAATTCGGAAGTTAGATGCCTGCTCTTTGCAGATGACCTGTGCCTGCTTTCACCCACAGCACATGGCCTACAGCAGTACTGTCAGACCTGGGCCCTGACAGTAAACCCCAAAAAGACCAAAATAATGATTTTCCAGACAAATTACAGATCCCAGGGAATAAAACCAAAGTTCTCAATTGGTGCAAAACATATAGAGTATTGCACACAATACAACTATTTAGGTTTAAAAATAAGTTTGACTGGACACCTAAATAATGCAGTGAATGAACTGAGAGACAAAGCACGCAGGGCATTCTACGCCATTAAAAAACAAATCCAAATTTAAATACCTATTACAATTCGGCAAAAACTAATTAAATGCGTGATTGAACCAATCGCACTCTATGGCAGCGAGGTGTGGGGTCCACTTACAAAACAAGATTTTACTTACTGGGACAAACATCCCATTGAGACCTTGCACGCTGAACTTTGTAAGATTCTCCTACATGTCCAGAGGAAAACTACAAACAATTCATGCAGGGCATAATTAGGCTGATATCCACTAATATTAAAAACTCAAAAAATAGCAATTGAGTTTTGGAAACACCTAAAACACAGTGACCCCCTCTCATATCATTACCAAGCCCTGCAATACCAAGAGTTGAGCAAAGATAAGAGTCCCTTCATCCAACTGGTCCGGGGGCTGAGTTCACAAACTTGTTCCACTAACACACTGAAGCCTCAGGACCAGAACATCCAATCAATCAGAATTAACCAAATTACAAAACATCTAAAACAAAACTACATTACCTATTGGAAAATACAAACACAAGCACAAAGCAAAATGCAGTGCTATTTGGCCCTAAATCGACAGTACACCATGGCAAACTATCTGACCATGGTGACTGATCAAAACCTCAGGAAAACCTTGACAAAGTACACGCTCAGCGAGCACAGCCTTGCTATTGAGAAGGGGAGACACAGGAAAAACTGGCTCCCTGTAGAAGAAAGGCTGTGCAATCACTGCACCACAGCAGAGCCAGAGCTGCACTTCCTCACAAAATGTAAAAAATTTAAAACTATCAGAGAGAGTCATCTCTCATAGATGTCTATGTCTCCCAAGTTTGGACATTAGAGCTCAGTAGAGTAGAGCACAGCAAAGTAAAGTATAGTTTAGTAAAGCAGAGTTCAGTACAGTAAAGTAGAGTACAATACAGTACATTAGTGTACTTAACTCTAGTGTACTGTACTGAACTCTACTGTACTGTACTGAACTATACTCTACTCAGACTTTTTAACTGTACTGTGCTCTCCAAACTTGTGAAACATTGTCACGAGTGGGTGCAAGGAGAGACCAAGACGCAGCGCGGGGATAGTAGTTCGACATCTATATTTAATTATACTATGTAATATTTTAATATATACTATGTATAAACAACAAACACAAATGACGAACTACAGAACAAAACACGAATAGACTAAACGTCACGTTCCCTGAAACAGACACGAAATGAACGGATGTAAAAAAGGCACACTTACTTTCACCGTGACTGCGAAATTCATCGACAACGACCCACACCAGAGTGAATGACAGACTAACATATATAGGATCCCAAATTAGAGACAATGCGGTGCAGCTGCCTCTAATTAGGGATCCAACCCAAAACCCACGCAGAAACAGAAAAGAAAGACCCTGTCAGACTCTGACCATAGCTACATAGAGAAGCAAATAGGCTTCTCTATGGCCAGAGCCTGACAAACATAGACATCTGTGATTGGTTTAGATTCTGTCCGGACTGGACCAAATCTGAACCATTCATGGATGTCTATGTTTGAGCCAAATCAAGGCCGGTCTGTGGCCATTGAAATTAAGGCTGGGCCGGACTGTACCAAAATCGGAAAACAATCAAAGTCAGACTGACCAAATTTCAGCTACTTTTCAACTTTGGTTGTTGCTCAGTGGGTAAGGATGCTGGTTACAATAAAGAAAACAGTTATGAGTTGAATGTTACAGTGGATGGAGAACTGTAGCAGGTGACCCAACTGTAGTTTGGGACTACTATGATTTACCATTGCAGACAATTCAATTGCAGTAATTCCGTTACAGATTTTTCGGACATTCTGCTACCCAGAGAGGAGCGTGTATGTGGTCACTGCACCACAGGGGAGGTAGAAACAGAGATGCACTTTCTCCTTTACTGGGAGAAATATTCCTCACCAAGAGATTCATTATTCACAGAAATTACTACATTTATTCCAAATTTATTAAACTTATTAAACCCAGAGGAAAAACTAAAAATACTCCTGGATGAAGGAGCAACCGCTGCTCTTACAGACAAATATGTATTTGCCTGCCACAGCCTGAGGGACACTGAATAATAGCATCTGCATAAGTAAGCAGAAACGTACTTATTATTACTGTTATTGTTATTACTATTATTATAATTATTATTAATGGTATTATTGTTATTACTATTATTATTTGTTTTGTAATTATTATCATAAATAGTAGTGGTAGTTAGTTATAGTTACATTTTCCATGTTTAGCCTTTTATATTTCTATTATTTACTGTTACCATTTTATTGCTGTTATTTTGTATTATTATTATTTACTACCATTTTATATTATTATTTGTTATTCTTTATTCTTTTATTCCAATGTATATTGTATACATTGTTGCTTTGGCAATATTTATGTAATGTTTTTCATGCCGATAAAGCATCTTGAATTTGAATTTGATTTTGAGAGAGACAGAGGGAGAGAGAGAGAGAGAGAGAGAGAGAGAGAGAGAAAAAAAGAAAGATGATGAAAGAGGTTAGTTGGCTTCTTATTTATTTATTACTCCACGGTGCAATAAAATTAAATCAAATATTTTTTGTCACATGCGCCAAATACAACAGTTGTAGACCATACCTTGAAATGCTTACTTACAAGCCCTTAACCAACAATATAGTTTTTAGAAAATAGTTATTAAAATATTTATTAAATTAACTAAAGTAAAAAAATGTCCATTATAAGAAGTGTCCATTATAAGAAGTGTCCATTATAAATGGAGGGTGAGACAGAGCTTTGTACACGTCTCTGTGTGTGGAGTAAAGGTGGTCTAGAGTTTTTTTTCCTCTGGTTGCTGGTAGAAATTAGGTAAAATGGATTTAAGTTTTCCTGCACTAGGAGTGCCGCTTTTGCATGAGAATTTTTTTGTTTGCTTATGGCCTTATACAGCTCATTGAGTGCGGTCTTAGTGCCAACGTCGGTTTGTGGTGGTAAATAGACAACCATGAAAAATATAGATAAGAACTCTCTTGGTAGATAGTGTGGTCTACAGCTTATAATGAGGTATTCTACCTCAGGCGAGCAATACCTTGAGACAACCTTAATATTAGACATCGCACACCAGCTGTTATTGACAAGTAGACACACACCACCACCCCTCTTACCTGACGTAGCAGCTCTATCCTGCCGATGCACAGAAAATTCATCCAACTGTATATTATCCGCGTCGTCGTTCAGCCATGACTCAGTGAATCATGAGATATTACAGTTTATAATGTCCCGTTGGTAGGATAGTCTCGAACGGAGCTCATCCAGTTTATTCTCCAGTGATTGCACGTTAGAACGGATGGTAGAGGCGGGTTACCCAGTCGCTGACAAACTCTCACAAGGCACCCCGATCTCCGCCCTCAGCTAATGTGTTTCTAACCCTGTTCACTGGTAGGAAGACACTACCTTGGAGGCATTTCAGAGTGTACACCACAGAGACTGTATCTACCATCCACCATCCAGACCTTCACTGTGATAGAGACTGTATCTATCATCCACCATCCAGACCTTCACTGTGATAGAGACTGTATCTATCATCCACCATCCAGCCCTTCAATCTGATTTGAAGTCAGGCTGGCGTGACACTGAGACAGTCATGGCCTATCTGTGACCTACTCTCTGCCCTCCATCCTCCTAGTGACGGCTTGGCTTTGCCAGGGTATCACCCAGGGCGCTCTCAAACAGCTCTAAGAGTGAGAACCAGCTCATGTGTCATCCGGCAGGAAAATTGGATGATGAAAACATCTCTACCCAGGCCTAACAACGCTTTAGGCTCTCAGTGAACTTAAAGAGCAGGTTGGAGTGTTGATGTGATGCCTAGCCACCCAGCTGCCTAGCCATTCAGCCCCAACTTCTGCACTGTCTCCTGGGGTGATGAGGCAGCAAGGCGCGCGTGTGTGTGTGTAGGTCTCTCCAGGGAAGGTGATAGAGAATCAAGCTGTGTCTGTGATTTCTGACTCGGCCTGACAGTGCAACCCACATCCGCAGGGGGCCTGGTTCACTGCTGCTGGTGCCTGGTGGTGACACACACACACACACACACACACACACACTAACACACACACTAACACAAGTCCTGTCTTATCGTTGTGATACCAATCATCACACAGTGCTCTTATTCAGCAGAACTCCCATAATCTTCTCTGGCCATCGATTGGCTATTAACTGCTGAGAAAACGAATGTAATTCCTATTGATTGGATGATCTTACTAAAGACCCACTCCAAATAGAATCCATCAGTGTCTCAGCGTGAGTCTGTCAACCATCTGTTGTCTCATACATGTCAAGTCTTTCTTCATCATTCTCCTGCTTTCATATCTATATGTTAATCAATGATTAACGAAGGTTTGGTAAACATAAAAGGGTCAGTGAGTCACAAAAAAAATTATATACAGCATATGATTTGTTCAGATCAAGACATGGCTTTATATGCTGTCAATTATTTATCACTGTGCTATTATCTGGATGTTATGGAGGGCATATCTGGAGATAATGAGGTCATTTTAATTGACAATGCTATTCTGTTGATCCTTCACTGATTTTACTCCTTAAAAACCAGATTAACATCTGGTGCATCAGTCCAGTGACCTCATACCGTTGGCCAACAACACCAATGAGAAAAGGCATGTGGGTCACTGATGTCACAGAGTGTGACAAAACAGCAGATGGCGCTCATTGCTTTCCAGCCTCCTCCTCCAAGGCTCCTCCCCTCCTCCTTAAATCCCTCCATCCCCCCATTTCCCTCTCATCCGCCCTTTTCCTCTGGCCCTGGTCCCTCCTACACCCTGTGCATTTGTTCCTCTGTGCTCGGGGATGTCAAGTTCTACACAGGAGCAAGTGGCTTGGTCGCACAATGAGCCCTCTCATGGCCAGAGAATATCCCCACACCAGGCAACCACACATACACTGAGCCAACAGAGCCTGCATCATACAGTATGTCACTCCCCATGCCTCTCCATGACATGAATCCAACATGGCCGCCTAGTTGCTTTCAGGAGCATGCAGGATGATGAGGCATTTGTATGAGTATTATATTATATATATAATAATAATATAATTATATATAATAATATATATAATAATAATATATTATATATATTATATGAGTATAACCGCATTCTGATGATTTATATATTTTCATCAGTTCAACATGACTGCAAAAGACAGGTTGGAATGTCTGACTGAAATACGGGACACATACAGTGGTGTTTGGCCCCAAAGGCCCTTGGTTCTAGGAACTGGCACTGAAACCTGGCGGCCTGCTCTGCAACACTTCAGCCAGGTGGTCATCTGTTCCTCCTAACAGCTCGTCTTCTTGTTAATGTGCTGCCTCCTGACGGATGTATGCCTCATGCTGGCCATGCATAAAGAGACACTGACAATCTGGAGCTAAAATTAAACAGATTGATGTGCTCTGGGGCAGCAGCACAGACAAACAACACACACCAACACAGCGGCTGTCCCCATAGGACAACCCTTTAAAGAACCCCTTTTGGTTCCAGGTAGAACTGGCCCCTCCAACACAGCGGCTGTCCCCATAGGACAACCCTTTAAAGAACCCCTTTTGGTTCCAGGTAGAAATGGCCCCACCAACATAGCGGCTGTCCCCATAGGACAACCCTTTAAAGAACCCTTTTTGGTTCCAGGTAGAAATGGCCCCACCAACATAGCGGCTGTCCCCATAGGACAACCCTTTAAAGAACCCCTTTTGGTTCCAGGTAGAGCTGGCCCCACCAACACAGCGGCTGTTTTGGAACATATGGGACTTAGCTCCAATTTCATTAATATGATTAAAATACTATATACCAATCCCTCAGCCATAGTTATAAGAGGGAATATCTGCTCTGTTCTGTTCATAATAAGTAGAAGTAGCAGGCAAGGTGACCCCATCACACCTCTGCTTTTTTAAATAGTCCAACAGTCTGGGGGGTGGGGGGTTACTAAGCTATATACAGCGGGTGAAATAAGTATTGAACACGTCACAATTTTTCTCAGTAAATATATTTCCAAAGGTGCTATTGACATGAAGGTTTCACCAGATGTTGGTAACCCAAGTAATCCATGCATACAAAGAAACCAAAACAAATAAGTTCAGAAATTAAGTTATGTGTAATAATGTGAAATGACACAGGGAAAAAGTATTGAACACATTTACTGAAAACTATCAGTAAATAAAAAGCAATCCAGCCCCCTGTCAGTGCAAATTAATATCAGATAGTTCAATCCCAACTGATGGCCTACAAAAAGGTCTCATTGCCAAGGTGTCACACAAGACACATCTCATGATGGGTAAAAGCAAAGAGCGGTCTCAAGACATTCGCAACCTAATTGTAGCAAAACATAATGATGGCATTGGTTATAGGCGCATTTCTAAGCTTCTGAATGTTCCAGTGTGCACTGTTGGGGCCATAATACGGAAGTGGAAAGACAATCATTTCACCATAAATTTGCCTCGACCAGGTGCCTCATTACCCTCTAACGACAGGCCCTTTTTACACTATGTTCATTACCCTCTAACGACAGGCCCTTTTTACACTATGTTCATTACCCTCTAATGACAGGCCCTTTTTACACTATGTTCATTACCCTCCTAACGACAGGCCCTTTTTACACTATGTTCATTACCCTCCTAATGACAGACCCTCCTTCCTTCTGTCCTTCCTTTCTGTCCTTCCTTTGTTCTCTCCTTCCTTTTTTCCCCTCCTTACTCTCCCTACTTTCATCGCGCTGCCTGTCATCGTGCTCCTTTGATTGCTGTATCTCAGTTGCCGCGACAACTGGTAATGATAATGCATATGGCAAGGAGAGAGAGAGAGAGAAAGTAGAAATATAGATCTATTTCCTGTCCCTACTCTCTATTGGACGCCCACCCTCCTTTTCCCTTCCCTCTCTCTCCCCTCACTCGCTCTCAACCTATTTCTCTCTGCCGTCTCTGCCACCTTAACAGATTCCCAGACGTCTCTGTCTTGGGCCCTATTTGAATTAACCTGCGTTATATAGTAGAGTTCTCTCACCTATATACAATAGAAGTATAATTATTTGTTCACAGTCCAAATCAGTAGAGAATGCAGAAACGCACGCACACACGCACACACACACACACCTAGCCCTAATTGTCACAGTTTGGATTGATGGGACGGTAAACGGAGCGCTGGTGAAGTGTCATCCTTTTTATTGAATGAGGTTCTCTCACAAGGCATTCAATATAAAAGGAGAGTATAAACAAAACAAACACACGAACAAAAACACAGTGACTTACTTGCTGAATGACACAAGGCAGACAAGCAGGAACAATGATCCACACACAGGTGGAAGTGTGTGGAGCCTAAATACTATCCCCAATCAGAGACAACGCTAGACAGCTGTCTCTGATTGGGGATCATAATCTCCCTAGTTAGGGTGTGAGGACTTGATTGTGTGCCTCTCTCCTCCCCTAGGTGGGAGTAAGAGGCCTTACCACAACCAAGCCCTCACAGTACCCCCCCCTAAGGTGCGGACCGATCGCACCAGATCCCCCCCCCTCCCGAAAGAAAAATACACAAAAACTAGGGGGGAAATGGCGGGGTACTGAGGTGGTTGCTGGTGGGGGCTCCGGTTCCGGCTCCGGGCGTGGGGCAGGCTGTGAGGGTAGCTTCCCTCTTACCTCTCCGTTGCACGCCAGGTCCAGTCTGGACCCCAGCGCGATGATTCCTCCCTCAGTACTCGCGCGTTGCACCAAATCCCTTTTGGACCCTGGTGTGGGAGCCCTCGACCCTGGAGAGGGGCTGACCTCAGGTCCCGGACCGGACCCCGGTGGAGTGGACTGCTCCGGTATGGGGGCGGAGTAGGCGATCGGACCCGGACTGGGTACCTGTGGAGCGGACTGCTCCTGTGCTGGATTGGAGCAGGCGACCGGCCCCGGACTGGGCACCGGTGGAGCGGACTGCTCCGGCACTGGAGCGGAACAGGCGACCGACCCCGGACTGGGCACCGGTGGAGCGGACTGCTCCGGCACTGGAGCGACGCAGACAACCGGCCCCGGACTGGGCACCGGTGGAGCGGACTGCTCCGGCACTGGAGCGAAGCAGACGACCGGCCCCGGACTGGGCACCGGTGGAGCGGACTGCTGCGGCACTGGAGCGACGCAGACGACCGGCCCCGGACTGGGCACCGGTGGAGCGGACTGCTCCGGCACTGGAGCGAAGCAGACGACCGGCCCCGGACTGGGCACCGGTGGAGCGGACTGCTCCGGCACTGGAGCGACGCAGACGACCGGCCCCGGACTGGGCACCGGTGGAGCATTCTGCTCCGGCACTGGAGTGACGCAGACGACCGGCCCCGGACTGGGCACCGGTGGAGCGGACCGCTCCGGCACTGTAGCGGAGCAGACTGCTGGACCCGGATTGGGCTCCGGTGGAGGTTCAGGGCTGCTCACCTTCACCGGAGGTCCCGGGCTGCTGACCTTCACCGGAGGCTTTGGGCTGCTGACCTTCACCGGAGGTCTCGGGCTGCTGACCTTCACCGGAGGTCTCGGGCTACTGACCCTCACCGGAGGTCTCGGGCTGCTGACCTTCACCGGAGGTCTCGGGCTGCTGACCTTCACCGGAGGTCTCGGGCTGCTGACCTTCACCGGAGGCTTCGGGCTGCTGACCTTCACCGGAGGCCTCGGGCTGCTGACCTTCACCGGAGGTCTCGGGCTGGACGCCGTGCCCACCCTGGGCACCGACGTTGAGGTGGTTTCCAGCCCTGTAGTTGGCCTGTCTGTCTGCCCCAGGCTGGGCACCGACACGCTACGGAGCTCCTGCTCCATAGCGGGGCTGAACGTCGTGCCCTGCCTGGGCACCGACGCAGAGGTGGCTTCCAGCCCTCTGGTTGGGCTGGCTGTCTGCCCCAGACTGGGCACCGACACGCTATGGAGCTCCTGCTCCACAGCGGGACTGAACGTCGTGCCCACCCTGGGCACCGACGCAGAGATGGTTTCCAGCCCTGTGGTTGGGCTGGCTGTCGGCCCCAGACTGGGCACCGACACGCTATGGAGCTCCTGCTCCACAGCGGGACTGAACGTCGTGCCCACCCTGGGCACCGACGCAGAGATGGTTTCCAGCCCTGTGGTTGGGCTGGCTGTCGGCCCCAGACTGGGCACCCACACGCTATGGAGCTCCTGGTCCACAGCGGGACTGAACGTCGTGCCCACCCTGGGCACCGACGCAGAGATGGTTTCCAGCCCTGTGGTTGGGCTGGCTGTCGGCCCCAGACTGGGCACCGACACGCTATGGAGCTCCTGCTCCACAGCGGGGCTGAACGTCGTGCCCACCCTGGGCTCCGACGCCGAGATGGTCTCCAAACACAGAGCTGTGCTGGCTTCTGGAGGCTCTGTGCTGTCGACCGTCGCTGTAGGCTCCGTGTGAGGAGTAGGCACGGGGCGTACTGGACTGGGGGAACGCACCACTGGTCTGATGCGAGGCGCAGGCACGGGCTGTACCGGACTGGGGAAACGCACCATTGGTCTGGTGCGAGAAGCAGGCACGGGCCGTACCGGACTGGGGAAACGCACTATTGGTCTGGTGTGAGAAGCAGGCACGGGCCGTACTGGGCTGGTGGAACGCACCACTGGTCTGGTGCGATTAGCTGGAACGGGCTGTACCTGGCTGGGGAAACGCACCGTTGGGTTGGTGCGTTGAGCTTGCACGGGTCGCACCGGGCTGGAGACACGCACCATAGAGTTGGTGCGCGGAGCAGGCGCGGGCCGTACCGGGCTGGGGAAACGCACCGTTGGGTTGGTGCGTTGAGCTGGCACGGGTCACACCGGGCTGGAGACACGCACCATAGAGCTGGTGCGCGGAGCAGGCGCGGGCCGTACCGGGCTATTGTTGCGCACCGATGGTTTGGTGCGCTGAGTCGGTCTCCTCCGTCTCCGACTCTGGACCGGCGCTGGAGGCACCGGACTGGGAACTTGCACTGGAGCACGACTGTACCTGTCGTGCCTACTCCACCGCCAATCCCCATCCTGTGAGGGTTCCTCCGGGAACCCCCACGAGTGAGGGAACAGAAGCACATCGTCGTCGTCTTCCTCCGACTCCTCTCTGTACTCCTGCTCCCATGGCTGTAGGGGCTCCTCCTGGAACCCCCACGAGTGCAGTGGTCGGGGCTCTTCTCCCTCGATCCCCGACCATCCCCATAGCCCACCCCCAAAATCAGTTTGGGGGTTTTACAGGGCTCCAGGCTGGTCCTCAGCTTTAGCCCGGTGACGTGTCTTCGGCGCCTCTGTTGCTCCGGACCCCAGCCTTCCTCCACCGAACGATAATAAGAGTGCTCCTCCTCGGTAATTTTCCCCATACCGAGGAGGATATCTCCTAAAGTAATCCCCCGTTGCGTCCCAGGGTGGTGGATCATTCTGTCACAGTTTGGATTGATGGGACGGTAAACGGAGCGCTGGTGAAGTGTCATCCTTTTTATTGAATGAGGTTTTCTTACAAGGCATTCAATATAAAAGGAGAGTATAAACAAAACAAACACACGAACAAAAACACAGTGACTTACTTGCTGAATGACACAAGGCAGACAAGCAGGAACAATGATCCACACACAGGTGGAAGTGTGTGGAGCCTAAATACTATCCCCAATCAGAGACAACGCTAGACAGCTGTCTCTGATTGGGGATCATAATCTCCCTAGTTAGGGTGTGAGGACTTGATTGTGTGCCTCTCTCCTCCCCTAGGTGGGAGTAAGAGGCCTTACCACAACCAAGCCCTCACACTAATGGCTAGGGAAATATGGACAGACAGCAGGTGCCAGATGCTAAGTGATTTCCCACCTCACTCGTTCTCTCCTTTTAATCTTTCTACTTTTCTCCATTTACAATTGCCCATTTTCTTCTTCTTTTTTTTCTTTGTTTATTTTTTCTTTCTATCTTTCTTTCTTTCCCTCTCTTTCTCTCTAAGGATCGCAAACCACTGTGGAATGAGATCTGTGTGCCATTAGTCATGGCTGGGGGCTCAGGGGAATACATGGTCAGAGTAAGTGAACCCAATATCAACAACCTCTCTTCCTCCACTCTGTTGTGAAGGGCCTTGCTTGGCTTGTTTACTGTCTACCCCCAGAGACTGATCCATAATGTCTACCCCCAGAGACTGATCCATAATGTCTACCCCCAGAGACTGATCCATAATGTCTACCCCCAGAGACTGATCCATAATGTCTACACCCAGAGACTGATCCATAATGTCTACCCCCAGAGACTGATCCATAATGTCTACACCCAGAGATGTTCCGCACCCAGATTCCGAACACTGTGATACCATCCCATCCTCTCCCCATCTTCTGTGTCAACGACTCCTCTCTGGAATTCCTAGACAACATATTATTTGTCCATGTCTAAAAACGAATCACACATTTGAAACGCGTGTCAATTGATGTATAGTTCCATAGATCCACCACCCCTATCCTGACTCATAGAATGAAAGAGGGAAAACACACACACACAGACACACACGGTTGGAAAACAAAGCCAAAATGGAGAATCCTCACTGCACAGGCCCCCGTGCCACTGCAACCTTGATTCCACCCTGTGCTTCCTATTCCAACTCACAATCAGCTGACTAGCCCATATTGCTCCCGGAGCATTCCCACAATGCATTATCCAGATAAATAGACAATTATAATAAGTCATTATAATCATAGATAAGCATTAGGGGAAGTGCATTAATGCAGTGATGTGTTTGTGTCCTATTAGCATCGGCTTCTGTTTCCTCTGTTGCTGTCGGTTATGCTTGGGCGACCGCGCCAGGCGGTGCGTGACTGGCTGGGCCCGGGATGGTGGTGGTTCTCGCTCTGCGACAGCGCCAGGCGGTGCGTGACTGGCTGGGCCCGGGATGGTGGTGGTTCTCGCTCTGCGACAGCGCCAGGCGGTGCGTGACTGGCTGGGCCCGGGATGGTGGTGGTTCTCGCTCTGCGACCGCGCCAGGCGGTGCGTGACTGGCTGGGCCCGGGATGGTGGTGGTTCTCGCTCTGCTCTAAAAAGGGACAGGCTGGGTGGCTGAGTTCAGGCTGGGTGGCTGCCCATCTGCCAGCCGTGCCCACCTTGCCACCATTTCAATGCGGTCACTACCATCTCACAAGTTGGGTAGCATATTATACTGTCTCGATGCCAGAGAATCCACAACTTCGCCACAAGTGCCAGGGTCACCTTTTTGGGCACAGATGGCGACGATGGCCACTAGATTCTCTCTCTAATGCCTACATATGCTGTCATAACATCATGGGGGGGGGATTTCTGCAGGCACTTTGCATTAATAAATATAAATAGAGGTTACTCACCGTCACACAAAGTCATGATGACCTGGTCATGATGGAACAGGGTTATGGCATAAGTTGGCACTGTCGGAGATGTGATGGCTACCCATTCCTCCTGCTCAGCGGGGCCAAACTGCAGCTGTTATCTAATGTGTTCTTGTCCACCTGCCTTCCTCTGTCTCTGGATATGAGCCGCGTCTGCCCAGCCCAGTCCACACTCCCAGGCCAGAGGGGTAATAGTTATGGAGCTGGCCTGTGATGATGGTTAATTTGAAGCCTGCTGGCCCCTCTCCATTCATTTCTCTTGGCCTCTTTCTCTCTCTCCATCTCTCTCTTTCACCGCCTCCCTCTCTCTCTCTCTTTCTCTCCCTCCCTCGCTCTGCCCTCTCTCTTCCACCAATCCATTAGCCGGTGCTTTCAAGGCCCTCGCAGCAAAAAATACATTTTCTCAATTTTCCCCCGGTACCCTCATCATCAGGATTCATTTGTTCACCCCCGGGCTAATGTTTTTAATTCAATCGCAGCAATCCATATCTGAGGCCTGTTCCTCTCTCTCTTCTTTCTCTGCCTGTCCTCTTAGAGGAGAGAGGGAGAGAGAGATAGATGGGGGGAGAGAAAGAGAGAAAGAAGGGAGCATGTCTGCCAAGCCACAATAAGAGCAGCCCTGCGTCCCTCCATTGGCCCGCTCACTCATAGCATACACACACACACACACATGTGGGTGCACGTGGCGGCCTGACACGCACCCAGCCAGAATAGTTAGACGTGTTTATGCTGCTTAATCTGCTCATGTCAGCGTTAGAGAGAGAGAGAGAGAGAGAGAGAGAGAAGGGGGAAGCACAGCCGTTGTGTTGGCTGCCCTCCCTTCATCCCCACAGCCTGAGGGAAGCTGCTTCACTGGCTATCAATGCATCTGTGTCTAGCCTTCTAGCTCCCCTTCTCTTCCTCACTTCTCCCTCACCTTCACTCCCTCCCTGCTAAACCAAGGCCTGTGTTCGAGGAGGGGAGAGAGTTGGGGTGGGGGGGTCTTAATTTGAAGGGGAGGGGCCGTGCATCCGTTCCCAATCCGACGCCCCCATCTCCCTCCTCCCCCCTCCCCCCTCTCCCTCCTCCCCCCCTCCCCCTCTCCCTCCTCCCCCCCCTGTCCCTACCCCCCCCTCCCTCCTCTTCTTCCTTATTTATCTCTCTCTTTCATGTTTTGATGCTCCAGTGCTCATCAGACTGAATCACTTGTGAAATGTGTTTTTATGAATTAATAAAAGGCACTTCGGGGGGGGGGGGGGGGGGGGGGGGGGGGTGTAGCTAGGGATGGAAGGAGGGAGGGAGGTATGGGTGGAAAGGCAATCTATGGAAGTTTAATGAGCACCGTGGGGACTGGGCTGGCTGCTGCCATGGTATCTGAAGCCAGGGCTCCTCCACAGAGCCCAGCGCTCTACATCACTGTCACTGCTGAATAGCAGATGACTATCATTACCCAGATAAATTCATCTGCCCTCCCCAGCCTGGCCCACGCTCCACACTACCTCCCTCCCTCTCTCCCTTTCCCCTCTGCCTCACTCTCTCCATCTCTCCCTCCATGGAACACTCTCTCTCTAACCAACACACACACACAGAAAAACACATATACACAGACGCACATACTCACTGAGATGAAACAAAACAAATTGGAATCAGCCTAAGGTTCAGAAAAATAACAGAAGCTGCAGTGCACAGAGGCAACAGAGAGCTGTAGTGGAGAGAGAGAGAGAGAGAGAGAGAGAGAGAGAGAGTGAACAGTGCTTGTGAATGAGTCTCTTCATCTCTCTCTCTTTCTCTCCCTGCCTCGCTCTCCCCCCGGTCTCTCTTCATACCCCTCTCTCCCTCCCTCTCTCTCCGTCTCTCTCTCCGTCTCTCCCTCTTGTCTTAATCTCTCTCTCTCTCTCTCTCTCTCTCTCTCTCTCTCTCTCTCTCTCTCTCTCTCTCTGTCTCTCTCTTTCTGTCTCTCTGGGTCATGCTTCACAGTTGAGTCCCCCAGTTACAACGGGGCTCATTGATTTAATAGCGGCCACAAGCATTGCAGGGAAAGTCATTTCAGCTCATTAGACTGCTAATGGTTAGATGAAATGCACCGGTCCACCACCACCACAACGGACGGCCATACTGCCACAAACACATACACACACCATGTATGGTAGCAACTAATGGCAGTCACACTAACACAAACATGTATAGGCCTACACAGACAGTGTACTTTGTACTAGCAGGTTGATGAACCAAGTGGGTGTAATAGTAGGGATGTGATTGGTCACCGTGGTGATGTCTTAGCTGTCTCATTTGTGCTCAAGGCGGTTTTATTATGGTTCATTATTATAGTGGGCATTGGCTGAAGCTCAATGTTAAATTCAAATCTCCCTACTAACATATCTAAGCCCATATGACACCAATGTTGATGAAAATCAATGTGTTCAACTTGATTGGAGGTACACAACACACTCCCCCACCTCTCGTCATGAGCCGTCCAGCCGTTACCAAGAACCACATACCGGATTTGTAGGGGCAACGGTTAGGATAAAATGTATAATTTATCGCTCTCATGTTCTCATTTCTGTCCATGAAGAACCAACGATTTGCTACCTTTTGAGCATTTCTGACAATGCTAACATTGTTTCAGCCGAATCTCAGAGTTCAAAAACCGGACCAAAGCACTTGGGTTGTGCAGCAACAGCACTAGTAGTTAGCTAACACCAGTCGGATGTGAGGCAAGCTACAAGCAAAGGAAGCTAGCTATATTTTGCTATGGAAGGTTTTTCACATGGCTGAAGTAATCTGTGTAAACTGTTGGCCTTGACACTTGCGTGTAATCAGAGCACAAACAAATAAGCACAAATAATATACCAAATGTCCTTGGCTGCTTTACCAGTTAGCTAACCAACTAGCGTTAGCCAGTAACTTTAGCTAGTTAGCTACAAGCTAACAAGGCTGTAACATTAGCTGTATGGACAGATTTTTGCACTGGCACAACTCAATGTTGACAAAATCTCCCACATAGCACAGCTAGTTAAGTATAGTTCATATCAAGCTTTGGGAAACCCAGAGGCGCAACATCGCAAGACTTACAGGAATGCTTGCGAAACAGACCAGTTTTTACCTTGTGAGCTCAGGGATTCAATCCAGCAACCTTTCGGTTACGGGCCCAACACTCTAACCACTCGGCTACCTGCCGCCCCGTTACTCCATACACTAGTCAACCTGGCTTGCTTAGCAATGTAGCTAGCTAACATTACAGACTTAAAATTGTATATATTTGTTTTAAAATGTAACCTTTATTTAACTAGGCAAGTCAGTTAAGAACAAATTCTTATTTACAATGATGGCCTACCTACAGGGTCAGCCCCTGGAGCAAATGAGGGTTAAGTGCCTTGCTCAAGGACACATATTTATATCCATATTTAAAGAAATTTCCCCCTCGGGGATAAATAAAGTACCTATCTATCTACATCGACAGGTTTTTTCACCTTATCAGCTCGGGTATTCAAACCAGTGACCTTTCGGTTACTGACCCAACACTCTAATCGCTAGGCTACCTGCCACTTTAATTTATGCATTGATTCAGTATGCTCCTTCCTCTGTCAATGTACATTTCTTCTTGCCATTGTAATCCACATTTTGTGCCACTTCATGCCTTGCTCTCCGAGCCACCCAATTTGACAGTCAATAATGTATGGAAATAGTTCATGGGTAGGCTACATGTTGATTATTGGTGTATCTTCCAGGAGCTTATTCGATTTTTTGGTTAAATGAGATCAAGGATATTTTTTCCAGTTTACTCCATATTGGCTTAAATGGGTTTCTGGTTTTTCGCTTCCCTCTGGGAAATCAGCTGTTAATTGTCATGTCCTGATATGTTTCACCTGTCTGTGTTTGTCCCCTCCCCACACCAGGTGTACCTTATCACCATCATTAATCAGTTTGGGTATTTAGCCTCTTGGGTGCTGTTGGCATTTTGCCAGATCGTCTTGCCTAGTCAGTCGTTCCAGCGCTATCTCGTATTACTAACTCTGCCAGTCTGTTTCCCGGTATTTGGACCTCTACCTGCCTGTTGGATTACGTCTCTGTCTATTCCCTCCTGTGCCTTCGACCTTCTGATCTCCTGCTAAACGAACTCTGCCTGCATTACGGATTACGAGCCTGTCTACTCCTCTGCACTGCCACCCTTCTGATTCCCGGTACCGAACGCTGCCTGAACTACGACCACGAACCTGACTCTCCTTATTGGACGACTGCTATTCAGATCCCCTGTTACGAACATTGCCTGTCATTTACTACGAGCCTGTCTTGCCCCATATACCCTATTAAACTGTCAATCATATCTCTGCCTCCGTGTCCGCTTTTGGGTCCCGTATATCTGTTGTTCTGTCAGTTAATATTAAATACAGTGCCTTCAGAAAGTATTCACACCCCTTGACTTTTTCGATATTGTTCTGTTACAGTCTGAGTTGAAAATTGATTTGTTTTGTCACCGGCCTAAACACAATAACCCATAATGTAGTGGCGACCCGTCATTCAATCCCAAAATCACCATGCGCAATGTGAAGCGTCGGCTGGAGGGGTGTAAACTTCGCTGCCATTGGACTATGGAGCAGTGGAAATGTGTTCTCTGGAGTGATGAATCACACTTCACCTGTATTTGGCGGATGCCAGGAGACTGCTACTTGCCCAAATACATAGTGCCAACTATAAAGTTTGGTGGAGGAGGAATAATGCTACAGCATACAATGACATTCTAGATGATTCTGTGCTTCCATCTTTGTGGTAACAGTTTGGAGAAGGCCCTTTCCTGTTTCAGTATGACAATGCCCCTGTGCACAAAGCGAGGTCCATACAGAAATGGTTTGTCGAGAACAGCAAGGAAGAACTTGACTGGCCTGCACAGAGCCCTATCGAACACCTTTGTGATGAATTGGAACACCGACTGCGAGCCATGCCTAATCACCCAATATCAGTGACGATCTCACTAATGCTCTTGTGGCTGAATGGAAGCAAGTCTCCGCAGCAATGTTCCAACATCTAGTGGAAAGCCTTCCCAGAAGAGTGGAGGCTGTTATAGCAGCAAATGCCCATTATTTTGGAATGAGATGTTTGGTGAGCAGGTGTCCACATACTTTTGGTAATGTAGTGTATATATACTGTATATCATTAGGCTGCTTGTATTTTTAAATATAGGCCTATTGTAAATGCAGCCAGTTTACCCATGATACAAGTCAGTATTCAACGTCCATTCGAGTCTGAGGAAATCGGGAGATGAGGTGGAAACTGGCCACTAGGGGCAAAAGTGAGCGCTGTTACTATCTAGTAGGTATCTGTTTTGCTAGGACACTTTGGAAAGAGATGTCTGGTGGTGTATATAGATTCTCTATTGTGTTATTGACTGTAAGTTTGTTTAGTCTCATGTGTAACTCTGTGTTGTTGTTTTTGTCGCACTGCTTTGCTTTGTCTTGGCCAGGTCGCAGTTGTAAATGAGAACTTGTTCTCAACTGGCCTACCTGGTTAAATAAAGGTGAAATAAAAATAAAATAAAAGACACATTTTAGATATTCCATTTAAAAAAAAAAAAACATTTCAACAATATCACTCCGTATTGTAGGGGACTTGATTGGCCAGTCCATTAGTGGAGCGTTTGGGGTCGATTCGTTTTTCCAGACAGACTCTGATCAATAACGGGAGGCCATTTCCTTAGTAATCACGTGAGCTGGAGCGTTTTTTAATTTATTTTATTTTATTTCACCTTTATTTAACGAGGTAGGCCAGTTGAGAACAAGTTCTCATTTACAACTGCGACCTGGCCAAGACAAATCAAAGCAGTGCGACAAAAAACAACAACACAGAGTTACACATGAGATAAACAAACGTACAGTCAAATAACACAATAGAAAATCTATGTACAGCGTGTGCAAATGTAGTAAGATTAGGAAGGTAGGACAATAAATAGGCCATAGTGGCGAAATTATTACAAATTAGCATCAACACTGGACTGATAGCTGTGCAGATGATGATGTGTAAATAGAGATACTGGAGTGCAGAAAATAATAAATATGGGGATGAGGTAGTAGGGTGGGCTATTTACAGATGGGCTGTATACAGGTGCAGTGATCGGAAAGCTGCTCTGACAGCTGGTTAGTGACAGTACATGTGTTTAGGCACCAGAACAACAGTGTGAAGACATTTAAGGTGATTTTTAAATAATATAAAGACCATAGTAAATGAACCATCTGTTTTATAAAAACTCATTATAAATAATTAGTGTCTGCAAAATTACTAAAAGATAAAAAAGTTAACAACTGTCTCCATCTGTCACTCACAACACTACCTACAACACTACCTACACAACTACCTACAACACTACCTACAACACTACCTACACAACACTATCTACACAACACTACCTACAACACTACCTACACAACACTACCTACACAACACTACCTACAACACTACCTACACAACACTACCTACACAACACTACCTACAACACTACCTACACAACACTACCTACAACACTACCTACACAACTACCTACAACACTACCTACACAACTACCTACAACACTACCTACACAACACTACCTACACAACTACCTACACAACTACCTACAACACTACCTACAACACTACCTACACAACACTACCTACAACACTACCTACAACACTACCTACACAACACTACCTACAACACTACCTACACAACACTACCTACAACACTACCTACACAACACTACCTACAACACTACCTACACAACTACCTACAACACTACCTACAACACTACCTACACAACACTACCTACACAACACTACCTACACAACACTACCTACAACACTACCTACACAACACTACCTACACAACACTACCTACACAACACTACCTACAACACTACCTACACAACACTACCTACACAACACTACCTACACAACACTACCTACACAACACTACCTACAACACTACCTACACAACACTACCTACAACACTACCTACACAACACTACCTACAACACTACCTACACAACACTACCTACACAACACTACCTACACAACACTACCTACAACACTACCTACACAACACTACCTACAACACTACCTACACAACACTACCTACAACACTACCTACACAACACTACCTACAACACTACCTACACAACTACCTACAACACTACCTACAACACTACCTACACAACACTACCTACACAACACTACCTACACAACACTACCTACACAACACTACCTACACAACACTACCTACAACACTACCTACACAACACTACCTACACAACACTACCTACACAACACTACCTACAACACTACCTACACAACACTACCTACACAACACTACCTACACAACACTACCTACACAACACTACCTACAACACTACCTACACAACTACCTACAACACTACCTACAACACTACCTACACAACACTACCTACACAACACTACCTACAACACTACCTACACAACACTACCTACAACACTACCTACACAACACTACCTACACAACACTACCTACACAACACTACCTACACAACACTACCTACAACACTACCTACACAACACTACCTACAACACTACCTACACAACACTACCTACAACACTACCTACACAACACTACCTACAACACTACCTACAACACTACCTACACAACTGGAAGGACTGTTACCTTCCTCTAATTATTTTAGTAGAAGTGAAGTAGTGGTCTCACGTTTCATCCCCCCTCTCCCCCCTCTCCCCCAGCCTCCCCCTGCCTCCCCAGCCTCCCCCTGCCTCCCCCCTCTCCCCCAGCCTCCCCCTGCCTCCCCCAGCCTCCCCAGCCTCCCCCTGCCTCCCCCCTCTCCCCCAGCCTCCCCCTGCCTCCCCCAGCCTCCCCCTGCCTCCCCCCTCTCCCCCAGCCTCCCCCTGCCTCCCCCAGCCTCCCCCTGCCTCCCCCAGCCTCCCCCAGCCTCCCCCTGCCTCCCCCCTCTCCCCCAGCCTCCCCCTGCCTCCCCCTGCCTCCCCCAGCCTCCCCCTGCCTCCCCCAGCCTCCCCCTGCCTCCCCCAGCCTCCCCCTGCCTCCCCCCTCTCCCCCAGCCTCCCCCTGCCTCCCCCAGTCTCCCCTAGTCTACCCCATGCGGCGTTCTGAAAATATTAAAATCAGCAGTGGTGGATAATGGCCCCCGTCAGGATGGACAATACAGGAAGTACCCCAGAGACACCGAGGATGACAGTTGGCTCGCCACTGTGTGTGTGTGTGTGTGTGTGTGTGTGTGTGTGTGTGTGGGCGGGCGGGCGTGAGGGTGTGGGTGGGTGGGTGGGTGGGTGTGTGTGTTTGGGTGTGTGGATGTGTGTGTGTGTGTGTGTATGTATGTGTGGGGTGGGTGTGTGTGTGGGTGTGTGTGTGTATGTGTGTGGGGTGGTGTGTGTGTGTGTGTGTGTGTGTGCGTGCGGGGGGGCGGGCGGGCGTGAGGGTGGGTGGGTGTGGGTGCGTACGTGAGGGTGGGTGTGTGTGTGTGGGTGGGTGGGTGTTTTTCTACTCGAGCAGAGCAGAGTGGTAACCTAGGTAATAATGCTTGTCGGATTAAAATGTGATAGCATCAACAACAAGCAGGACTTCTCCATGCTGGTCCTAATGACGGCTCTGTTGGCGTGACAGCAGTCTCTCTCTCTCCCTCTCTCTCCCCTGTGTAATAAGACACTTAAAACATGCGGTGACCCCCCCCCCTCCCCTCTTCTCCCCAACCTATGCCTGTTCTCTCATCCCCCTCTCCTCTGCTCTCCTTCTCCTCTCCTCCTCCTCCTCCTCCTCTCACCTTCCTCTCCTCCACCCCTGGCTGGTTTGATGGTGTGGTTGTCAGGCTGAGAGAGAAAGAGAGAAAGGGAGGGAGGGAGCTGTCAGGGAGGATGTGTCAGGTGAAGGGTGACATCTGAGCTACCTGCTGCCTGCCTGGTCTGGCTGTCTGGTCCTATATATTTACCATCTGACTGATCCTAGACAAGCTGACACAGTGAACACAGACACACCTTTAATATCATTGCTAGGAAGAAAACTGTTCCAAGGTCTGAATAGCAGAGGTTAGATGTATAATACAGCATCACTGATTTTTTTAGTAGTCTTGTACCCTGGCTGTTTGTCTTCGGTATGAAACTTGATAGTGATTTGTGTAACACTAAAAGTCTAAACAGAAAGACAAACTAACCTGTCGTTGTGTATACTCCTGAGCATAGCCTAAAGTTTCTACATGTACCTTCCTTCAGTGCAGTAGACAGAAAGCTACAAATGAGATATGACAACATCATTAGAGTATCATTCTACATCTACATCATCTACAACTAAATCTACATCATCTACATAATCTACATTTACATCAGCTACATCTACATCTACATCTACATGTACATTATCTACATTACATCATCTACATCTACATGTACATGTACATGTACATCTACATCTACATTACATCATCTACATCTACATCTACATTATCTACATTACATCATCTACATCTACATCTACATGTACATCTACATCTACATTACATCATCTACATCTACATGTACATTATCTACATTACATCATCTACATCTACATCTACATTACATCACCTACATCTACATGTACATCTACATCTACATGTACATTATCTACATTACATCATCTACATCTACATCTACATTACATCATCTACATCTACATCTACATTACATCATCTACATCTACATCTACATCTACATTACATCATCTACATCTACATCTACATTACATCATCTACATCTACATGTACATCTACATCTACATGTACATTATCTACATTACATCATCTACATCTACATTACATCATCTACATGTACATCTACATCTACATCTACATGTACATTATCTACATTACATCATCTACATCTACATTATCTACATTACATCATCTACATGTACATTATCTACATTACATCATCTACATGTACATTATCTACATCTACATCATCTACATCTACACTGGGGGCCAAAAGTTTGGAATATTACTCATTCAAGGGTTTTTCTTTATTTGCACTATTTTACATTGTAGAATAAAAGTGAAGACATCAAAACGATGACATAACACATATGGGCCAAGAAACACAAGCAATGGACATTAGACCGGTGGAAATTTGTCGTTTGGTCTGGAGTCCAAATTTGAGATTTTTGGTTTCAACCTCAACCAAATTTAGATGGTTTGGGGTGAGTCGGACTGCAGTGAAGCAGCCAACAAGTGCTCAGCATATGTGGGAACTCCTTCAAAACTGATGGAAAAGCATTCAAGGTGAAGCTGGTTGAGAGAATGCCAAGAATGTGCAAAGTTGTCATCAAGGCAAAGGTGGCTATTTGAAGAATTTGTTTAACACTTTTTTGGTTACTACATGATTCCATATGTGTTATGTCATAGATGTCTTCACTTTTATTCTACAATGTAAAAAAATAGTGCAAATAAAGAAAAACCCTTGAATGAGTAATATTCCAAACTTTTGGCCCCCAACTATATCTACATCTATATCATCTACACCTACACCTACATCTTCATCATTTACAACTACATCTACATCGACATCTGCTACATCATCTACATCTACAACTACATCTACATCTACAACTACATCTACAACTACATCTACATCACTTATATCTACATCTACAGCTACATCAACATCTACATCACCTACATCTACATCTACAACTACATCTACATCATCTGCATCTACATCATCTACATCATCTACATCTGCATCTACATCACCTACATCTACAGCTACATCATCTACATCTACATAATCTACATCTACATCTACAGCTACATCATCTACATCTACAGCTACAACCACATCTACATCATCTGCATCTACATCATCTACATCTGCATCTACATCACCTACATCTACAGCTACATCTACAGCTACAGACACAAACAACCACAACAACAACTAAAAGGTTCTCTCTCTCTCTAGTCGCTACCTGTCGACTGCTGTACAGTTGCCTGCACTTCCAATTAATTAGCGAGTGGTGATGCTGTCAGCAGAGATAATTGTTTGTCAGGGCGTCAGTCAGTCAGTGAACAGCCCCCGCCCTCTGGTAAATAGAGACGCGTTGTGTGAGTGTGAGCCTGTCACCTCCAATCCCAGCCGTAACCGTTAGCACTCTGCTGCCTGCCACCCCGTCCCTCTCCGTCAGTGAGTCGCACATCATTTATTTATCACACACAAGTGTATGAACACACACGGGTACGCATGTGTAAACACACATGTGCATGCAAGCATGACACACACGCATATCACACACACACACACACACACACACACACACACACGCGTTTGGTTTACTATCCTTGTGGGGACCGAACAATTGATTCCCATTGAAAATCTTATTTTCCCTAAACCTAAACCTCAACCTAACCCCTAACCCTAACCCTAATCTTAACCCTAAACCTAACCATTATCCTAACATTAACCCTAAACCTGAACCTAACCCCTAACCCTAACCCTAACCCTAACTTTAACCTTAACCTTAACCTTAACCTTAAACCTTAAACCTAACCCTAAATGTAATCCTAACCCTAAACCTAAAATAGCATTTTTCCTTCTGGGGAAACAAAATGTTCCAAACACACACACCACCTCACCACCGCCACACACACACAACCTCACCACCGCCACACACACACCACCTCACCACCGCCACACACACACCACCTCACCACCGCCACACACACACCACCTCACCACCGCCACACACACACCACCTCACCACCGCCACACACACACCACCTCACCACCGCCACACACACACCACCTCACCACCGCCACACACACCACCTCACCACCGCCACACACAAACCACCTCACCACCGCCACACACACACAACCTCACCACCGCCACACACACACCACCTCACCACCGCCACACACACACCACCTCACCACCGCCACACACACACCACCTCACCACCGCCACACACACACCACCTCACCACCGCCACACACACCACCTCACCACCGCCACACACACCACCTCAAATGTTTAAGATATGACTGCATCGGTCAAGGGTTCAAATGTTTAAGATATGACTGCATCGGTCAAGGGTTCAAATGTTTAAGATATGACTGCATCGGTCAAGGGTTCAAATGTTTAAGATATGAGTGCATCAGTTCAGGGTTCAAATGTTTAAGATATGACTGCATCTGTCAAGCGTTCAAATGTTTAAGATATGAGTGCATCGGTCAAGCGTTCAAATGTTTAAGATATGAGTGCATCGGTCAGGAAATAATTTAATGTTGCTCAAATTACTGAAAATACCTCTCATCGTTTGTGTCAACTGTGTCGTCTCCTTCAGTGTCGAACTAAGCATGTAATTAAGTTGACAGTCATTTATCAGAAATCAAATCAAAGTTTATTGGTCGCACTCACAGATTTGCAGATGTTATTGCAAATCCAGAACAGCCTCAATTCATCGGGGCATGGACTCTACAAGGTATCGAAAGCGTTCCACAGGGATGCTGGCTCATGGGGGGTGGATTCCACAACTGGGGTCAGAACTGGGGGGAGATGGGAGGTGAAGGGGAAGGAGATGGGGATCTCTAATTGCCCCTTTCTGCCTGTAGGGACTGCTGACTGTTAATTCCAGGGCTGTGGTACATGGTTTGACCTCTTTACTTGGGTTGGCACATAGCAAAATGCCAATAGGGATTTGTTTGTTAAGTATGACTTGGAGTAGTGCTGGCTAAAGGGGGATGTTTTGCTCAGGAAGGAGAAGAGACATTAAGTTGTCTGGGAGATCATTTGGGTGAGAACTTGTTCCTGTAGTTTTTAATGCATGGCTGGTTACTTTAATTTGCTTACTCTCCTTCTCTCTCTCTCCTTGTGTGTGTGTGTGTGTGTGTGTGTGTGTGTGTGTGTGTGTGTGTGTGTGTGTGTGTGTGTGTGTGTGTGTGTGTGTGTGTGTGTGTGTGTGTGTGTGTGTGTGTGTGTGTGTGTGTGTGTGTGTGTGTGTGTGTGTGTGTGTGTGTGTGTGTGTGTGTGTGTGTGTGTGCTAACATGGGACTGTAGTATACGAGGGTGGTGATGGTGGTCTTCTTTAGCTGCATGGATTCTAAACACACTCCAAGCCAACCTTGTCCTGGAGGGAGAGGGTGATCCATCAAGCCACCACTAAGCATCTGTATATACATCTCAATTATGCTGATGCTAATCCCTGGGACATTGGCGTGAGGAGGCAGGGAGGCTAACCGCTAGCTCCTTTGATGTGTGACGGTGTTTGGCAGGACCTCCTATGGGAGATGGTAGCATTGACCTCCCAAGGACCCCTAGTCTCCACTGGGGCTTATGTTGGAAAACCACTTGGGCCTTGTCTGTACACCGGCTGATTACAACAGCTTAGAGGACTTCCTTTTATCTGTCTCTTTAGCTCCCTCTCTTCTCTCTCTTCCAAAGATATTCCCTCTCCTCCCTCTCCTCCCTCTCTTCATATAAAAGCTTTCCTTAAGTTTGGGTAGGTCACAGTGGTCAGGTATTCTGCCACTGTGTACTCTCTGTTTAGGGCCAAATAGCATTCTATTTTGCTCTGTTCTTTTGTTAATTCTTTCCAATGTGTCAAGTAATTCTCTTGTTGTTTTCTCATGATTTGGTTGGGTCTAATTGTGTTGTTGTCCTGGGGCTCTGTGGGGTCTGTTTGTGTTCGTGAACAGAGCCCCAGGACCAGCTTGCTTAGGGGACTCTTCTCCAGGTTCATCTCTCTGTAGGTGATGGCTTTGTTATGGAAGGTTTCGGGAATCACTTCCTTTTCTGGATTTTGATAATTAGCGGGTATTGGCCTAATTCTGCTCTGCATGCGTTATTTGGTGTTTTTCGTTGTACACGGAGGATATTTTTGCAGAATTCTGCATGCAGTCTCAATTTGGTGTTTTCCCCATTTTGTGAATTCTTGGTTGGTGAGTGGATCCCAGACCTCACAACCATAAAGGGCAATGGGTTTTACATATAACTGATTCAAGTATTTTTAGCCAGATCCTAATTGGTATGTTGAATTTTATGTTCCTTTTGATGGCATAGAAGGCCCTTCTTGCCTTGTCTCTCAGATCGTTCACAGCTTTTTGGAAGTTACCTGTGGCGCTGATGTTTAGACCGAGGTATGTATAGATTTTGTGTGCTCTAGAGATTTACTGTTATGGCCCAGGTCTAACAGAATCTGTGCAGAAGATTTAGGTGCTGCTGTAGGTCCTCCTTGGTTGGTGACAGAAGCACCAGATCATCAGCAAACAGTAGACATTTTACTTCAGATTCTAGTAGGGTGAGGCCGGGTGCTGCAGACTGTTCTAGTGCCCTCGCCAATTCGTTGATATATATGTTGAAGAGGGTAGGGCTTAAACTGCATCCCTGTCTCACCCCACGGCCCTGTGGAAAGAAATGTGTGTGATTTTTGCAAATTTTAACCGTACACTTGTTGTTTGTGTAAATGGATTTTATCAATATGTATAGCAGACCCTCATGCCAAATTGGGGTAATAACTACTATATCAATAAGACATGGAGTCAGCACTGGCTACAGTACACTAATACTACACTATTAATATACTAATACTATACTATTATTACACTAATACTACACTATTAATATACTAATACTATACTATTAATATACTAATACTATACTATTACTAAACCAATACTACACTATTAATATACTAATACTATACTATTATTACACTAATACTACACTATTACTACACTAATAATACACTAATACTACACTATTACTAAACCAATACTACACTATTAATATACTAATGCTACACTATTACTAAACTAATACTACACTATTACTACACTAATACTACACTAATGCTACACTATTACTACACTAATACTACACTATTACTACACTAATACTACACTAATACTACGCTATTACTATGCTAATAATACGCTAATACTACGCTAATACCACACTAATACTATGCTTTTGCTACGCTATTACTACACTAATAATACACTATTACTACACTAATAATACACTAATACTACACTATTACTAAACCAATACTACACCATTACTACACTAATACTACACTAATACTACGATATTACTATGCTAATAATACGCTAATACTACGCTAATACCACACTAATACCACACTATTACTACACTATTACTACACTAATACTACACTATTACTACACTAATACTACACTATTACTAAACCAATACCACACTTACTACACTATTACTACACTAATACTACACTATTATTAAGATATTACTATACTAATACTACACTATTACTGCAGTAATACTACACTAATACTACACTATTACTATGCTATTACTATACAAATACTACATTTACTACACTATTGCTATGCTATTACTAAAACTACACTATTACTACACTACACTAATACTACACTATTAATAAGCTATTACTATGCTAATACCACACTAATACTACGCTATTGCTACGCTATCGCTACACTAATACACTATTACTACACTAATACTACGCTATTACTACATTATTACTACGATATTACTAGACTAATACTACACTAATACTACACTACACTAATACTACACTGTTACTACGCTAATATTACACTAATACCACACTAATACTATGCTATTACTACATTAATAATACACTATTACTACACTAATACTAAATCAATACTACACTTACTACACTAATACTAAATCAATACTACACTTACTACACTTACTACACTAATACTACCCTACTTCTACACTATTACTACACTAATACTAAACTAATACTTCACTCTTTCATTGCAATTCACCATCATCCTAATTTTCAAGACCGCAAAACCTAGACATCATTCAGAGTGATTTGGTGTAGAAAATGTCTTGTGCTTTTGAAGTACTTGTCCCTTTTCTCCTCTGGCTCTGTTATCCCTGGGCTTTTCAAACCCTGCCACAAGAGAAGGATTAAACCGTACTGCAGTAAATGAGTCAACACTGGAAAACTACAGACAGTTTGCGTAACAAAAGAGATGATGAATATTTAGAAGGGATTCTGTGAAATAATTGGGCCTCGTTCCGATCCGAGGCGAAGGCTGTTAAGTGCAGACACAACCTCTCCTAGGATTAGATCAACAGAGAACCTCAAAAGGCCAGCGCTACACCGTGGCTGTACTTTATTCTTTACTGCTTTGATTTCCACTGACTGGTTGATTCTAGAGAAAATTAAATGGGAAGGGAATTCTGGCTCAGGATCAATAGTGTGTTGGATGGTTGGGGTCAATTCCTTTTCAACTAACATCAGGAAGTGGAATTAATTAACGTAGAAAACCAATTAATAATTTACAATTGATGAACTAAGTAATTTTTCAGTCATCCCCTGTACTACTACTTTTTTTTTTTTTTTTCACAAAACACATTTATTAAACTGGTCGTTTGGATACTGGATGCTGATTGGACCAGCAGTGTTTGTAGCTGTGCTGTATTGACCAATATTGGCCCACCTGGTTATGCCTGCTAAAAGTTCCATCTGAATTATCACGAAACCTCCATAAGGTCAGGGCTCAAAAACACATAGGGCCTCATTTATCAAGGTTGTTATTTATAAATTTGAACTTCACTGGAAAGTGTGCATATCTCCATGTACAGCTCAGACCATGCATATGCACGGTACCGGAGCGCCAAGTCTAGGTCCAAAAGGCTCCTTCTACCCCAAGTCATAAGACTGCTGAACAATTAATAAAATGGCCACCCAGACTATTTACATTGCCACTCCCCCCGCCTGCTACTAGCTGTTTATTATCTATGCATAGTCACTTTACCCCTACCTACAGTACATGTACAAATGACCTCCACTAACCTGTACCCCCGCACATTGACTCGGTACCGGCACCCCCTTTATACAGCCTCATTATTGTTATTTAAATTACTTTAGTTTAGATAGTAAATATTTTCTTAACTCTATTTGTTGAACTGCATTGTTGGTTAAGGGCTCCTAAGTAAGCATTTCATGGTAAGGTCTACACCTGTTGTAATCGGCGCATGTGACAGATAACATTTGATTTGATTTGATCAATTGTATTGCAAGCTAAAATATGTATTTTGGGGGAAATGGAAATGTTTGATGCACAGGAATTATAATAAGGGTAGGCTAATAAAAACATTAAAAACATAAGCCTATTGATAAAACAAATGCATTTGTTTCCTTTCCTTTCATTATATAGGCCTACATCATAATCATATTGCAAGATATGTCTCTCCTTTTCTGACTGCTTTTATCAGTCACTCATAGCCAGTAAATAGACCGCCGTAATGCCTTGTGATAGGAGCGTGACATCATTGCCTATTTAATCTCAGCGCCTACACTAAGGCAGGAGATAGAAACACAATCATCTATCGATAAACTAAATATTGAACAACAATTTGTTTTTTACCCCACAGAGTAATACAGTATTAATAACAGAGTAATACAGTATTAATAACAGAGTAATACAGTATTAATAGCAGAAAGCTATTATCTGAAATCTACCCCTCCACCCCTCCACCCCTCCACCCCTCCACCACCTCTACCCCTCCACCCCTCCACCCCTCCACCCCCTCCACCCCTCCACCACCTCTACCCCTCCACCCCTCCACCCCCTCTACCCCTCCACCCCCTCTACCCCTCTACCCCCTCCACCCCTCCACCACCTCTACCACTCCACCCCCTCTACCCCTCTACCCCCTCCACCCCTCCACCCCCTCTACCCCTCCACCACCTCCACCCCCTCTACCCCTCCACCCCTCCACCCCCTCTACCCCTCCACCCCTCCACCCCCTCTGTGTGTCTATGTGCGTGCGTATAGGGGATTTCTGTATGTGAGACCCTGTGTATGTGCACTGTTCAATGCCTGTGTGTAAGCAGCGATTCCATGGAACTGGGGTGGGTTAATGTTTGCTAACCAGTGGGTGTCACCTGACTTCTTTTCAACCCAGCTAACTGCCTGACAGATTACCCCAGAGGAGAGCCTATTGAAACTCCCTGATTGGTTACAACCCCAATCGTATTACCTCCCCTACTTCCTGTTCTCCGCGCAGGGCATAAATCATTGTTTATGGTTATTACAACGCGGCCACATGCATCAATATTTAAACATGGGGAAAAGGAGCTTGGCAGATTAGTTGACATAGTGCCGGCCAACCTGGGATTTGAATTTGCATGTCTGCAAACAAGGTGGTTGTGGTTGGTTGGCTGACGGGGGGGTGGAGGGGGCAGGGGGAGTGTTTGCAAATGAGATGACCATTCCACCTGCACCACATTTGCATAGGTTTAGGGAACCTTCAAAACAACTGGCCTGATATTTTAGTTAAGAAGGCATTACACAGCTGAGACTTCAAGAATGTAACCGACAAGGTTGAGGTCAATTCCATCTGAATTCCAGACAATATAAGGACTGAATTGAATTCCTATGGAGGAATTCAGCTGACAGTAATTGACCTGAAATTTGCCCAACCCCGTACTCCATCTAAATCAGCCGCCCAACACCGTACTCCATCTAAATCAGCCGCCCAACCTCGTACTCCATCTAAATCAGTCGCCCAACCCCGTACTCCATCTAAATCAGTCGCCCAACCCCGTACTCCATCTAAATCAGCCGCCCAACCTCGTACTCCATCTAAATCAGTCGCCCAACACCGTACTCCATCTAAATCAGCCGCCCAACCTCGTACTCCATCTAAATCAGTCGCCCAACCCCGTACTCCATCTAAATCAGCCGCCCAACCTCGTACTCCATCTAAATCAGTCGCCCAACCCCGTACTCCATCTAAATCAGCCGCCCAACCCCGTACTCCATCTAAATCAGCCGCCCAACCTCGTACTCCATCTAAATCAGTCGCCCAACCTCGTACTCCATCTAAATCAGTCGCCCAACCCCGTACCCCATCTAAATCAGCCGCCCAACCTCGTACTCCATCTAAATCAGTCGCCCAACCCCGTACTCCATCTAAATCAGCCGCCCAACCTCGTACTCCATCTAAATCAGTCGCCCAACCCCGTACTCCATCTAAATCAGTCACCCAACCCCGTACTCCATCTAAATCAGCCGCCCAACCTCGTACTCCATCTAAATCAGTCGCCCAACCCCGTACTCCATCTAAATCAGTCGCCCAACCTCGTACTCCATCTAAATCAGTCGCCCAACCCCGTACTCCATCTAAATCAGTCACCCAACCCCTTACTCCATCTAAATAAGTAGCCCCAACCCTGTACTCCATCAGTTCAAATGCAGCGTCCCCTTTCCAGCCATTTCAAACGTTCAAATCTTCTCCCCCCTAAAGGAAGTTATACAATCACATAACCGTAACTATTAAAGATGTTCCTACAGAAAATCACAAAATAATAGCTATAGTTATCTGAGTTTGTAGCAGCTCTGGGAAAAGTGATTGTCAAAACTAAAACAAACACAACAGAAAAATGAACACCAAATGTGGTGAGATCAATATCCAGTCACTTTTACATAATTCATGTGCTTTGATTATCTAGTCAGCCGGTCTCTCCCTGTAAACCAGTCTGGCGCAGGCAAATCTCCTCCTCTCCACTTCTCACCGATTTGGCTGTTTCTCTGGGCATAAAACTGAAAGTAAAAATTATAAAGTGAGAGAAAGTGAAGATCAATGTGTTTGGTGAACAGCACATTGTCTCAGTCTGGGAGGGAAATTCCTTTTGTGTCACCCTGCTCTGAGGCAGAGGGACAAGAGAGACAGGAGAGCGAGAGAGGGAGAGAGAGAGAGAGGGGGGGGGGGGGAAGAGGGAGAGAGGGACGGAGAGAGCGAGAGTGAGGTAGCGGGAGAGGAAGAAAGGGAGAGAGGGGGAGAGAAGGAGAGAGGGACATGAGAGACAAGAGAGAGATGGAGAGAGAAAGGGACAGGGAGAGGGAGAGGGCGAGAGAGAGAGAGAGAGAGAGAGGATGGTGCAGTGGCATTTCATCTACTTTGTGAGCTTTCTCTCTGGTGGAGAGTAATTGAGTGCTTAGAGTTATGGATGAACTAATTAGAGCATTGATAGCTCAGCTCATTAGTGAAGGAGAGGAAGCCCCATGCTGCTATTGCTCTGAGGGGTCGCTTTCATATCCAGGCCCTGTGTGTGTGTGTGTCAAATCCAAATGTATTTGTCAAATGCACCGAATACAGCAGGTGTAGACCTTACAGTGAAATGCTAACTTACAAGCTCTAAACCAACAATGCAGTTGAAAAACAATTTGTGACTATGCATAGATAATAGATAAACAGAGAGTAGCAGCAAAGTAAAAAAAATGTGTGTGTGCGCGCGCTCGTGCATGTACACTCAGACGTCTTTTACCCAGAATTCCACTGGAATAACTGGCCATTACTCCTGTCTGACTCATGGATGGAAGTCGACGGCAGAGAGCAGAGAAGTGTGAAGAGATGGATAGTGGTTGGTCTGTGATGCAAGCCCAGTGTCAAGGGGGCACAGCATTGTTGCGTTGTAGTAGTTTCAAAACAATGCTGAATGATAATAATATGGGTTATTGTGATGGCATACTTCCTCTTACTGATAGGATGTATTAATTGGTTATGCTTTTATTCAATTAAATACTCTCAGGAAACTATTATTGGCATGACACGTTAAATAAAAAGGTTAAACTGTTTAAAGTGAATTCAATCTGCAACAAAGTGATTGCTGAATTATGACATCACAGGAGGTAGTCAACACAGTCTAGGTCCAATAATTGATTAATTCTTAATTATTGGGCCTAGCACACAGCGTGCCCCACCCCTCCACTGCTGCAGCAGACTGCCTGGCAGAAGGGCCCTGTTGGAGGTGCCAGGGCACCAGGTCATCAGGGAAGCTGGCAGCCACACCAGACCTGGCCTAGACCAGGGCACCTCAGAGCAGTTTGGGTTGGCTGATCTGCCATGCCCCCCCCACCCTGTGCCCAGCCTTGCCACATGTACAGTGGGGAGAACAAGTATTTGATACACTGCCGATTTTGCAGGTTTTCCTACTTACAAAGCATGTAGAGGTCTGTAATTTTTATCATAGGTACACTTCAACTGTGAGAGACGGAATCTAAAACAAAAATCCATAAAATCACATTGTATGATTTTTAAATAATTAATTTGTATTTTATTGCATGACATAAGTATTTGATCACCTACCAACCAGTAAGAATTCCGGCTCTCACAGACCTGTTAGTTTTTCTTTAAGAGGCCCTCCTGTTCTCCACTCATTACCTGTATTACAGTTTTTTACAATCGTTATGACAGTTTTTTCAATACATTTAACAAGTTTCCTAAACTCTTAACACGGTTAGCACAACATCAGTCTTTGTAGGCTATACAATTAACACATTTCTTGTTGCTTTGACACAAAATGCATACAGTTAACACAAATTTAAAATGCTTGAACTTCTTTTACACACAAGCTCAACCAATACCAAAACAATGTAATTTTACAGCCAAATGTACAAATGCTTTCACACTGTATGTCAGAACAGATAACATCATGTTCTAAACATAACTTATATAGGCTAAAGTCAAAGTGAACAGCTGGTCATATTGTGAATTGAAACAAAAATATATTCCCTGTATTTTATTCCATTGCTAATGAGAAACAGCTTATTGAAGTTTTGCAAATATATACATCACAGCTGATTCCCATCTAGAAAGCACACTCAGGTGTTGAGGTTCTTTCAATCGCATGACCATATGTTACAGTATAAAAGAGGTCTCTTTGGGCTGATCCTGTGTGGAAAAGGAACAATATAGAGCAACACAAAGAAAGAAAGAAAGAAAGAAAGAAAGAAAGAAAGAAAGAAAGAAAGAAAGAAAGAAAGAAAGAAAGAAAGAAAGAAAGAAAGAAAGAAAGAAAGAAAGAAAGAAAGAAAGAAAGAAAATGCCTGCACGAGGGAGAGGAAGACGAGTACCAGGACAAGGGAGAGGAGTGGGGCAAGGGCAAGAGAGAGGATTGGGGCAAGGGCAAGGGAGAGGAGTTGGGCAAGGGAGAGGAGTGGGGCAAGGTAGAGGGAGAGGAGTGGGGAAAGGTAGAGGGAGAGGAGTGGGGCAAGGTAGAGGGAGAGGAGTGGGGCAAGGTAGAGGGAGAGGAGTGGGGCAAGGTAGAGGGAGAGGAGTGGGGCAAGGTAGAGGGAGAGGAGTGGGGCAAGGTAGAGGGAGAGGAGTTCGAATGCGTGGTGGCGCTCAAAGAAGGACCAGAGCTAGGGTAACTGATCAAATAAGAGCTACTATCATTGACCATGTCATAAACCACGGGCTATCATACAGAGAGGCTGGTGAACGAGTACAGCCAAATATCAGCCGGGACACAGTCGCATCCATTGTCCGTATTTTCAGAGAAACCAACAGGTAGGATATTGCTTCTCCTAGCAAAGTGATAATACTGTAATTTGACCATTTACGTAGTAGAGTGACTGTATACCTCCAGTCTCTAATATATATAACTATATTTTGTCCCTCTAAGGATTCAACGTCTACCTCCCTCAGGGGGCAGAGGAAAGCTCCTAAATGAAGAACAGGAACTTGCTATTGTCAACATGGTGATTGCTGACAATGAAATAAAACTGAAGGACATTCAGTCCAGAGTTGTAGAGGACAACCTTGTCTTTGGGAACATTGCAGCAATCAGCATAACATCCATTTCTCGGACTCTAGCTAAACACAGAGTCCGAATGAAGCAACTATACAAAGTTCCATTTGAAAGGAACAGTGAGCGCATCAAAGAACTCCGTCACCAATATGTCCAGGTAAGGTTATGCAATACAGTCATTACTGTACTATACATTGTGTGTTTTGCAGTAAACTACTCTATAAACCTGGAGAACATTAGGACATACAGTAGATATACAGCACAGTATTTACATACACTGTGTAATTACTTTCAGAGAGTCATGGAGTTGGAGGCCAATCAAGTCCCACATGAAATGATCTATGTTGACGAGGCTGGCTTCAACTTGGCGAAAAGGCGTCGCCGTGGGAGAAACATAATTGGCAAAAGGGCCACAGTCACCGTGCCGGGCCAGAGAGGAGCTAACATCACCATGTGCGCCGCAATCTCCAACAACGGTGCACTCCTGCATAAATGTGAGATTGGCCCCTACAACACCGACCGCCTTCTCCTGTTTTTAGAAGACCTGCACGAAAGACTGGTGCCAGAGGTAGAAAGGGGACAGGTGGGAGACCACTTGTCAATATATGTGATCACATGGGACAATGTGGCATTCCACCATTCCCGTGCAGTCACAGCCTGGTTTGATGCCCATCCAAGGATGATGTCCCATTTCCTTGCTCCTTACTCCCCTTTCCTCAACCCCATTGAGGAGTTTTTCTCAGCCTGGAGATGGAAGGTTTTTGACCATCGTCCACATGACCAAATGTCCCTCCTGGATGCAATGGATGCTGCATGCCAAGACATCACAGCTGAACACTGCCAGGGGTGGATAAGGCATGCCAAAAGATTCTTCCCAAGATGCCTTGCCAGAGAAGATATCAGGTGTGATGTGGACGAGAACATGTGGCCAAATGCAGAAGACCGAGCAGATTAGAAGATTACTTTTTTTATTATTATTATTATTATTATTCCGGTGCTTTTTCTGTTTGTATATCTTGCAGTAATGTCCTGTTTTCAAAGAAAGTCTTTACTGCAGCAATTCTGTCTCTGTCTTTTTTTTTTTTCATAAACTGTGCATTCTATAAAGCTACGCTGAGATGGTCATTCATTTTTTTATAAAATTTCTGCAGCAAAAGAAACAAAATGCATACATTTACTAAACCCAACAAAACAAAAATGTAGAGAGGCTTCAAAAGAAACTACAGTGCAAAACACAATCTATGATCAATACAATATACTGTCTATTGTATAAGGGCCGACCTGACACATAACATAATGCAGTTTCTGTAATTTCAGATGATGTTAGTGTTATTTTTGTCATTGTGTTATGATTGACTAAATGTTCCTGTTGGAAGAGAACATGTGTTAGTGTTTTGCATAATTAGTTGATTTTGAAACATGTTTGCAGTGTTTTGTTAGACATAGTGTATTGTGTTAGTGAATTATTGTATTTTGAAAAGTAGTTTTGGAGTTTAGTTTACAATGTGTGATTTTGAGCATGAAATTAACCGTTTTGCCAATTGTGTGTTTTAGGTGTGTTGGTGCGTTAAGAGTTTAGGAAAATTGTTAAATGTATTGAAAAAACTGTCATAACGATTGTAAAAAACTGTAACTGCACCTGTTTGAACTCGTTACCTGTATAAAAGACACCTGTCCACACACTCAATCAAACAGACTCCAACCTCTCCACAATGGCCAAGACCAGAGAGCTGTGTAAGGACATCAGGGATAAAATTGTAGACCTGCACAAGGCTGGGATGGGCTACAGGACAATAGGCAAGCAGCTTGGTGAGAAGGCACAAACTGTTGGCGCAATTATTAGAAAATGGAAGAAGTTCAAGATGACGGTCAATCTCCCTCGGTCTGGGGCACCATGCAAGATCTCACCTCGTGGGGCATCAATGATCATGAGGAAGGTGAGGGATCAGCCCAGAGCTACACGGCAGGACCTGGTCAATGACCTGAAGAGAGCTGGGACCACAGTCTCAAAGAAAACCATTAGTAACACACCACGCCGTCATGGATTTTTTAATGCAGCGCACGCAAGGTCCCCCTGCTCAAGCCAGCGCATGTCCAGGCCCGTCTGAAGTTTGCCAATGACCATCTGGATGATCCAGAGGAGGAATGGGAGAAGGTCATGTGGTCTGATGAGACAAAAGCTTTTTGGTCTAAACTCCACTCGACATGTTTGGAGGAAGAAGAAGGATGAGTACAACCCCAAGAACACCATCCCAACCGTGAAGCATGGAGGTGGAAACATCATTCTTTGGGGATGCTTTTCTGCAAAGGGGACAGGACGACTGCACCGTATTGAGGGGAGGATGGTTGGGGCCATGTATCGCGAGATCTTGGCCAACAACCTCCTTCCCTCAGTAAGAGCATTGAAGATGAGTCGTGGCTGGGTCTTCCAGCATGACAACAACCCGAAACACACAGCCAGGGCAACTAAGGAGTGGCTCCGTAAGAAGCATCTCAAGGTCCTGGAGTGGCCTAGCCAGTCTCCAGACCTGAATCCAATAGAAAATCTTTGGAGGGAGCTGAAAGTCCGTATTGCCCAGCGACAGCCCCGAAACCTGAAAGATCTGGAGAAGGTCTGTATGGAGGAGTGGGCCAAAATCCCTGCTGCAGTGTGTGCAAACCTGGTCAAGAACTACAGGAAACGTATGATCTCTGTAATTGCAAACAAAGGTTTCTGTACCAAATATTAAGTTCTGCTTTTCTGATTCATCAAATACTTATGTCATGCAATAAAATGCAAATTAATTACTTAAAAATCATACAATGTGATTTTCTTGATTTTTGTTTTAGATTCCGTCACTCACAGTTGAAGAGTACCTACGATCAAAATTACAGACATCTACATGCTTTGTAAGTGGGAAAACCTGCAAAATCGGCAATGTATCAAATACTTGTTCTCCCCACTGTATATAAATCATGGTGATGACTGGCCGATGCCATGGTGAGAGGGCACCATTAAGCCAGATAGATGAGGGGCCTAGCTGTACCTGTTCTGGAGCCTGTCTGTGTCAGCCTTCTGAGCTGATTTCTCTCTCTCTCTCTCCCTCCCTCCCTCTCTCTTTCTCCCTCTCTCTTTTTATCTCATGCTCTATCTCCCTCCTGGCTTTGCACCCTTTAATGAGCACTTAAAGATGCACTCTCAAACTTTTGAATAATTTCAGCCAGTAGTTTTGAATGTGGTGCTCACGAGGCAAAACTGGTCCCAGTTTTCTTTTTTCTAATTGTGTACTACGTCATCCAATTGGTAGGATATGTTATGTCCTTTGCTGTTCGAATGAAATGTTACTGTATGTTACGCATTTGTTGCGCTTAAGATTTTGGAGTGCATCTTTAATAAGGCTGACAAATGAACAAGGTATTTCAAAATGACCTAGTCAGCGTCACACATAGGAGACGGAAACGGAAAATAACCATGTCCAGTTGACCTGCTGACCGCGGAAAATAAATACACTGGATTTATCTGTGGTCCTGGGATGGGATGAGGATGTGTGTGTTTGTGTGTGTGTGTGTGTGTGTGTGTGTGTGTGTGTGTGTGTGTGTGTGTGTGTGTGTGTGTGTGTGTGTGTGTGTGTGTGTGTTTATGTGTTTACCTGGTTCCCCCAACACATATAACTCTCCTTCAACACCTGTCAACATGAGTCATGACACCGGAGGCTCCCTGCAATCAAGCACATCCAACTAATTGCTGGCCGTTTGCCAACAGTCCTCCACCTCCGCCACCATTCCCCTCGTCCCCTCTCCTTGCTCCTCTTCATTAGTTTCCTTCTCCTTCCATTTTAACATAACATTTATGGATGAATGATTTAATACCGGTTATCAAGCCCATCATTGTAATTGCATCTCTAATTAAACTTAATTGAAACAATCTAATAGATGCCGAGTCGCTGAGCGCCGCATGTGAATCACTCGTCTCTCTAGAATACCTCTGACTTAGCATTCAGATCACTCACACCTCTGCCAACCAATCACGTCCTAATTCTCTCCCAAACCCTCGTCGGGGCATTCATTAAGCACAGAAGAGCTTAATGATTAAGATAACGGAGCAATCGAATGATGAGGAGGCCTTTTTCTCTTCTGGTTTCCATTATAGCACCCTCAAGGTGTTGCTGGATCTTGGTGATGAAATACGGACAATTGACAAATCAGCCCCTCTCCAAGGCTGGCTTAATACTGCTGCATATTCATTACTTTTTTGGGGGATTTTTAATATTTAATCAAAGTCATTGACGGGGGGGGCGACGTGTGTGTGTGTGTATATAGCAGCGCGGACCCACCTCCCATCAGGCATCATTCATAGTGTTTAGTAAACAGTTGTATGGATGCAGCTGGTACAGGAAGGTGTGTGAGTTTGTGAGCGTGTGTGTGCACATGTGTGTGTACATGTGTGTGTGTTGGGGAGTCTGACTTGAAGGGTCGGGGCCAAATTGAGAGTCCCACATGGTAGCACCAGATGTGCTGGTTTCGTATGTGCATAGCTCATCAAAAACAACAACCGGTGCCACCCTTGGTCTCCTGCCATCCGTGAGGGCCAGCCATCTGCTTCCTGCCTGCCAGCCGCTGTGCATTGTGGGTCGGCAGCTTATTTGACAGGGGAGGAGGTGAATGGGATGGGCGAAAGAGAGGGAGGGGAGTGATGTCATTATACAGGAGCACACAGGTTCAAGGCCCGGTCCATGATGTCGTAGACAAAGAGAGACTTCTGTGTTTTTATTAAAACCCCAGAAACATGTTACCGGTTGGGTTGAATAGTTAAATAAAGCCCAGAGCTTCTCAAAATCCTTCTCCATTCTATTTCTATATCTCCCCACCTGGTCCCTAGTTCTGAAGTAGAGATGTTAGCTAAATATTAATAGAATATTCTCTCATTGTTAGTGGCGGTATAAAATCTTGTTTACTCAGAGAATCATCCACTTCCCAGGAGAGAGAGAATAAATCAATTCAAATTTCCAACAACATTTTCAACGACAACGTCCGACGGTGACTGAATAAATCACGCTAGTCTCATAAACGTGTCGCGCTTGTCTGCTTCCACCGGGGAGACGGTTAGCACAGTGTGCACTAAGTCTCTAACTACTAACCCTTCCGTGTGTGCTTGTGCTACGACTGTCTGCCTGCTGGTTTTGCTATTCACCTCGTCTGCTTCATCCTGGCTTTATTCAGCTCATGTTCTCTCATTACGGATAAAGGCTGCAGTCTATGTGTTATTGTGTGTGGCGTGGGGCTCAGGCACGCTTGGATGCTCACATCCATAACTGCATTTATTATTGTTACCGATGCCGCAGCAATATTATGGTGACTAATTGTCGGACGGCCCCTCTCTTAAACGGGGTGTATTTTAGCACTTTGGAAAGTGCCGATGGCTGGTTAGGTGTGTGTTTGTGTGTGGAGTGTGTGTGCGTCCGTATATATGTGTGTATTTAAATGTGTGTGTGTGTGTGTGTGTTTAAGCATTTACATCTCCCGTATTCCCACTGAAGAATCCCCAACAGACCCCATCATCTCCACAGCTCACTCACTACATTTTAGCCGTTTGAATGTGCTGGCCACTGTCAAGGATCTTCACTAGCTAGCCTTTCGTTGTTACCCACTCACTAAACCCAGTCAGCTCCTTCAAACAGGAAGAGCAGTACACCTGAGGCAGCAGGGTTGGCACGTGTGACGATAGGTAGTCCCTGTGGACAGTCTGATACACTTCAATAGGGCTATCTATCTCTCTCTCTCTCTCTCTCTCTCTCTCTCTCTCTCTCTCTCTCAGCTGGTTGAAACACCAGTCATACAGGAGCTGTCAGATATGGTAATGCACTTTTCACCTCTTTTTCTCAGTTCTTCATGTTGTGGTGTTACTTAGTCCTTTTGTAAGCAAGCAGCGCTCATGATATTTGTATGAATCATTGATACTTTTCCAAGATCTAACCCCCTTTACTAGTAATCCCATCTGGAGGAGACATGAAACATCTGAAGCAAAGTGAAAAAGAGATGCCATCAATTATTCACTTTTCTTCTAGATTTCAATGGAACATCTATTGATCCTTGATTCCTTCCTTCCTGTTTCCTGTCTTGATCTCTGTTTCTCTCACTCTGTCTGTCGTCCTCAGTCTCACTGTCTGACGTCCTCAGTCTCACTCTGTCGTCCTCAGTCTCACGCTGTCCATCGTCCTCAGTCTCACTCTGTCTATCGTCCTCAGTCTCAATCTGTCGTCCTCAGTCTCACTCTGTCTGTCATCCTCAGTCTCTGTCTGTCGTCCTCAGTCTCACTCTGTCGTCCTCAGTCTCACTCCTTTATTTCTCGTCTCTCATTCATAGCAACCTACCAACCCTGAACCTTCAACACCTTTCAATGTGAAAAGTTGGTCAGAAAGAAAACTGCTGTTAAATATTGATGAGGAAACTGTGTTTGTGTACAGGGAATTCCAGCAAAGACAGTGTACAGTTACGGAGGAGTTTGTGCTCCTGCATCAGAGGCAAACACTGCCATTTCACACCTAGGGTGGGATTAAGTAAAAAGAGAGAGAGAGAGAGAGAGAGAGAGAGAGAGAGAGAGAGAGAGAGAGAGAGAGCAAGCATACTGTGTGTATTTACTGTATGCGTGTGTGTATTTCTACATGGTTCTGTGTGTGTCAGTGCAAGCTGTGTGGTTCTGTGTGTGTTCATCAGATAGGGGTCATTCATTATATAAGAGGCTGAGGAGAGGTCGGCCCGACCGTCGTGACTGAATGAGGATGTGGTCTGGATGGCTGAGGTTTCACTGAGCTGTAAGGCCCATGCTTTATTCATTCAGCTCGTACCCGCCAGCCACTCGCAGAGAGGAAGGGCTAGCTTGCTGCTGTTGGCTGGTCGGTCTTAGAGGCCCTCTAGGGAGTCTGGGCATGGGCTATAGACCTTGGACCTGACTGCTGATGAGAATAGAGAGAAGTGGGAGGGAGGGAGGGAGGGAGGGAGGGAGGGAGGGAGGGAGGGAGGGAGGGAGGGAGGGAGGGAGGGAGGGAGGGAGGGAGGGAGGGATTTGGATCCACCGTGTCAGGGGCAGTAATTCATCTCTTTATTTAATTAGAGTTAGCTGAGACAGACAGAGTGAGAATGTGCATGGCAGGGCAGGTTTGCTTGTCGTAAGGGGAGGGGTTTGACAGATGATTGACAGGTGAGGATGACAATGCCAGGGAATCGATCTCTCTTCACAGAGGTCAGGTAATGTATAGTTGTTATAAAGAGCAGAGAGTATAGGCTAATATAGGTTACACTTTATTTGGATAGTCCATCTGTAGACGCTCTACAGACAGTAACATTTCAACTATCTACTAACCCTAACCCTAGATCCTAACCCTAAACTTAACCCTAGCGGTTAGAGCGTTGGGCCAGTAACCGAAAGGTCGCTGGTTCGAATACCCGAGCCGACAGGGGCTGTAGGTAGGCTGTCATTGTAAATAAGAATTTGTTCTTAACTGACTTGCCTAGTTAAATAAAGGTTAAATAAATAAATAAAACCCTAGCTCTATCCTTAACCCTTACCGTAAACCCATATTCTAAACCTAACCGTAACCGTATGACCTTCTGTAGAGCATCTAGAGATGAAGGATCCGGACTATCCAAATAAAGAGTCCAGTTGTAACCCCGCCCCCCTATCCATATTAACACAGTACAGTTGTAACCCCGCCCCCTAGCCATATTAACCCAGTCCAGTTGTAACCCCGCCCCCCTAGCCATATCAACACAGTCCAGTTGTAACCCCGCCCCCCTAGCCATATTAACCCAGTACAGTTGTAACCCCGCCCCCTAGCCATATTAACCCAGTCCAGTTGTAACCCCGCCCCCCTAGCCATATTAACCCAGTACAGTTGTAACCCCACCCCCTAGCCATATTAACACAGTCCAGTTGTAACCCCGCCCCCCTAGCCATATTAACACAGTCCAGTTGTAACCCTGCCCCCCTAGCCATATTAACCCAGTCCAGTTGTAACCCCGCCCCCCTAGCCATATTAATCCAGTCCAGTTGTAACCCCGCCCCCCTAGCCATATTAACCCAGTACAGTTGTAACCCCGCCCCCTAGCCATATTAACCCAGTCCAGTTGTAACCCCACCCCCCTAGCCATATTAACACAGTCCAGTTGTAACCCCGCCCCCCTAGCCATATTAACCCAGTACAGTTGTAACCCCGCCCCCTAGCCATATTAACCCAGTCCAGTTGTAACCCCACCCCCCTAGCCATATTAACACAGTCCAGTTGTAACCCCACCCCCCTAGCCATATTAACACAGTCCAGTTGTAACCCCGCCCCCCTAGCCATATTAACCCAGTACAGTTGTAACCCCACCCCCCTAGCCATATTAACACAGTCCAGTTGTAACCCCGCCCCCAGCCATGTTAATCCAGTACAGCTCTTTATTCTGTTTAACAGCGTGGTCTGAAGTGACTCTTTATTCTGTCTAACAGCGTGGTCTGAAATGTTTTACCGCTCTCCTATTCTAAAGATGGCTGCCCGGCCTGGCCTATCACCTGTCTGTCAGAGCCCCAGAACAGCTAACAGAGCCACTCGGAGCAGAGAGAGGGAGATAAGCCCATCCGCATTGACTGAGTATTAATCCTGCCCTGTTTTACATTGTCAAAGCCCTCGTGTTTGAACAGTGCTGTTGTCTTCCTGTGTTTGCTCATTTAGGAACAAACATTTGCCTGCCGCCGCAAACAAGCTCTCACAGGGAACGGAGGTTATTAATAGGATAATTAAGCAGACGGTAATGAGCTGGATTACGGCTAATTATGACAAGATTTGTTTTGGCATTTGTCTGAGCTAGGAGCCCAGCGAAGTGTTCAAGTCTACCTAGGAGTTCATTACGCCCATGTGTGTGCACCTGAGTGATCACGGGGGTGGCATGTGTGTGGGCCTGAGTGATCACTGGGGTGGCATGTGTGTGCACCTGAGTGATCACGGGGGTGGCACGTGTGTGGGCAGAGATAACAGGACATGGATACTGGCACAGTCATGGGTGCCACCGTGGGGGCCGTGCCAGGCCAGAGACTGACCTCCTCGTGCCAGTCAGCTCCAACCTGGGGCACTGCTATTGTATGAGGCTGCCAGTCCTGCCATGCCATCCCCTTTAGATATGTTTGGTGTCAACTCATATTGTTTGTCACATTCAATTACAGTTTGACTAATTGGACAAATTGGACTGGTTACCTACTACAGCCTGCCAAGACACAGTAGCATTACTTGGTATGGTGATTTACACTCAGGAGTGAGGTGAAGTATTGCCACTGCTTTGCTGACTGTGCCAATGTGTTTGATAGGCTTTCTCTGAATGACACTTTGGATGATCAGATCATTGTAATGGATGCCCATTAATACCTCTGCTTTTCTTAAACCCTCTCAAATGGACCTCTGACCCTTAACCTCTTTGATAGATGGTAATACACGGTGAACATATTATATATGTGCCTTTATAAAGTGCCTAATGTGGTGTTGCTCCACTCAGGTTTCAGACATTCTATTTCCCTCTACATCAAGTGGCTGTGTCTTAATGGGATCTGTGTAAACAGCTCATTTGAAGGAGATTAAATTGAAATAATTTACCATCCAACGTGTTCGGTGCAATCTGGAGTGAGGATGGGTGTGTCAGGAAGCGTTTCTGTCAAGAAAACAAACAGGCAGTCAGGGAATTATGGGAGCAGCTGCTCGGCCCCCCACGGTGCTACCAAATAGATATTTATCCGTTACTTCACACTGCAGCCAAAACTATAACAGCAAAAAATTCTCCCTAAATGGATTTGTTGAGTGGTTTTTGGTTTCAGCTTCTTTTTTTTTTCTTCTTTTTTTCTCCCATAGAAATCAATGATATGGCATCTGGCAAAGAAAAGACACTAACTCCAGTAGATGAATGCAGTACAGGGATAAATACATTGAATGTATATCTGCTACTGACCTGAAATATGACCTGTGACATCACAGTGGCAGCGTGTCGTCAATCTAATTTATTAGGAGCTGAAAGTGTAATTCTGTAGGAAAAAAATGATTTAAGCTGAAATATGTGATGGCGGAAAATGTGCCAGCGCAGTAGGAAAGGAATCTTATTGCATTTGCAGTTAGAGCTCAGACGACACACACATCCCCATTAAAGTGCTCTGTTCGCTCCTGCAGCTCTCGATAAGACAGCTAAATCTGGGATTTAAAGCTTTGGTTTATCCTCATCTTTGCACCGCGCGCTCTCTCCGCAAAGTGCAGTGAGCATGGGCCAGAAATCTGCAGCGTTTGGAAGGGTTGGGTGAGGAAGGGAGGTGGAGGCGGAGAAGTGCAGATGAGAATAAATCATTTACATTCATCTGAAGCTTGTCTGTTCCAAAACAGGTGGATTTACATCCAGCTCAATCAAAGACCGGTTTGCATGTAAAACCTGAGGTATTTACCAGCAAATCCCGCAGTGTGTGTGTGTGTTTGTCTGTGACAATACACTAGCAAACACACACACATATTGTCATTCATGCATTCGTGAACACACACACACACACACAAACACAGACACACACACAGAACAGGAGCCACATTATATAACAGACTTTTCATTTACTTGAAAAAGCAAAAGATGAGATTATGGAGAAAGCTCATTTCCTGCTAAACTTGGACTCCGGTTTCCCAAATAAAATTGCTTTTATTCTTCGCAACATGTGTTCGTGAAGATTAAGGGCTGTAATCTTACAAGGCTTAATAAGACTCTGTGTGTGGAGTTCAAGCTGAAACAGAAAATGTGGAACGAGCCTCGCTCCGCTCGAACCGACGACTATAATCCTGTTTATTAAATTATAAAGAACCTTAAAGGATAACGAATATTGAGCAGAGGATTTAAATGATTCAGGCTCTTTTTGTCCTTACTGCGAGTTATTTGATAGCAGTGGATCGTGTTCATGTATCGTAGCGACGAGGGACTGTGACAGAGTAGATGTTTTTACACAAATGGAGCTCTATTCCAACACAAACCTGCATTAAGTTTGGGATCAAGCATCACTTGATCAAATGCTTAGGAATTATGGGTAAAGCATAGCGGGGTATCTGCTAGCAATCCTCTGAAGTGTCACTGATCCTGATGTTATAATGACTCTTACAGTTCAACGTAAGAAGTGAAAGTACTATGCGACATGATCCCTCTCATACTAACTCATAATTTTAAAGAGATGAAAAACATTTTACTTCAGATTGATTCATGTATTTAAAAAAAAAAAGATCTGTGCACATGCATGTATCAGAATGATACATACATTTTGATACATACATTTTGGGGCTAAATCATGTTTTATGTAATAAATGATCACTAAAGGAGTAATAGATCAACATTAGTGAGAAATCACGGTTCATTGAAAATGCTCCCGCTCCCACAGCTACCTCATTATCATAATTCAACTATGAAACTCTAAACCTTATACTGAATGTGGAGAATATTAAAAGCTTTTTAAAAAAGTTTTTGGTAGTATTAATGTCACTTTTCTGTATGTTTAGCATATCAAGCATACCTTAGCGGTGTACTACAGAGCAGGATCAGCCAACTAACTTGCCCAAATATTTTGAAATAACTTAGCATTTTTTGGGAAAGATAAACTTGAAATGCGCGTGGTCTAATTCAACAACCAAAAACACATATCTAAGTTTAACTTTCTTAATGCACCAGAAAATCAATAGTTATTTCTGGTTGTTTATTAAAGTTAGCTTGCTAACTAACTGATGCTGCTTTGTAGTGTACACCTCAGAAAGTCCATTACGTCACATCAATCTGCATTAGCTCAACACAAACAACCAACACCTAGCAGTAGTATCCTTAGCATACCCTAAACAAGGTATCTGGGACGTCTTTTCACCCAACGATCTCATGTGTGAACTAACTTCATGGGGTTGTTAAACTTGTCTCCCCGGCAGATAGTATGTAGTTTAAAAGTCTAAGACACAGATTTAAACAGATTAGTATTACTATGAGTTAATGATGTGGAGGGTCTAGCTATGTGGAGTTGTGAACTGCCTTGTCACCAAAAAGTTCTACTGAGCTATTGGCTAAGAGGATTTGGCTAGCTAATCCAAATCAAAAGACATACCATGTGAATTACATCCTGACACAGATTATTTTAGCCTCTGACTGGGGTGGAGGGGGGGCTAAATCTTGTAATGTCTTGCCTAAGGCGTGGTGGAATATGCACACAAAAACATCATAATGTGAATGGAGTCATCCCTGTTTATTTAGTCTGTTGGCATGTTTGTGCCCCTGTGGTATAGCCTGTATTGGAAGAATATTTTCCTACAGAAAGACCTGAGGGAAGTATAATCTTTTACATAAACAGTACAGACTATGATTAACAAGAGCAGACAGACTGTTCAAATCAGAGAGATGCAACCAGAGAGATAAGCAGACTCACACACTCACAACTCCCCCGTACACACAACAACCACCAGCACTCCCAAACACAGAGTCGGCATTAGGGTACTGCTATACCCTTCCAGAGTCTGTCCCCATCTAGTCCTCAGCTTTGCTTTTATGTTTTCACCGCCTCGACAAGTGTGCCTCTGAAGCAGCAGCTGCTACAAGTAAGAGCTGTAATACCCAGCTTTGTGTTGAGATGTCAGAGCATGGTGCTGTCTGTCATATTGGTATGGGGGGGGGGGGGGGGGGGGGGGGGATGGTTCTCCCCGAATGTACTAAACAAACAAGTCTGTATGTGTCCCTGGCCCAGAAAGGCTTCAAAGAGCTGGGGTCTTCAGGGAGTTACAGCAGGATGTAGGTCAGCAGTAGTTACTTATCCCTGCATTTCAGACCAGCGCTAGGCTAGTTGGAATGCTTGTGGAGTCTGCAGGTGTTCCGCCTATAAATAATACAAAATTAATTGAGTCTCTCTGTTCAGAATACAACAAAGTTTCCAAGTCTTTGTCCTATGTTGCATGGACGGTGATATTCATACAGGCATCAACTCTTGACTACTATGGGAATTAAAGTAGAGTGAGGTGACAAGGTGAAAAACCTGTTGTCTTAACATTTCCTCATTAAAGTGGTGACTGCTATTTATTGAATAATTACCAACTATGTCTAATTATTGGATTAAATTAATCCTGCAATAATTAGCTCATTAGGAATCCTGGGGCACCACAGACATATTTTTACTGAGTTGCCACTTTCCGATTTCAACTCAAGTGTTGTCTTTTCTTTCGATATATAATGTCTGTTGCCTAATCAATCTTGTTCTAAACGCTGTAGACTTCGTAAATCTGCACAAACCCCAGCTCAAACTAATCCTTCCATAATACACAATTTGGTTTAATGATTTATTTACTAACTAAATGATAATACAGGTGACACACAATAATGGGTTATAAAATATGGTTCTCATACAATGAAACTTAATATGATAACGGGTCCCTAGTGGACCAACACAATATGACACTTGTTAAACACGATAGAGAGAGAGAGAGAGAGAGATAGATAGATTGAGATCTAGGAAGGGAAACACCCTTCAATACATTTGGAGAATACCTTGCCCGCACTGGGAATGTCTTCTAGTCAAGAACGTTTCTTCGAGTCGCAAAGGTTTTATACCTTTTGGGGCGGAACAGGCGTTTCTGAGTTTATGACCCTCTGATTTCCCTGAGCGTAGCTTGGGCAAGCAAGGCATTAGAATTAACTATGATCTTGTGTAAACAGCTAAAACCACAGTCTTATCAACACAAAAACATTCTCTTTAATCTGGATATTCCTTACCAAACGTAACGAATGTTAAACAGCATGAAAACTCTTAAAGTTACAATGTTTTCGTCATCACGACTTCATTTAACTTTTAATGACATCACAGAATCGACATTCATATTCATAGGCCAACAGTCCTCATTTTCAACATTTTGGATAAAATTAACCATGTTCCAAGTAAAATTCTAACAGAGTTATAAACTTTGGCCATTTTCCCAGAGGGTCTGGTTGTTGTCAGCCATAAAAGGTTTCAAAACCCACTCAACCGCCCCCCCACCACCCTTTTGGGTGAGAGGTGTTGGCTTGGCAGAGATGGCTCTTTCACATGACCTTTTAACCTCAAGTAATGACGCTGTCGATGTGTCCTTGAGCACATCGACAGCGTCATTACTTAAATTACTTAAATGACTTGAGGATCAGACCCTTTTTTTCCATTTTCACCTAAAATTACATACCCAAATCTAAATTCCTGTAGCTCAGGACCTGAAGCAAGGATATGCATATTCTTGATATCATTTGAAAGGAAACACTTTGAAGTTTGTGGAAATGTGAAATTAATGTAGGAGAATATAACATATTAGATCTGGTAAAAGATAATACAAACAAGGGGGGGGTTGTCATATCATCTTTGAAATGCAAGAGAAAGGACATAATATTACTTAGGAGTCCAGAAGCAATTTAGATTTTGGTCACTAGATAGAAGCAGTGCATGTGCAAAGTTTTAGACATATGCAATGAACCATTGCATTAAACCTGCCCAAGTCTGCCAATTGGTTTATTGATATATTTTCAAGTACAAAACTATGCACTCTCCTCAAACAATAGCATGGTATTCTTTCAATGTAATAGCTACTGTAAATTGGACAGTACAGTTAGAATTAAAGCTTTCTGCCCATATAAGATATGTCTATGTCCTGGGAAGTTTTCTTGTTACTTACGACGTCATGCTAATCACATTAGAGCACGTTAACTCAAGCATCCCGAGGACGGGACACGATCCTCAAACCTAATTTGCTCCAGGTGCTGACCCTGTAGGTAATCCGTCATTGTAAATAAGAATTTGTTCTTAACTGACATGCCTAGTTAAATAAAGGTTAATAAATCAATAAATAAAGGGTATCAGGTAATTTTGGATATCCACAGCTCTACCGTGCATACTGTACAGATTTAGGATCTTCATTTGACCAGTATTGTTGGAGCTAATCCTGCAGCAACAGGACTTGAATGTTTAGTCATTAATGTTGCGTGATCAGTGGTTAGGCTATTAGCTGGCCAAAAGTATGCTACATGAATAGTGTGATACATTTAGTACAACAGTGTGTTAGTGCAGGTTTTCAGTGAATGTATGTAAATTATTAAGCTTATCTGCATTTTCTGTGACGCAGGAACATTCTCTGCAAACAAAAGAGTGATCAAATGAAGACCCAACACCTGCATAGGTATCTAAACCCTATAAGCACATACTGTATGTATATGTCAGTATAGGCATAAACATACACACCTACAGTGGGGAGAACAAGTATTTGTAGGTTTTCCTACTAACTACTAACAAAGCATGTAGAGGACTGTAATTTTTATCATAGGTACACTTCAACTGTGAGAGACGGAATCCAGAACATCACATTGTATGATTTTTAAATAATTAATTTGCATTTTATTAGCGCATTTCCAGGCCCGTCTGAAGTTTGCCAATGACCATTTGGATGATCCAGAGGAGGAATGGGAGAAGGTCATGTGGTCTGATGAGACAAAAATAGAGCTTTTTGGTCTAAACTCCACTCGCCGTGTTTGGAGGAAGAAGAAGGATGAGTACAACCCCAAGAACACCATCCCAACCGTGAAGCATGGAGGTGGAAACATCATTCTTTGGGGATGCTTTTCTGCAAAGGGGACAGGACGACTGCACCGTATTGAGGGGAGGATGGATGGGGCCATGTATCGCGAGATCTTGGCCAACAACCTCAGTAAGAGCATTGAAGATGGGTCGTGGCTGTGTCTTCCTGCATGACAACGTCCTGAAACACACAGCCAGGGCAACTAAGGAGTGTCTCCGTAAGAAGCATCTCAAGGTCCTGGAGTGGCCTAGCCAGTCTCCAGACCTGAACCCAATAGAAAATCTTTGGAGGGAGCTGAAAGTCCGTATTGCCAGAGACATCCCCGAAACCTGAAGGATCTGGAGAAGGTCTGTATGGAGGAGTGGGCCAAAATCCCTGCTGCAGTGTGTGCAAACCTGGTCAAGAACTACAGGAAACGTATGATCTCTGTAATTGCAAACAAAGGTTTCTCTACCAAATATTAAGTTCTGCTTTTCTGATGTATCAAATACTTATGTCATGCAATAAAATGCTAATTAATTACTTAAAAATTATACAATGTGATTTTCTGGATTTTTGTTTTAGATTCCGTCTCTCACAGTTGAAGAGTACCTATGATACAAATTACAGACTTCTACATGCTTTGTAAGTGGGAAAACCTGCAAAATCGGCAGTGTATCAAATACTTGTTCTCCCCACTGTACATCCAACTCACAACAATCCCCATGTTCACCAAGTAGGTAACCCACATCCATCTGGCTGGGAGCGGGAGGAGAGCAACTGCGTGGGAGTGGGAGATGTTCAGTGCTGACTGAGCATGGGAGACAAAATAACAGGTAATCCACCAGGATGATTCACTCACTCGTTCTCTAGCTCCCTGGTGAAACAGACAAGAAGAAGATTTGGAAGAGACAACATCAAAGAGAAGAAAAAGTGGCCTGTTTTATAGACAGACTGTTTTATTTTGGGGAGAGAGAGAGAGAGAGAGAGAGAGAGAGAGAGAGAGAGAGAGAGAGAGAGAGAGAGAGAGAGAGAGAGAGAGAGAGAGAGAGAGAGAGAGAGAGAGAGAGAGAGAGAGAGAGAGAGAGAGAGAGAGAGAGAGAGAGAGAGAGGAGAGAGAGAGAGAGAGAACAGGCCAGATAGCATATCAAACTGGCAGGGCTTGGTGAGCTGCAGTTGAAATCTGGTTGAAATTACATCATTACAAACAGGTTGACATCTGGTAAAATCCCACAGCTCCCCCCCACCACCTCCTCCCTGAAGAAGAAAACCTACAACACCCTACCAGATTTTTTCATGCCTTTACATTACTAGCATTGACTTAAGATGAATGCACTAACTGCAAGTTGCTAAATTACTATAATGTAATTTTTTTTCATTTACACACATGCATGTGCACACACATGCAGTTGAACACCAACTAACCAACCCACACACACACACTCGCACACACACACTCCCACCTCTGTACAAAAGCGGGCTGTTGAGTGACAGTTCAATTCTTCCTTGAGTAGTTTGGCAAACTACTCTGCACGCTGTGCTGTTATACTCCATTTAACGTGGGCTCAGAAAGAGAGACACAAAGTCCCTGCACTTAAAAAGGGGATTTGAAGAAAAGTATGACTTGTGGCCAGAGTAGAAAGTGGTGTTGTGATAAATGAGTTTCAAATTGCACTTGATCTTGTAGGCAGGTTAGCTTTTTTCATCACGAATCTGGTTCTGGAAGCAGCTCTGGAGGTTTCCTTTAGGTTAGAACCCTGAGTGGTTTGAGGCAGAGCGGTGGTTTTCCTCAGGCTAGAAGCTGATTGGTTTGAGGCAGAGCGATGGTTTTCCTCAGGCTAGAAGCTGATTGGTTTGAGGCAGAGCGGTGGTTTTCCTCAGGCTAGAAGCTGATTGGTTTGAGGCAGAGCGATGGTTTTCCTCAGGCTAGAAGCTGATTGGTTTGAGGCAGAGCGATGGTTTTCCTCAGGCTAGAAGCTGATTGGTTTGAGGCAGAGCGATGGTTTTCCTCAGGCTAGAAGCTGATTGGTTTGAGGTATGCTACTGCCACACCTCTAGTCGAGGGGAACGATGCAGTCACACACTGTCTCGCACCTTTGCATCTCACCCCATCACTCTTACACACACAAACACACACATTGCGGGGAGAGACTCCCAGACAACCTGACACATGCGCGTGGACACATGCGCACACACACACACCCACAACCAGACACTAACACACACACCACACACACCTTTAATTGCTTTGCAGTGGGTGTTCCAGTGAGGACTGTCAAGGTGTCAGACAGTTGTTGTAGCACTGTGGCACAGGGATCAAAGCTTCAGACAACCAGGGAATTACAACCAGGCAGCACACACACGCACACATGCACACACACCGGACTAACCACAGCTTAAGCTTCTGAGAAGCCTCTGTCAATAGAGTATAAGAACCCTCTCACCTCTCTCTCTGTTTGTGTGTGTGTTTGTGTGTGTGTGTGTTTGTGTGTGTGTGTGTGTGTGTGTGTGTGTGTGTGTGTGTGTGTGTGTGTGTGTGTGTGTGTGTGTGTGTGTGTGTGTGTGTGTGTGTGTGTGTGTGTGTGTGTGTGTGTGTGTGTGTGTGTGTGTGTGTGTGTGTGTGTGTGTGTGTGTGTTTGTGTGTGTATGAGAGAAAAGGAGAGAGAGCAAACTTTTCTTCCATCTGTCCACACACCACACATCTATTCAAATCCAGCCAACTCCTCTCATGTTGGGGGCGAAAGCCCCATGTCTGGCAATAGAACAGCAAATACATGGGTGGCGTACTGTACAAACAATCCGCTGTTCATCTCCTGCTTCCTAGTTTAAACGGTCTCCTGGAGCTTTGCATCCCAATACCATTCTCCCTCCCCTCCTCCTCCCACCTCCTCCCTGCTGGACACTCTTGGCACGCGTCCCAAGAGGAAGTCGGTAAGATGTAAATGTGTTCTTCCACAGATGGAACAGTTGTACGAACAAGGAGCGTCTAAGTGCACTTATGGGCCTGGGTTGCGTTCTGACTCCCACGGCTCCCCTAGTTTTGCTACGCCAGCTGGTTTTCTATTGTGTTTCTGGGATCTTTATGATCCTCTGACGGAGAATGGAAGCTTGGCGCTGAATGATATACGCAACTCAACCTCCAAAGCAAATGGCGATATTAACCGTAGCTGCAGGCAGAAGATTATGGAGTCCATTGGAGGCTGCTGATGGGAAGACGGCTCATAATAAAGGCTAGAACGGAGCAAATGGAATGGCATCAAACACATGAAAACCATGGAAACAATGGAAACCATGGAAACCATGGAAACCATGTGTTTGATACCATTCCACTTATTCCACTCCAGCCATTACCACAGCCCGTCCTCCCCAATTACATTATTATTATTATTTTTAATTTAACCTTTATTTAACTAGGCAAGTCAGTTAAGAACAAATTATTATTTAGAATGACGGCCTACCCCGGCCAAGCCCGGACGACGCTGGGCCAATTGTGCGCCGCCCTATGGGACTCCCAATCACGGCCGGATGTGATACAGCCTGGATTATTGGGGCTGTATATACAGCACATGGGGTCTTAGTAAATCCAATGTCTATGATCCTCACAGTAACAGGTACAGCACTAGTTAAGTTGGGAGGCAGAGTGGTAAAATAAGACAGAGAGGGAGAGATAACGAGAGGGAAAGGAGAGAGGGGGAGATAAAGAGAGAAACAGGAGAGAGAGGGAGAGATAAAGAGAGAGAAACAGGAGAGAGAGGGAGAGATAAAGAGAGAGAAACAGGAGAGAGAGGGAGAGATAAAGAGAGAGAAACAGGAGAGAGAGGGAGAGATAAAGAGAGGAACAGGAGAGAGGGAGATAAAGAGAGGGAAAGGAGAGAGGGAGAGATAAAGAGAGAGAAACAGGAGAGATAAAGAGAGGGAAACAGGAGGGAAAGGAGAGAGGGAGCGAGAGGGAGAGAAAGAGGGAAAGGAGAGAGGGAGATAAAGAGAGGGAAAGGAGAGAGGGAGATAAAGAGAGGGAAAGGAGAGAGGGAGATAAAGAGAGGGAAAGGAGAGAGGGAGATAAAGAGAGGGAAAGGAGAGAGGGAGAGATAAAGAGAGGGAAAGGAGAGAGGGAGAGATAAAGAGAGAGAAACAGGAGAGAGAGGGAGAAATAAAGAGAGGAACAGGAGAGAGAGGGAGAGATAAGATAGATAGATAGATAGATAGATAGATAGATAGATAGATAGATAGATAGATAGATAGATAGATAGATAGATAGATAGATAGATAGATAGATAGATAGATAGATAGATAGATAGATAGATAGATAGATAGATAGATAGATAGATAGATAGATAGATAGATAGATAGATAGATAGATAGATAGATAGATAGATAGATACTTTATTGATCCCCCGGGGGGGAAATTTCATAAGAGAGAGAAACAGGAGAGAGAGGGAGAGATAAAGAGAGAGAAACAGGAGAGAGAGGGAGAGATAAAGAGAGAGAAACAGGAGAGAGAGGGAGAGATAAAGAGAGGAACAGGAGAGAGAGGGAGAGAGAAAGAGGGAAACAGGAGAGAGAGGGAGAGATAAGGAGAGGAACAGGAGAGAGAGGGAGAGAGAAAGAGGGAAAGGAGAGAGGGAGATAAAGAGAGGGAAAGGAGAGAGGGAGAGATAAAGAGAGAGAAACAGGAGAGAGGGAGAGATAAAGAGAGAGAAACAGGAGAGAGAGGGAGAGATAAAGAGAGAGAAACAGGAGAGAGAGGGAGCGAGAGGGAGAGAAAGAGGGAAAGGAGAGAGGGAGATAAAGAGAGGGAAAGGAGAGAGGGAGATAAAGAGAGGGAAAGGAGAGAGGGAGAGATAAAGAGAGGGAAAGGAGAGAGGGAGATAAAGAGAGGGAAAGGAGAGAGGGATATAAAGAGAGGGAAAGGAGATGGAGATAAAGAGAGGGAAAGGAGAGAGAGATAAAGAGAGGGAAAGGAGAGAGGGAGAGATAAAGAGAGGGAAAGGAGAGAGGGAGAGAATTAGAGAGGGAAAGGAGAGAGGGAGATACAGAGAGGGAAAGGAGAGAGGGAGATAAAGAGAGGGAAAGGAGAGAGGGAGATAACGAGAGGGAAAGGAGAGAGGGAGAGATAAAGAGAGGGAAAGGAGAGAGGGAGATAACGAGAGGGAAAGGAGAGAGGGAGAGATAAAGAGAGGGAAAGGAGAGAGGGAGAGAAAGGGAGATAAAGAGAGGGAAAAGAGAGAGGGAGAAAAAGGGAGATAAAGAGAGGGAAAGGAGAGATGGAGATAACGAGAGGGAAAGGAGAGAGGGAGAGATAAAGAGAGGGACATTAGAGAGGGAGGGAGATAAAGAGAGGGAAATGAGAGAGGGAGAGAAAGGGAGATAAAGAGAGGGAAAGGAGAGAGGGAGAGAGGGGGACATTGGATTCTGATTAGATGTTATCACTGTATTGTGTTGGAGTCATTCACTAGCTGATGGTTCCGTTATGACGTTGGTGATGTTGTTTGATCTGTGGGATCTAGAATGCAAAGTAAAAAGGTGCTGGTCTCATTTGCATAGATAGCAGATAACAGATGGTTCCGAAGGGAGTGGTGCGTAAACGGCTACTAAACACCCTGGGAGATAGCTGACACAGACACAGACATCTGTTATAGACACACACACACACACACACACACACACACACACTGAACCTCCGACAGACACCCCCCCAGCCCCCACACACACCTTCCCTTCCCCTCACATCCAATCTCTCCCCTCTGGTTTCCATGGCTGCTGCCTGCTCCCACCGGGACACATCAATCATCTGTAAATTAGCCCCATTCTCATGAGACAGCAGACCATAATGACATCCCCACCACCACACAGAGACATTATCTCCATTGGTAGGAGCATGAGAAAGAGAGGAGTCATCCTCCTTAGATACGTTGTCTAAAGGTTGCACAAAGGTTGTCTGAAGGTGGTTAAAAGTGCATAGTCACTTTACCCTGCCTTTATGTACATATCTACCTCAAATACCTTGTATCCCTGCACATTGATCTGGTACTGGTACTTCCTGTATATAGCTCCACATTGATCTGGTACTGGTACTTCCTGTATATAGCTCCACATTGATCTGGTACTGGTACTTCCTGTATATAGCTCCACATTGATCTGGTACTGGTACTTCCTGTATATAGCTCCACATTGATCTGGTACTGGCACTTCCTGTATATAGCTCCACATTGATCTGGTACTGGTACTTCCTGTATATAGCTCCACATTGATCTGGTACTGGTACTTCCTGTATATAGCTCCACATTGATCTGGTACTGGTACTTCCTGTATATAGCTCCACATTGATCTGGTACTGGTACTTCCTGTATATAGCTCCACATTGATCTGGTACTGGTACTTCCTGTATGTCGCTCCACATTGATCTGGTAATAAATTAGCAAAAATTTCGAAAAACCTGTTTTCCCTTTGCCATTATGGGGTATTGTGTGTACATTACTGCAGATTTTTATTTAATCAATTTTAGAATAAGGCTGTAACGTAACAAAATGTTGAGAAAGTCAAGGGGTCTGAATACTTTCCGAAGGCACAGTACATGAATGCATGCATATACACACACATCCGCACACACATGCCTGCGTAACCAGGTGCACATACACAGACATTCATACAATATGAAATAAACACATATACATTCATGCATACGCACACACACACCTTTCACCTCTTCCATCCAATCCCTCCGCTCTAAGAAACTGTCCCAGTTCCAGCAAGGCCCTTCACATCCCACGTCTGTCTGCCACCATGCTCCTCTTTCCATCCCACGTCTGTCTGCCACCATGCTCCTCTTTCCATCCCACGTCTGTCTGCCACCATGCTCCTCTTTCCATCCCACGTCTGTCTGCCACCATGCTCCTCTTTCCATCCCACGTCTGTCTGCCACCATGCTCCTCTTTCCATCCCACGTCTGTCTGCCACCATGCTCCTCATTCCATCCCACATCTGTCTGCCACCATGCTCCTCTTTCCTGCCCTAAAGCCTGAGCCGGAGCCACTCAGACAGAAGGTCTTCCTGGCAGATTATCAGGCCGGTCTAGTCTGGGGGCGATTTAAAGGGCATTTCAGTCTGCTCATCAAGTCCAGAGTATCATGCGGGATTGGTGGGTACTAAAATCTGGGTATTAGAGTAGTGCTCTAAATACAGGGCTGCTAGTAGCGCTAGTGCTTACTATTGAATTCTGTAGTTAACTGTAGTGTAGAATACTGTACTACACACTGCAGTATCCCTTGTTCGTGTGTAGTACATACTATACAGTTTTGATAAACATGTCTCTAATGAATTCTTAAGCATATTTTTGTCCAATTGAATTTCCTCTGGACATTCCCTCTCTGACAACACTGACAAGGCCTGTGTCAGACAAGGCCGCTGGTCACTGTTTTGGTACCACCTTGATTATCTGCTAAGCTGAATTAGAGAACCCTGTGGGCGGTGTAGAGAGATGCCTGCTGTGGGGAGGCTAGGCAAGTAGAGCTGCTCTCCATAGGGGGGGAACTGAACCAGGGATTTGGCCAGTTCTGTGGTTCTCTTTTTCATCACAAAGTCTTTGTTTCTGTAGAAACAGTGGTGAGTCCTTTACCCCCAGATTATAACCTACTAGGGGGAGAGAGAGTGCTGGCCATAACCAGGCTGGGAATGGGCCTGGGGCCAGCTAGACTACACTCAGGTCAGAGTAGAGTAGAGTAGAGTAAAGGAGAGGAGAGGAGAGGAGAGGAGAGGAGAGGAGAGGAGAGGAGAGGAGAGGAGAGGAGAGGAGAGGAGAGGAGAGGAGAGGAGAGGAGAGGAGAGGAGAGGAGAGGAGAGGAGAGGAGAGGAGAGGTGACTATAGTGAACCCTGGTGCAGGCCCAGCCCCTCTACACATGAGGCCTGAATTGATGGGCCAGTGTTGTTATTGCTGGTTTGACACTGACTATGCCTACCTATATAATGCAGGCAAGGTATGAATTAAATTAATTGATGGAAATAATTGTATCATCACATACACATTGCTATTAATTATGTGGAAAGTATTGTATACACACACGCACACACACTCTTTCTCTCCCATCCAAAACATCAGTCTGGGGCTGTGTTTATTGTGGTTGCAGAAGTTTATCCTAACCCATCTCATAGCTGACATTTTCAATTACAAACTAATCGATGGCCCATAGATTTCCCAACCAATAGCTCCACTAAAAACAGTTGTGTGGCTCGGTGGAACGCCTGCCAGGGAGAAGAGAAATAGATCAGACACGTCAAGGTCGGGATTTGGTTAATGAGGAACGCCTGGCTGCATAATTGAATGGGCTGAGGGCTATTGACTGCTGGAGCAAATGGGCTTAAAGAGCAGCCCATCATTTTTTTAAATCCTCCCCCGGTACATCATCACACGGCGCCGCCACCGCTGTGCTTTCTGGGTAATTTATGCATGGGCGTCCGTTTCCCTTCACTTTCCAATGCAGCGCGGTAATCTAAAGTGTCCAATGAGAGGGGGCTATCTGTGTGCATGTGTGTGTGCCTTTCAAACCTGCAGCCATGCGTGAAAATGATTTCTCTGGGTGAGATGATGACTCCACTCCTCCATATGCATTCAAATCAAACATTTTCCCCAAACCGCTTTTGCATAGAGGTCACGGCTTCACGGTATACAGACGTTTCTTCAAGAAAACGTTCTTCTTCATGTCTGAATGTACCCAGGAATACGTTTCTCTGCCTGTTTTATCTGTTTGCCTGGAGCAGCTCGACAGACGCAGACCTGAGACAAGACTAGCATGTCTGTGTTGATTTCACACATTACATTACACTGTCTTATCTGAGGCACAGAAACGGTCCTTTAAATTCTACCAACACATCATTCTGTTTCTCCAGTTGTTTTCATACAGGTACACAGAGCGAGAGAGTGGATGAGATGGTTTACCAAGGGCTGTGTTCCTTGTATTCCTCTACTGATGTCACTGTCTCATTTTCAGCATCAAGTCCCAACATCTTACCACTGCTACACCTGGCTATCAGCGGAGCCTTGTCTGGCAGCAAAACCATTCATTCAGCCTCATTTACTGCCTTAAAATAAGAACATTCAGTAGCTGATATGGCTGACTTGCTTAAACAAATGTGGTTTCTACTGACAATTGAGATGTACAGACTATGGCATAAGGGGACGACGAGCAAATAAGAGGTATTTTGATTAAAACATTCATGAGCGAGCTGGGACGGACGTAGTCAATATAACTATTTCTTTAGCACTTTTGAAATGTACAGCGACAGAATTCAGAACATCGGGCCGTTCTTACAGTGTTCTCCCTGTACACCAAGTCAGAACTGTAGAATAACTAAAGGGGGCATATAAGCAGACAATGAAAGCTCTTACAATATTCAATTATTAAATTTCTCTAAAACAGGCTATAGGCTACATGTGCACCACCATGTCAGGACAGTAGGACAAAATTTGAAGAGAGAAGGGACCAGATTATTAGGGTGAGGCACATGGGCTACTAACATCTTACTACACAACATACACTTAGTATTACTTTCTTAGCTACAGTATACATATCTCCCTGGCATATTACATCATTTATGCAGCAGCATACAATACATGTTTCTGTAACGCACGATGCAGGAGATGAGAACAGGGAGTTAAACGTTTAATGAATCCAGACATGAAACGGCACAGGAACCGCGTCAGGACTTGCACACACAACAACAATTATTGCACCAGCGGGGAACAACAGTGAGGAGCAGACAGATATAGGGGAAATAATCAACAATGTGAGGGAGTTCAGGTGAGTCCAATGGGCGCTGCTGCGCGTGACGAGGGTAACAGGTGTGCGTAATGATGGTGGCAGGAGTGGCGCCCTCCAGCATACAATACACTTTTGGACTCCTTGTTGTGCTGTGCTCACTTGAACAGGAAGGTCGCGTGGTGGTCCTTTGTGGGTCAAATTTTGTCATTGAACTTTGTCATCAAAGTCTGGCATTCTCTAGATTTATGGTGCTTTCAAGACAACAAAACAACAAGGTCAAATCATGACGTTAGTGATTTTCAGGTAGGAGCTTGAGTTCCCGACTTGGAATTCCAAGTTGGATGACTGTTCAAAGCGTATTTTAATTGTTCACAGTTGTCTTGAACTCACTGAAGTCTGAGATTTCCCAGTTCCGAATTTCCAGTTGTTTTGAAAGCGGCAGAAGTAATGCTGGATTGACAGCATGGCCAATGTTGAATGTTTTAACATTTAAGCTTGGCAAAAGAAGCCCTTAAACCCAGACTTGGACCACACATCCACTCCACTGAATAGCAGGCTATTTCTTCCAAACCACTCATTGTTGAATTTGTGGTTTCCAAATTGTTGTGTAATGTTTATGGCCGATGAGCACTGATTTGTTTTATCTATAATTTCTCTTCAGAATTTCTCTTCATATGACAAGGATTTACCAGTAGATTGTCGACTTGATTTATTATGATGAATGCTAGCTTGCTAGCTAAGATTTTGAAAGTATGATGTTGACATGATCAGTCCAATTAAAGCTACTGTAGATATAACGTGATTTGACGTCATTTTATCTGTGTCCAATGACCTTGAGCCTTCTTGGATGGGCACTTCTAATGTAACTCTATGGCAGCACCCAAGGGGCTTGAATTTCCGAGCTCTCCCCATAGATTTTGCGATGACATACAGTAGTGTCCCCATGAGTGACAGAACACTGAGCCAATCACAGCACAACTCAAGAACATTACCAACCCCGATGCTCTGTATTTTCTGCTGGCCGCCACCACAGAAAGCACTGAGCTAGGCTGAAACACCTGCATTTTGGAGCTGCATTACTTAAGAAAACTAAAAAGAGAACATGTTTGCATGTAGCTTTATTGATTCAAGGATATATGACACTTATTAATGCCAAAATAACTTACAAAAGGGCAACATTTTTAGCTAAACAGGTGGGGCTCGAAACAGGTGAGGCTCTGCCCCACCTGCCCTGAATGACGGGTCGCAACTGCTTCCAACATTACTATGGGTTGAAGAACTGAACACAGCAATTTTTATAATTAATCAAACTACCGTTTTCTTTCTTTCGTGCGTTTAATTTTACAATTTCAGAGTATTTTTAAATCTACCAATTGGTGCTGAAATAGAGAGGATTATGCATATATTTAGATGGCTTTCTGTCGACAAAAGTCAAAGGTACACCGTAGTTAAAGGGATGGCTTGAGATAAATGTAGAGCCTAGCAGTTAAGAGCGACTAAGTGAAAAACCGGGCATTGTGCCCTTGAGCAAGGCACTTAACCTTAATTGCTCCTGTCAGTCATTCTGGATAAGAGAATCTGCTAAATGACTAAGATGAAGGTGTACTGAAAACCCTATTGAAAGAAAACTCCACGAAAAACACTGTTGACCAGCAAGTGGTAGGGTTTTTAGTTGTAGAATAAAATGTATTCAGAGAAGAGGGTAGCCATACCTGCAGAGCGTATTATGCGACTGAATAACGTAGGTCTGAATACCAAATACTGAGAAATGCGTATAAAAGTCTGAATCAGCCCTCAATTGATTAAGAAATTGATCAGGAGC